>VDFB02000008.1:145421759-145683798 GCA_007258455.2 Sequoia sempervirens
CTAAATTTGGGGAAGTTTTTTATTTTGGAAGAATAATTGTTGTTAAAAGAAAAATGAAGGTATTCTTGTATGGATTATGCATTGTTGGATTTGGAAAAATATTTTGGAAAAGCTTTGGAGGAATTGGAATTTGCAACTCATCTTTCTTCTCAAACTCTCCATCCAGCTTCAGATCACAGGTTTTCCTTATTTATTTGTTTAGAAATTTGCATTTTCAGTTTAAAACTTGCTTGTAAATCTTTGTTTTGAAACCCTGTTTAAATCTTGAAAATTTTAGATTTGTTGTTAAAAAACAAAGCTTGCAACAAAAATTTTCAATTTCAAACAATAGAAAAAATGGAATTTGAAAACATTTATTTTGGAGTTGAAATGCTTCTTGTTAGATTTGAAATTGAACCAGGAAATTGTATTGAGAAATTAGTTTTATTGCAAAATTTCTAAAGAAAAATTGCATGATTTGGATGTAAAATAATGAAATTTGTTTATATATATATATATGTGTGTGTGTGTGTGTGTGTGTGTGTGTGTGTGTGTGTGTGTGTGTGTGTGTGTGTGTGTTTATATAAGTATGTTGTAAATTTCCCATATTCTGGCAAAAAACCCTGTGAAAAAAAGGGATCTTTGTTTTTGGTAATGTGTTTTTTATTCAAAAAATATATATTAATTTTTATTTTGTTTTGGTTGGGAAGCTGGGCGGCAGCCAAGGCTTGCCACAACATCGGCCTCCACAGGGAAGGCTAGGCGTAGCCTTGGCTACATCCTTCCTTCCCTATGGGGGCTCGCAACCCTTATAAAATAATTTGATTTTTTCTATTTTTTTAAATTTTATTTTTATTAAATTTATTTTATATTATATATTATATAATATATATACAATATACTATAATTTAAATAAAAAATTTATTATTATTTGTATGTATTGGGTAGTTTTAAATTATTGGATTTGGAATTTAAGGGTTGATTTTAAATATATATTTAAATAATAATTATATAATTAAATATATATATAGTTGTATATACACTAAGTATATACTTATATATATATAATATATTTATATTTAAATATAAATTATTTGTTTAAGGTGATTACTTCATTAGCATAGTTGAAATAAAATTGACTTTATAGCAAATGGTTTTATTTTATAAAGTTGATTTTTATTAATATATGTAATTGGAGAAAACAAAATTAAATTATTGGTTTAAATTCCTTAAAGTCGTTAATGTGATTTGATTTACTATTAAGTTTGTGCAAATAATGTTAATTATTTAATTGATTTCATGCACCATGTCATTGCTTGGCTTGGATTTAGGAAATCCTAACATTAGTTTATTGAGTTGTCTGAAATGCTTTCTAAGTGATGTTTTCATTCATTCTCGATGTTGGGCAATTGAGTCATTTGTTTATGTAAGTCTTCCAGATGGGGCTCCTCAGTTAATTGTGTGGATTGTCGTAAAATATTAGCCAACCTTTGGATTGTCTTGGGTGGTGAGTATAGATGTATCATGTTGTTTCACCCGGTTTTCACAAACGGGGACCATGGTTGTACCTCCTTTGGATTAGGTGTGGCGTATGTGGTATGTGCCTTCTTTGGAAGGAGTGGATTATGTATTTTGTCTCCTCCAGTGTTTGGAGTGATTTTTCATTATTTGTTTCCTCTAGTGTTTGGAGAGGGTTTTGACTTTTGTTACCTCCAGCATTTGGAGCGGGTTTTCATTATCTGTTCCTCCTAGAGTTGGACTGGTTTTATCGTGTTGATATGCACTTGGGATTACCTTGGTGATTGGTTTTGTTTGGTATGTTATCAAGTAGAAGAGTGGCTTCTGTTAGGGACCAAAGCCCAAAGAGGTAAACTAGATAACCTTCAAAGGTGGTTTAATCAAGTGATAACTAAATCAATGTACTTAGAAGTTAGGTAGTATTTCACACTAATTAAGATAATTGAGTCTCACTCATGGACGCAAGTGCTCATATAGGCTTGGGATGAGTGAGAAGGCTTGGAATGGCAAGGTCATCTATCTTGTCTTTACGAGAGGTATTTGATTCTGCATGAGTGAGTATGGGTGTCGGGATTCGGTTGAGGCCACCAAGATAACCCATAGTGGGTACCAGAGCCTATGAAGATTCCCAAAGGATATCCCATGTTGAGCTATGTGATGACACTCTTTCTATGACAACAGTTGGTATTTGGTTTTATGTGTATGGTCTTCTTATCATACTCGATCTATTTTATTTCTGAAGCAATGTGACCTATGTTAGTGATGTTGGATTTGTACTTGTGTTATTCTTATGGTTGTATGGTTCATGTGATTGGTTGTGTCAGTGTGAGTTAGTATGTGTCTAGGGGTGGATGGTCTTGTATAGGCATTCCTTGTTACTATCTCCTAGCACGGGGGGTGAGCCTTCGAGTATCACATGGTTGGGTGGAATGTGCACCTTAATCCGTTGGGTCGTCTTCTTATTTGTATGGACAAGATTTCCAGTTGGAGAGCTCGTGGGACCCAGTTTCTTTCATGCTTTATTCTTTTCAGCGATTATTGTAATTTAATTACCCCTCATTTGTATCGAGGTGGAATTGTGTAATTTGTAATCTTGCTTATTGGAATTACCTCATTCGGGGAATGAGAGTTGTAATTGTATTGTAAATTATATTATGGGAATCATGTGGTATCTCTTATGCTTTGATGTAATTATATCATGTATGGAATGTATGTGTATTTAATTTGTTAAGTAATTCAATGTTATGATTTTAATTCATGTATCTTGTGTGGGTTTAAGTAAACTCGGTCTCGTAACCTTAGGGGTTGTTGGCAATGGGTAGTGAACTTGCATGTTAATTGTACTTAAGCAACAACAAAAAAAATTATTGTGTTTGAGTAGTTAATTGCAACTTCCCTAGGGTTGTGTGGCGGGGCATTACAATTATAATTTATTAATAAAAAACTTCATTATAATATAATAATATAAGCAATATATGATAACACATCACAATAATTCTAGTAAATAAATAATATAAATAAGAAAAGAAATTTATAAGTCAATAATTAAATTTATCTCATACTATTTTCTTTGTAAGGTTCCTTCCATACACATTAAATTTATAGAATCGGGTTTTGTTTCTACAAATGGGATGTCCAAAAAACAATTGGAATCTGAGGCATAAAGGAAATAGTATAAAAAGAATGCCAAAGAGAATATAGGAAACAACAATGAAAAAAAATGACTGATGCATAAAAGGATGAACAAAGGAAAAAAAGGAATGAAGCAAATAGAATAAGATATGCTAGGGAAAAATTACAATTAAGCATACAACATTCACAAACATATAATATAGTGGAAGGAGATATTAACAGAGATAGATTTGAACAAGAAAATGATTTCCACTCTGCTTCAACTTCAAATTTTCCAACCACAAAAAATCCAAATGGATTGCTTACAACTGAGTTCAAACATATCGAAATGATATTCTACAATGATTTAGATGCGCACAAATCCCCAATAGTCTATCATACTTGTGAAGAATGTTACATCATATTTGAAATATCTCAAACTGCTCAAAGTCCTATTTGCAGTAGATGCAAACAAGAAAGAGGTGTCAACAAGTTTTATGTTACAAATAATATGAATCCGCGACACCAACCACATGAACTATCAAAACTCACACAACTAGAAGAAATGCTAATTGCTCGTGTATTCCCTATACTGCAAGTTACACATACATGAGGTGTTCAGTATAAATATAGAGGACACTCTATAAGATTTCCACAACATATTAAATACATAGCAAAAAAATTACCCCACTACATTATAGATTTACCAATCATAATAGTTTGAAGGAAAGATCAACATGGCACAAATTATCACTTCACAATGAACAGCTCGATCGTGTTTATAAAGCACTACAATACAAAATCAACCATGGAAAATTTTACTCCGACATCACAATTGATCCAAATGCTCTCAACAATTTATCTTCAAAATCTGATGAAAATATCTTTGATCAACTTCGAACAATGCATATTCAATTAGATGTGAATACAAGGGAAACATTGATCCTTGGACAAGTGATGGATACTGATGAAAATGGTATCATTGACCACACTACATCAATGGCTTCTCAAACACTCAATGAACAAACAAAAATGGAGTTGATTAATGCATGGTTTAACCCAAATACAAATCAAATAGCATTTATTGACTAGCCAGCAATTGGTGGATCTCCAATAAATGAATATGTAACATCAGGATTACTTGATATGGCATTTACAAACATGTTTTGTAAAGGTTGCAAGAGTGACAATGGTGGAAAATCTTTGGGAATGATCAACACCACCCAAATTTTGATAAATCCAAATCTTCTAGAGTCAAAATAGTTTAGATCTTGGCTTAATACAAAAGGAAAGATTTCCACCTCTCACTCTATGAGAAAGGAACATAACTGATGCAGTACCCTACTATTTTGCTTATGTTTTCTGATAGTATGTTTTTACTTTGATAGACCTTGATACTTTGTTTTGATGTATTTGATCACTGACAGTAGAGCATGGAGGATTTATTTTATGATGTGATGATACACTAATTAGATGGTGGTTATTTGTGACATGCTTTATTTTAGCATAGATGTTTACTTGAGATGATATTGCTATATATGCTCATGATAGTTTAGTTGATATTTATTTTGTTAGTTCAATGTAACATTGTATTAGTGAAGAGAACGGTATTGCATCACTCGCTTGTGAGTGCCCTGTGATTTCCGCAATTTTTTCTTCATGGTGTGTTTGAATCATGGATTATGTGTACACATGTACGATGTATGTCTGATTGCAGGATTGCAAGTACATGACATCAACTACACCTAGTCTCACAGGTTTGAGCATGTCTAGGCTCAACGATAATGTTGATTGGGAGATAGTAACGAGGTTTTTCCTAGTCTAGCTACAAACCTAGTCATAGTGTGTTGTCAGTTTATGTCCGATATGTTTGGTTGTCACATCTACGCTTGCCTGGTTAATTGTTATTTATTTATGCAAGGTTTATTTTGTGAAATTAATATTAGAATAATGTTCTTAATGATTCAGAACTTATTTAATTAAGTTTAAATAATGTTATTAAAAGCCTTTTATTTTATTTAATTAATTAAATTAATTTATTTGGTAAAACAATTTATTCCTTGTGATTAGATTTATTTATTAAGTAAATAAATTAATTGATTAAATTTTCTTGATTGGGTGAATAGATTAAATATAGTTTAAATGTTATTATGAGAATTGAAATTTGCATAAAGTAAATGATATTAATTTTTGAATTGTTTAAATTAATAAAAAATATATATAAATTCTTTATAATTATCAAAAGAAAATAGCTAGAAGTTTGTTAAAAGATATTTTAGATTAGCCATGTGTGTGAGTAAAATTAAATGCAAAACTCTTGTTGAAAGATTATTCTCGGAGAGAATATTGCCATAATTGTGAAAAGGCAAGAAGTCACTTCACAGAAAAGAAAAGAGAGGAAATTGCTGGAAAATTGTTTTTGGGTTTTTGGATAAAAATTTGGAAGAGGTTCTCAAGATTATTTTCTGGTTCAGTATTTTACATCTTTCTAGAAGTGGAGATTTTGAAAAGGGCTTTGGAAATTGTACTCAAAAGGCGAAGCTTTGCTCCAACTTTCAATTCTTCAAGCTTCAAAAAAATAGGTTCCTTGTTATTTATTTATTTATTTTGTTGATTTGAAAAGATTGTCTGTACAAAAATTCAATTTAGTAGAAGTTTTGTTAAATAGAAAGATTACCAAAAGAAAAAAATTTGATTGAAGCTTCTGAAGAAAATATATATATTGAATTCTTCTCGGTAGAAAAATTTGTTGAAAACATTTCTGTAGAAAACGTGTTGCCTCTTTGTGTAAAATTACCAAAAAGATTTTGTGCTTCTGTAGAAAACTTTGCAGTAAAATCAGAGAGCCTCATAGAAGATTATTGTTAAACAATAGAAAAATTTCAAAAGAAAACTGAAGAAAACCTCTGTAGATTTGTAAATGAAATTTTCTCGTTAATCTGAGGAAACGGAAACCTCTATAATATAACTTTTCTAAATATTTCCTATAGAAAAGATTTTGAGAATTTGGATTGAAAATGAAACCCTCTATTATGGAAATTGAAAATCTCTGACAAAATTGTGAAAATTGATAAACCTCTTGGTTTCCTATAGAAAACCCTCTGTGAAGATAATTGCCCAATTATAACATTCTTAATGATATATATATATATATATGAATTATATTACGAAATTGCTTTGTAGAATTTTATTTTAAATAAAATAGTAGAAAGTCCATACGCGATTCATAAAAATCGCAGGTTTTAAATTATCAAAAAAAAAAAAAAGATTATGGGAGGCACAAGGGGGCTACCCCCACAGTCGTTCCCCATAGGGAAGCCTGCTGTGAGGGCAGCGTCGACACTGCCTGCACATTCGCACCCCACTAAGGGGTTTGACTATGTATAGCAGCCAACCCTGCATTATACTTTTTAAAAGTTTTTATTTTTTATTTTTTTTATATATAATATATATTATTTTTAATATTATATATATATATATATATTGTATATATATAGATTTATAATTTGTTTAAAATATTAATAATTATAAATTTATTGCAAATAATATATGTATATTTAAATATAATTGTTTAAATGAATATTTATTTAAATATGTAATTTATTGTTAATTAGTGTATGTAAACCATGAGTAATTATTTTATAATGAAATGTTTCAAATGAAAAAGTTGATTTTTCACTATTTTGTATAAATGTGAAATTGGAGTTAACTATTAGTTTTAATTTTCATATTGTTTGAAAACGAATTATATTTTAGTTGATTAATTTCATGCAATATGTTATTGATTTGATTGGATTTAGAAAATCCTAATGTTAGGTACTTATTTTTGCCCAAATCGCTTTAAGTTGTTTTTACTCTCATTGGGAAAATTGAAGTTATATGGGTTTATAAGTCTTCCAGATACCGTTTCTTTGTAAGGGAGTTGTTTTTATGATGGTTTCATATTTTGAACGAACTTGGCTAGTGCACATAGATTTTATTTAGTTTAGACACCTAGTTCTATGGACGGGTTGTGTTGTCTAACGTATTAAGTTGATATTTGATGATGGTTTGTGTGTACCTTGTCTACCCATAGTTAGTAGAATTAGTTTCCTTATGTTGTTATTAGGGGAGTGGCTCTTTATGAGGGATGACACACAAAGTGGTGCCTAGATAACTCATGTAGAGTTGTTTAATCAGTGAAAAATAAATCAATACATTAAGTAGTCTAAAACCTTTCACTGGATTAATTATGCATCAGTCATGGACTCAAGGGCTACTTCAGACTTGGGGATGAGTCGAGAAGGCCTGGAATGGAAAGATCGATATCTTGTCATTATGAAAGATAATCGATTCTGCAATAGATTGCATGTGGGGCTGGCTTTTATAATAAGTTACCAGGGTAACCCAAGATGGGGCTCGAAACCTAGGAATATTCGCCTGGGTAACCTATGCAACATTGTGATGACACTCCACCTATAATAACAGTATCTTGTACTTGATCCTTCAGTTCTAGAAGCAATGTAACCATTATGTTAAGTTTGTACTTGTATAGTTTTGTCTATGGCTTTTCCTGTGTCTAGGGATTGTAGGTTATGTCTAGGGAACCTTTTTACGATCTCCTAGCATGGGGGGTGGGCCTACGAGTACCACTTGGTTGGGTGGAACGTGCACCTTACATCGTTGGGTCCCCAGTTCTTGTTCATGGCGACAAGTACTTCTTGATTGGAGAGCTCATGTGTGGATATGTACTTTCTCATATTTCTCATTTGTATCAGTGGAAACCTTATTTATGTATCACTCCAGAATTGTAATCGAGGAGAATTTTTGTAACTTGTAATTGTACACTTTTGTATGACCTACCTCATTTGGAAATGAGTATTGTAATTGTTATTATAAATGCAATATAAGAATGAATCATTTTAGAACTTTATACCTTCAGTTATGTCATTTATTTTTTATTGAATGTATGTTCTTAAGTTTATGAGAATTAATCACATGCTATGTTTAGTTACTTTTGTTATTTATAGGATTTACATGTAGTGCGTTGTCCCGTATCTTAGGGAATGTTTGCATTAATGATGTTCATGTTACATGTGATAATACACTTTCAAAAAAAAATTATTACACTTTCGTAGTGATTGCAACATTCCTTAAGGTTATGTGGTAGGGCATTACAGTTGAGATCTTGGCTTAATACAAAAGAAAATATTTCCACCTCTCACTCTATGAGAAAGGAACATTCATTTGTTAGAAAACTTTTAATGCTGAAAATTGTGGAAGAAATTAAAGATAGACAACTTTTTATATGCAATACAGAATCATGGACTCTACTAATAGCTACATTATCTTTCATCAAATATGAGAAGTTCTACTACAATGCTTGCCCCTTGGAGAATGAAGGTAAGAAATGCATAAAAAAAGGTGCAAAAAAATGGAAATGATGATTGGTATTGCCAAAAATGTGATAACAGTTTCCCTAATTGTGATTATAGATATCTTCTTCAATGTCAAGTGCAAGATCATACTGGTTCAACTTGGGTTACTACTTTTGAAAAAGCAGCAAGAAAAATAATGGGTGTTACAACAAACGAATTATATTTATTGAAACACAAAGAGTAAGATGATGTAAAGTTTGGAGACATTATATGCAAAGTACTTTACAAGAAATTTGTATTTATAGTTCAAGTGAAAGAAGAGAGTTACAATAATGCAAAGAGGATAAAGTGCACAATCATGAAAGCAATTGACTTTGATTATTCATTTGAGAGCAAGGTTCTATTAGATTCAATTGGTCAAGTTTAAGCTCCCCATATTTTGAGAGAAAAAAAAAAGCATGTAAATATTATGCACGTATGTATAAGTGTATACCTCTTTATACATATATATTTTGTTGTTATCATTCAATTCAGTCATGCAACTATTGTACCATTTATAAATACGATTTAGATATATATGTTTACACAATTCCATTTTGTTGTTATTAAATTCAGATATATGAATATTTAATTTTCCATTTTAAAACTAACTAAATGTTTTTTGTTTACATTCTTTGTACCTATATCAAATAATATGATAATGACTACTACACTCTTGAATATTAATTTCATTTTTCTTACCATTCAATATAACATAATTGTAATTCCCTAAAAATAATTTACCAACATTTAATATTAAATAATATTTATAACCATTGGTTTTGTTTAAATAAAATTAATTATATGAATATTTAATTTTCCATTCTAAAATTAACTAAATGTTTTTTGTTTACATTTTTTTTATCTATACCAAATAATCTAAAGTGATTACTACCCTTGTAAATATTAATTTCATTTTCTTTCCTTTTAGATCATAGACAATATCAATGCTGAAGAAAACCAATCGTACAATTTTGTTACAAGTCCAATCATAATCCTAGATGATTTTGTGGGCTCGAATACCTACATCGAAAAACCAATCGAGAAGTTAATCAAATCAATAACAAAACATTCTAACAAGATTATCAAAGACATCGAAGAAGCAACTTACCATACTGTTGTTGTCAAAGAAGAAATACACAAATACAAAGATATTGCACAAAAATTCCATCAAACATGTGCTAAAGTTGCAATATTCTGTGGATTTCAATATGTTTATTTATTCTAATGATGGATTATGAAATGTGATATGAGGAAAAATGATCGCGTAGGGTAATCCAAAAATCTACAAGCTAACTAAAAATCTTTCCTACGATTTCCTCCTTCCTATGTCCTACATAGTCCACATAACATGTTATTTTATTCTTAAATTACATTGCACCTAATATCCACTTTTGTAGATATCCACAACAGCAAAATGGGCACGTAGCACATTGTGCATAGCAATGTCAGGCTTTATAAAAGAGATACTTGCACTACAACTTCCAAATGGGTGTGAGCACCTACTTGGAGAATACACCCTTGTATCATACCCCTTGTCTATGAATTTTTTACATGGATTATTTGAAGAGGTGTTTTCATAAGAGTCATGTCCTGTAGTTTGCAATGTAATAATGACTAAGGTAGATGTTTGGCACAATAAGAATGGCATAGGGAGATGTTTGAGTAAAGCAATCAAATACAAAAGGAAGTGAATTGAAAACCATGTCTCAAATTGTTCAGAGAACTATGAAGAAATGAACTAAACCTTTCTTACCATGTCAAGGTAACCATTTGCTTCTGTATGAGAAAGAAACCATGGTATACTTAGGCTTATATTAGAATTATCGAATTATACTAGTTCGAAGAATAATGGTATATATTATACAAATATAATATACAAAGAATATAATATATAATGTAATATTCTAGTACATTATAAGAAAACTTAATAGATAGTGTTATTAACAAAGCTAATAGATAATGTACTAAACTAGTATAAATTACATAATCTAAATGTTTGATAGTATCTATGCATAATGTTATTACTCAATATATAAAAAATCAATCAAATTTGTTAGGTCCAATGTAGCGGTTATAATAGTCACCCTAGACTATTATATTATGACCTAACTTCATACCAATCAATAACTATATGCAATCTAATCCCAATGTACTTCATTATATTATGATGTTTTACGAAAAACAAGTGAACCCAATAACATAGGCAACACCATTAATTTTAGAGATTTTACACTCCTAACAATGCAAGAGGATGACAATTACCAACTTTGAACCTGCTTGCTATGGAAAGATATATATTTGGGAAATCACATTGATTGCTCAAAGTAACAGCAAAAATAGAATAGACTTGTCATCTTTGGGGACATAGGGAGAAACACAGTCCTCTAATATATACTTAAAAAGGTGATACAAAACAGCAACATCTTTGCCAAGTTCAAATGTTTTGCAATCCAAATATGCATGAGGATGATAATGACCCCCCAAAGACATTTTCAAATATTAAAAACCTTTACAAAACTCTGCTTCAGTAGTGAGCTAACCTAATCAAAACGTAGAAGTATCATAACTACAATATCAAGTATTATATGTATTGGACATAACAAAGAGCCGTTGTAGCAACAACTTATTTTCCTCATCAAAATCCAAGAGATCAATTTTGGTGATGGTTGATTTTAAGCATCTTTGAACGACAGTTTCATCAATTGGATATAAAAAGGTGAAGAGATAATCTTTGAAGAAAACTTGTTTAATTATAGCTGCATAACTCATTTTTGCTTCTAGGTCGAACTGCAGCAAATATAAATCCTTTGCAGAGATACCAAGAAGTCTAGCGGCTAAACTTCGAAAGCAACAACCCACAATGTGCTTGTACGATCTACGGGCTTTATTTGAAGTGCATACCTGTAATTACAATATACAAATGTAACTTTACACTTTCAACAATACCACAACTCATCTTCAGCTTGCACAACTCTTCTTTTACATTGTTTTCCTTCCAACACAAGGGGACAAGATGGATAATAAAAATAATTTTATTTGTTGAATTCCACAGTTGATTTCAAAATGCATTGGACTGATTGGTTCATGTGCACAATATGTTCTTCAATAGTAGCAATTGTCTTTTTGGTGATTACAAGGGCAAATGCACAATTTGTGTAGATGATGAGAGAAGATCATTTTCATTATGTGAAAACCAAGATTTTAATTGTTTTGGTTCGTCTATGATTGGGTCAATAAACAATTGTCTACTCACCAAAGTGCTTACCACCTTTCAATTGTATTTTGTGACGCATCTATTTTTTTATTCCAAGAACAACATTATGCAAGAGGTGCATCTCTTAGAGTCGTGCACCTTCTTTCTAAGCAATCAAACCCCATACAATCACATTAGCAGTAGAGGAATTCATATCCATTAGCTTAATGCTCCTTCTAAGAACTTTTGAACCACCCCTTCTTATTGTAGAGCTTGGGTTGACACAAACAACAATTCCAATAACATCAACAAGGGAATTGTTGGTGATGTGGAGAATGTCAGTGAGGGCCATGAAAGAAAATGGATGCTTCAAAATTGCAAGGTCATCTTGAGAGGGTGAAACCTTGGAATCATCAACTAAACAAATTTCAAGTTGGCTATTGTGTTTGTTGTATAATCTATTAGTTGATTTAATAGTCCCCCCAGATATTGTATAGATAGCTCTAACTTGAACATTCTTGTAATCAGGATCTGCAACATCATTGAAGGAAGTGGCACGTATCTCAGTACCATCACAATCTATAATGTCAAAGGAGATGACATGTCCTTGCCCCTTTTGAGTGTTGAATTCATGCATTTCTTTTTTCATTGTGACATGACACTTTATAAGTCATTTTGTTTGAAACAAGTTCAAATTTTTATAGGAGTAATGATGGAGGCACTCTCTTTTGTCTGGTGGGACAAGCTTATTCCAAAGAGGGTTCTTTGTGGAGTTTTCTTTGCTATTGTGTTGTTCTCATGCATATTTATGGATGAAGTAGGTGAATATGTGGCATGTAGATGTTGGTTTGATTCATCGAAAAGATAGTTTGGCTAACCAATGATATCATGGTGCGAACATGTGATTTATAGGTCTGAGATGACAATCCACCTATATAGTTAAAAGGAGTAAGTAGTATGAATAGAAACAAAATTTATATGGTGGATAGAAGAATTATATTCTATATGCAATATATTAGAAGTCTATATGAAATCAACTAAACACATTCCCATAATCAGAATGTATTTTTAAATATTAAAAACCTTTACAAAACTCTGCTTCAGTAGTGAGCTAACCTAATCAAAATGTAGAAGTATCATAACTACAGTCTCATATTGTGTACTTAACTATAGATATATGTACTATGATAGTATTTGGTTGAGAGAATGTGTTTAGTTGATTTCTTATAGACTTCTAGTATATTGCATATAGAATAGAATTTTTCAATCTACCATATAAATTTTGTTTCTATTCATAATACTTACTCATTTTAACTATATAGGTGGATTGTTGTCTCAGACCTAGAAATCACATGTTCTCACCATAATATCATTAGTCAACCAATCTATCAATTCAATGAACCAAACTAACATTTACATGCCACATATTCACTTGCTTCATCCACAAATATGCTTGAGAACTACACAGTAGCAAAGAAAACTCCACAAAGAACCCTCTTTGGAATAAGCACGTCCCACCAGACGAAAGAGAGTGCCTCCATCATTACTCCTATCAAAAATTTGAACCCAAAACAAGATGGCTTATAAAGGGTTGTGTCACAATGAAAAAATAAATGCATTTAACACTCAAAATGGGCAAGGATATGTCTTCTCCTTTGACATTATTGATTGTGATGGTACTAAGATACGTGTCACTTCCTTCAATGATGTTGCAGATCTTCATTACAAGAATGTTCAAGTCAAAATTATCTATACAATATTTGGGGGGAACTATTAAATCAAATAATAGATTATACAACAAACTCAATAGCCAACTTGAAATTTGTTTAGTTGATGATTCCAAGGTTTCACCCTCTAAAGATGACCTTGCAATTCTAAAGCATCCATTTCTTTCATGACCCTCATTGACATTCTCCACATCACCAACAATTCCCTTGTTGATGTTATTGGAATAGTTGTTTGTATCAACCCGAGCTCTACAATAAGAAGGGATGGTTCAAAAGTTCTTAGAAGGAGCATTAAGTTAATGGATGTCTTCCTCTACTACTAATGTGACTCTATGGGGTCCAACCACTCAAAAAGAAGGTGTGCGGCTCTAAGAGATGTACCTCTTACATAATGTTGTTCTTGGAATAAAAAAATGGATGTGTCACAAAATACAATGGAAAGGTGGTAAGCACTTTGGGGAGTACACAACTATTTATTGACCCAATCATAGACGAAACAAAACTAAAATCATGGTTTTCACAGAATGGAAATGATCTTCTCTCATCATCTACACAAGTTGTGCATTTGCCCCTCGTAATCACCAAAAAGACAATTGTTGCTAGATTGAAGAACATACTATGCACATGAACAAATCTGCCTAATGCATTTTGAAAGCAACTGTGCAATTCATCAAATCAAATTCTTTTTGCTATCCATTTTGTCCCCTTATGTTGGAAGGAAAACAATGTAAAAAAAAGAGTTGTGCAAGTCGAAGATGAGTCATGGTATTGTTCAAAGTGTAAACTTACATTTGTAGATGGTAATTACAGGTATGTACTTCAAACAAAGCTAGCAGATCATACAGGAACATTATGGGTTGTTGCTTTCGAAGATTCAACCAGTAGCCTTCTTGGTATCTCTACAAAGGATTTATATATGCTACAGTTCAACCTGGGAGTAGAAATGAGTGTTGCAGCTATAATTAACAAGCTTTCTTCAAAGATTATCTCTCACCCTATCATATGCAGCATATGAAATTGGTGTTCAAAGATGCTTACAAGCAACCATCACCAAAATTGATCTCTTGGATTTTGATGAGGAAAATAAGTTGTTGCTATAGTGACTCTCTGATATGTCCAATACAAATAATACTTGATACTATAGTTATGATACTTCTACATTCTGATTAGGTTAGCTCACTACTAAAGTAGAGTTTTGTAAAGGTTTTTAATATTTGAAAATGTCTTTGGGGGGTCACTATCATCCTCATGCATATTTGGATTGCAAAACATTTGAACTTGGCAAAGATGTTGCTCTTCTCTATCACCTTTTTAAGTATATATTAGAGGACCATGTTGCTCAGTATGTCCCCACAAATGACAAGTTTATTTTGTTTTTGTTGTTACTTTGAGTAATCAATGTGATTGCCCAAATATATATCTTTCCATAGCAAGCAGGTTCAAAGCTGGTAATTGTCATCCTCTTGCATTATTAGGAGTGTAAAATCTTTGAAATTAATGGTGTTGACTATGTTATTGGGTTCACCTGGTTTTTGAAAAACATCATAATATAATGAAGTATAGTGGGATTAGATTGTAGACAGTTATTGATTGGTATAAACTTAGATCATAATATAATAGTTTAGGGTGGCTAATATAACCACTACATTGGACATAACAAATTTAATTGATTTATATATATTGAGTAATAGTATTATGCATTGATACCAACAAACATTTAGATTATGTAATTTATACTAATTTAGTACATTATCTATTAGCTTTGTTAATAGAACTATCTATTAAGTTTTCTTATAATGTACTAGAATATTACATTATCTATTATATTTTTTGTATATTATGTTTGTATAATATATACCATTATTCTTCGAACTAATATAATTCAGTGTTCTAATATAAACCCAAGTATACCACGGTTTCTTTCTCGTACATAATCAAAAGGTTAGCCTGATATGGTAAGAAAGGTTTAGTTCATTTCTTCATAGTTCTTTGAACAATTTGAGACATGGTTTTCTATTCACTTCCTTTTGTATTTGATTGTTTTACTCAAACATCTCTTTGTGCCATTCTTATTGTGCCAAACATCTACCTCAGTCATTCTTAGACTGCAAACTACATGACATGATTCTCATGAAAACACCTCTCCAAATAATCTAGATGTAAAAAATTCATAAACAAGGGGTATGATACAAGGGTGTATCTTCCAAGCAGGTGCTCGTACCCATTTGGAAGTTGCAATGCAATCATCTCTTCAACAAAGCCTGGCATTGCTATGCACAATGCGGTACATGCCCATTTTGCTACTATGGATATCTACAAAAGTGGATATCAGGTGCAATGTAATTTAAGAATAAAATAGCATAGGTTATGTGCACTATGTAGGATACAGGAAGTAGGAAATCGTAGGAAAGATTTTTAGTTAGCTTGTAGATTTTTGGATTAGCCTACGTGATCATTTTTCCTCGTATCACATTTCATAATCCATCATTAGAATAAACAAACAAATTGAAATCCACAAAATCCTGCAACTTTAGCACATGTTTGATGGAATTTTTGTGCAATATCTTTGATTTCATGTATCTCTTCTTCTTCAACAGCGGCAGTATGGTAAGTTACCTCTTCAATGTCTTTGACAATCTTGTTAGAATGTTTTGTTATTTATTTGATTAATTTCTCGATCGGTGTTTTGATGTAGGTATTCAAGCCCAAATAATTATTTGGGATTATGATTGGACTTGTAACTGAATTGTGTGATTGATTTTCTCTAGCATTGATATTCTCCATGATCTAAAAGGAAAAAAAGTGAAACTAATATTTAAGAGGGTAGTAATCATTTTCAGATTATTTGGTATAGATAAAAAAAAAATGTAAACAAAAAAAAATTAGTTAGTTTAGAATGAAAAATTAAATATTCATATAATTAATTTTATTTAAACAAAACCAATGGTTATAAATATTATTTATACTAAATGTTAGTAAATTATTTTTAGGGAATTACAATTATGTTATATTGAAAGGTAAGAAAAATGAAATTAATATTCAAAAGTGTAGTAGTCATTATCGTATTAATTGATATAGCTAAAAAGAATGTAAACAAAAAACATTTAGTTAGTTTTAAAATGGAAAATTAAATATTCATATATCTCAATTTAATAACAAAAAAAAAATGGAGTTGTGTAAACATATATATCTACATCGCATTTATAAATCTTACAATAGTTGCATGACTGAATTGAATGATAACAGCAAAATAGATATATATAAAGAGGTATATACTTATACATACATGCATAATATTTACATGTTTTTTTTTCCTCAAAATATGGGGAGCTTAAACTTGACCAATTGAATCTAATAGAACCTTGCTTTCAGATGAATAATCAAAGTCAGTTTCTTTCATGATTGTGCACTTTATCCTCTTTGCATTATTGTAACTCTCTTCTTTCACTTGAACTGTAAATACAAATTTCTTGTAAAGTACTTTGTGTATAATGTCTCCAAACTTTACATCATCTTAATCTTTGTGTTTCAATATATATAATTTGTTTGAACTGTAACACCCATTATTTTTTTTGTTGCTTTTCAAAGTAGTAACCCATGTTGAACCAATATGATCTTGCACTTGACATTGAAGAAGATATCTATAATCACAATTAGGGAAATTGCTAACACACTTTTGGCAATACCAATCATCATTTCCATTTTTTTGCACCTTTTTTTATGCATTTCTTACCTTCATTCTCCATGGGGCAAGCATTGTAATGGAAATTCTCATATTTGATGAAAGATAATGTAGCTTTTAGTAGAATCCATGGATTTGTATTGCATATAAAAAGCTTCCTATCTTTAATTTCTTCCACAATTTTCAGCATTAAAGGTTGTTTAACAAATGAATGTTCCTTTATCATAGAGTGAGATGGAATTTTTTCCTTTTGTATTAAGCCAAGATCTCAACTGTTTTGACTCTGGAAGATTTGGATTTATCAAAATTTGGGTGGTGTTGATTGTTCCCAAAGATTTTCCACCATAGTCACTTACTCTTGCAGTCTTTACAAAACAAGGTTGGAAATGCCATATCAAGTAATCCTGATGTTACATATTCATTTATTGGAGATTCACCGATTGTTGGCTAGTCAATAAATGCTATTTGATTTATATTTGGGTTGTTATCCCATGCATTGATCAACTCCATTTTTGTTTGTTCATTAAGTGTTTGAGAAGCCATTGATGTAGTGTGGTCAATGATCTCACTTTCATTGGTATCCATCACATGTCCAAGGATCAAAGTTTCCCTTGTATCCCATCTAATTGAATATGCGTTGTCTGAAGTTGATCAAAGATATTTTCATCAAAATTTGAAGATAAATTGTACAGAGCATTTGTATCAATTGTGACATCGAAGTAAAAAAATTTATGGTTGATTTTGTATTGTAGTGCTTTATAAACATGATCTTTGTTCATTGTGAAGTGATAATTTGTGCCATGTTGATCTTTCCTTTGAACTATTATGATTGGTAAATTTGTAATGCAATGGGGTAATTTTTTTCTATGTATTCAATATGTTGTGGAAAGCTTATAGAGTGCCCTCTATATTTATGTTGACCAACTCTTGCAAGTGTAACTTGCAGTATAGGACATACACCAATGATTAACATTTCTTCTACTTTTGAGTTTTGATAGTTCATGTGGTTGGTATCTCGGATTCATATTATTTGCAGTTGAAAATCAGTTGACATCTCTTTATTGTTTGCATCTACTGCAAATAGGACCCTATGCAGTTTGAGATATTTTAATTCCGATGTAACATTCTACACAAGTATGAAAGACTATTGGGGACTTGTACGCATCTAAATTATTGCGAAATATCATTTCAATTTGTTTGAAATCAGTTGTAAGCGATCCATTTGGATTTTTTGTGATTGGAATATTTGAAGTTGAAGCAGAGTGGAAATCATTTTCCTGTTCAAATCTATCCCTATTAATATCTCCTTCCAATATATTTTTTGTTTGTGAATGTTGTATACTTAATTGTAATTTTTTCCTAGCATATCTTATTCTATCTGCTTCATTCATTTTTTTCCTTTGTTCATCCCATTCTGCATCAATCATTTTTTGCCATTGTTGTTTTCTATATTCTCTAGTAATTTTTTTTATACTATTTTCTTTGTGCCTTAGATGCCAATTGTTTCTTTGGACGTCCCATTTCTGGAAACTACGGCCAATCTTGTAAATTTAATGTGTATGAAAGGAACAATACAAAGAAAATAGTATGAGATAAAGTTAACTATTGACTTATAAATTTCTTTTTTCTTATTTATATTATTTATTTACTAGAATTATTGTGATGTGTTATCATATTGATTATAGTATTATATTATAATGAAGTTTTTTTAATAAATTACAATAAATTTCATATAATGTTATATTGTAGTACTATATTGAATAGTATATTGTACTTGTAATATTATATTATATCATATTATATGCTCCACAAAGATATCTTATGGTGTCATTTACATCGTATATTTAATTGTATATTATAATGTACTATAATTTTTATAGTATTATATTATAATTAAATTGAAGTTTTATATAATTTTAAGTAAATTTAATATACTATTATATTGTAGTACCATATGTAATTGTATATTATATTTGTAAGAATTCAATTATGTGCATATGTGCATGGACTTTTATAACTTTAGTACGTGTTTGATGGTTTTTTTTGTGCATTATCTTCTATTTGTTGTATAACAAATGTTTTATTTTACAATATACCATTATGCCAATTTGTATACATAAAAGATGTATAATAATTTGATCTAAAACATGTTTACAAAAAATATACAACTATATATAGATATATGAGAATTAATCTAGAAAGAAGATATATAAAGAAATATTTGATTGAAAATACATTGGTGTGTTACATACCATGTGCATATGAGTTATAAATGTGTATAACAAACATTTGTTTTACAATATACTATATATATATATAATTTATGGAAAACATGTTTATACATATATATGAGAATTAATGTACATACATAGAAGATGTTTAATAATTTTATCTAAAACATGTTACAGAGTATGTTACAAAAAAAATACAATTATATACATATATATGAGAATTAATGTACAAAGAAGATATCTTAAGGGATAGATGGTTGGAAATATATTGGTGTGTTATAGAGTATGTGCATATGAACTATGAACAAGTATGAAAACACTCTACATGGCCGTAGTTGAAGTACATTAGTTATTGTTCAAAAATAGTAGAAATTTTCAATAATTTGGTGTGATGAGTCTTGCTCATACTGTTCATCATAGTAGAGCTCTTTTAAAAATCCACAAAATCCTGCAACTTTACAACATGTTTGATTGAATGTTTGTGGAAATCTTCGATTTCGTGTATTTCTTCTTCGATGGTGACAATACGGTAAGTTGCTTCTTCAATGTCTTTGATAATCTTGTTAGAATGTTTTGCTATTGATTTGATTAACTTCTCGATTGGTTTTTCGATGTAGGTATTCGAACCCATAGAATCATCTGGGATTATGATTGGACTTGTAAATGATTGGTTTTCTACAACATTGATATTGTCCATGATCTAAACCGAAACAAAATGAAACTAATATTTACAAGTGTAGTCATCATTTTCAGATTATTTTGTATAGATAAAAAAATGTAAACAAAAAACATTTAGTTAATTTTAGAAGGGAAAATTAAATATTCAAATAATTAATTTTATTTTAAAAAAACCAATGGTTATAAATATTATTTATACTAAATGTTAGTAAATTATTTTTAGGGAATTACAATTATGTTATATTCAAGGGTAAGAAAAATGAAATTAATATTCAAAAGTGTAGGAATCATTATCATATTATTTGATATAGGTAAGAAGAATGTAAAAAAAAAATAGTTAGTTTTAAAATGGAAAATTAAATATTCATTTATCTCAATTTAAATACAACAAAATGGAATTGTGTAAATATATATATATATACATCGCATTTATAAATGTTACAATAGTTGCATGACTAAATTGAATAACAACAAAATATATATGTATAAAGAGGTATATACTTATACATACATGCATAATATTTACATGCTTTTTTTTCTCAAAATATGGGGAGCTTAAACTTGACCAAGTGAATCTAATAGAACCTTGCTTTCGGATGAATAATCAAAGTTAGTTGCTTTCATGATTGTGCACTTTATCCTCTTTGCATTATTGTAACTCTCTTCTTTCACTTGAACTATAAATATGAATTTCTTATAAAGCACTTTGCATATAATGTCTCCAAACTTCACATCATCTTGATCTTCATGTTTTAATATATATAATTCCTTTGCTATAACACACCCATTATTTCTTATATTATTTTTTCAAAAGCAGTAACCCAAGTTGAACCAGTATGATCCTGCACTTGGCATTGAAGGAGATATCTATAATCACAATTAGGGAAACTCTTATCACATTTTTGGCAATACCAATCATCATTTCCATTTTTTTGCACCTTTTTTTTGCATTTCTTAGCTTCATTCTCCATGGGCAAGCATTGTAATAGAAATTCTCATATTTGATAAAAGATAGTGTAGCTTTCAGTATGGATTTGTATTGCATATAAAATGTTGTCTATCTTTAATTTCTTCCACAATTTTCAGCATTAAAGGTTGTCTAACAAATGAATGTTCCTTTGTCATAGAGTGAGGTGGAATTCTTTCCTTCTATATTAAGCCAAGATCTCAACTATTTTGACTCTAGAAGATTTGGATTTATCAAATGTTGGGTGGTGTTGATTGTTCCCAAAGATTTTCCACCATAGTCACTTACTCTTGCAACCTTTATAACAAGAATTGGTAAAGTTTCTAA
Source organism: Sequoia sempervirens (assembly GCA_007258455.2). Classification (NCBI taxonomy): domain Eukaryota; kingdom Viridiplantae; phylum Streptophyta; class Pinopsida; order Cupressales; family Cupressaceae; genus Sequoia; species Sequoia sempervirens. Next base: position 145,443,072 of record VDFB02000008.1, read on the forward strand.
ATGACAATTTTTGAAGTTGTCGACCTTCATTATTGCAAAAATCACCCCACATTGTGAAGTCAATTTTGCAATCCAACTTGTCTTTAAGCTAAAGAGTTTGTTTTTGGGTTTGAGTACCATTCATTTTGAATATTGTATTACATGGATTGATTGATAAAACAATACCAATGATATCAACCATTGAATTGCTTTGCATATCCTTAATTTCATTGATTGGTGTAAAATTGAAATTGTGCTCTGGTATTAATGTATCCTCCTCAATACATAAATGAACAATGGAATTACTGTACAACAGAATTTCTCATTCATTTTTTAAATTGTTGAATTTTTTGTTTGAAGGTTTCAGAGTCCCATTGGAGATTGTAAATACTCTTCCATTCTCAATACAATTATGGAATTGTTCTACAATCGCATTAAAACATGTGACTCTTATTTCACCACCACTATAGTCAAGTAGATCAAAGCTAAAAACCTTCCCATTGCCATTTGTATTATTAAAATGATGAATTTTTTTCATAGTCACTCTAGCCTTTTGTCCATTGACTCTTGTAAAGATTCAAGGCTATAATAGGAATGGCTCTTTGAGGAGATTCATTTCCTGTAGTATAATTTTTGTGATAAGATGTATTGTTTTGAGGCTCCATCCCTACATGACTATAATGTGGGGAAAATTGTAATCAATAAAGCAAATAAAACATATAATTTTTTCATCGTTTTTATCTAAAAAGTTAATAAATAAAGAATTATAATTAATAAGTATAATACAATAAATTTAAAATTATAAAATATCTAAATGACTAATATAATAAGTTATGAATTATGTAATTACTATTTTATGAATTAATAAAGAAATAATTAATATATATATAAACAATTCATATATATTTGAAATGGAGTGGAGTGGTGCAAGGAGTGGGAATAGGTGTGCTAATTCTGGTTTGAATTATGGAGGTGAGGATAAGGGGGAAGATGCAAATTCAGATGAAGATTACGAGGATTTGGTGGTTATTGTAGATGTTTTGTGGCCTTTGTTGGAGCTTTCTATTGTTTGTGTGCTTGTTGTGTCTGTTCTTGGGAGGTGCTTTTTGGTTCTTGCATTGGTGGTGGTTTCTCGTGTGTTCTCTTTGTTTTTAGCCTTGGTTGCTGTCGTTTTTTCATCCCTGTGGTTGGTGATTTGCACTATTGATTTGGTGGTGTTGGTGGCCTCTGTGGGTGTGCTCGTTTGCTAGCTTGGTGAATGGGAGTCTCGCCTCTATTCTTTTTTTGTCCTTGCGGCTGGGATGTTGTTCACAGCTTTGGTGGTTTCCCTTCTGGTTTGGTTGTGGGCATATTTAATGGGCTTTGGTCCCTTGCAAAAAGTTTTGTAGGGTTGTGGCTTATTTTGGGCTCTAACCAGCATGTTGAGGTTGAAGTTGTACTTTTTGGCTTTTCCTTCTCCCTATTGGTTCCTTGCAAGGTGTCCTCTTGCCTTGGTGGGCTTGTTCTGCTTCCCTTTGACCTGGTGTTGCCTTTTGGTTGCTCTTTTTCTTGGTGCTCGTTGGCTACGGCTTTTGGTTTCTCCATTGATGCTTGTTGAGATTCCTAGTTGGTGCTTTTGGTGGAGTGTTTGTGGTCATGCCTTGGCTTTGTCCAGCATGTCAGAGTTGATGTTGTTCCTCACATTTCGGCCACTCCATGGTTTCGTCCAACTTGGGTCCTCCTTGTTTCACCGAGGGCTCTCTGTTGCTTCTCTCTTTGAGCATTGATCCTTGCTTTTTGGTGTTACTTATGTTCCCCCCCTTGGTTGTTTTCTATTTTGAAGGGGGTTGTCTCTTTTTTGTCCATGTTCCTAAGGGTTCCTGAGTTTGTGTTCCCTACTCCTTGTTTCGGTGGGGTGTGCTTGGCTAGGCTAAGTTTATTGTGTTATTTCTTATCCCAGTGGAGATTTTTCTTGGTGCTAATTGGTGCTCATGTTGCTCTGGGAGTGGTTTTCTTTGCTTTCTTTTTGGGGTTTCTTGTCCCCATTTCTTGACCTCCTTTGTTCTCACTGATGAAGTATTGTTTTGGGGGCTCCTCTATTTGTTTTTCATCTGGGAACCCTGCTAGGCCTTTGGTTGTTGGGTTCTTTTAAGTTTCCTTTGAATGGGATGTTCCTTTTGTGTTTCTTGTCTGCCCATGTTCTTATTTTTAGTGTTTTTGGTTGGGTTTATCCCTATGCTTCTCTTGTTGGCCCAGTTTCTCAAGTTGTCAGTGGCTATCATGGTTCTCCTTGCTACTAGTTGGGTGGCTTCCTTCCCCTTTCTTCAGTCTGTGTCTTCTATTGAGGCGAAGATTACTCCTGTTGAGGTGGAGTCCTCTCTTCTAGAGGTAGAGTTGGGGTCTATGGATTTGGGAAGGTGATTTCCTTGCTACTAGTCCCTTTTGTTACATTACCTTTTGAGGTGGTGTGCGCTCCTATAGAGGTGGAGCTATTATTTGTTGTAGTTTGGCTATAGTGGTGGTAAATTTCTTCATGGCATCTACTCCTATAGAGGGGAGCCTACTCCTTTTAAGGTGGAGTCTAATTTGACTCTTTGTGTTTGGTGGTGTTGTAAGAGGTCTTCTTCTCATTGGTGTGGCTAGGTGGTCTCCTTCCCTATTTTGGTGGGATGGCAGTTTGGGTTGATCAAGCTTTCTTGGTTTTCTTTCCTGGTGGATCTAGGTTGTGATCGCATGAGCAGTGGGTTTAAGGTCCTCGTTAAAACCTAGTGTGTTGTGAGGGATTCTAGTCCATGTTATCTAGTTGTAAGTGTGTTTTAGGTTCCCTTTTAAACCTGGTTTGGGTTCAAGATCCCTTGTAAAACTTGGTTGTGTTGGGTTTAAGGTTCATGTCAAAACCTTTTTTGTTTGTTGCAGATTTGGGTAATCATGTTGTTCATTTGGTGATTTGTTGTTGGTTCATTGTTGGGTCTATGTTTTATTTGTGTGCAACTTGTTCTTCCTTGAGTGGGTTTTGGGTCCCTTCAAAACCCGTTTGTAAATGGTGGCATGGGTGTCTGAGGTGGCAAATGCATTATGGATCCTTCTTCAAGGTTGGTTTTCTCATCATTCTACGTCGGCACTTGATTTGTCTTGTCAACCAACACTTATTATCAACATTACTACACAGTTTTTGTTGGGCATGACATTTGGTCAATTCATTAAAGGTGGTGAGGTCGAGCTTTCAAGGCATTTCTTCACTGACACTGACACTCCCATTCCTCCCACCACAAGGGTGTGTCAAGTTTTGGCATTCCTTTCAGTTTGGGCATGGGAAGATTTATTTTGCAGGTCTCGACAAAGGAACTCGACACTGGCAACATGGACACGCCTGTCCAACTATGAAGCTCAAAAAGGCAGATGGCTTTCTTGGGTCCAGTGACCTCTCTCTGACTCAATCAGATCATTCTTCACCCGAACTACCTCACATTTCCAACAATAAAATGTTTAACTAGCAAGGGTTTCATGGCGGGTGTTGAGGGATATCGGTTGGACTCCAACATCTCTTCTTGAGTTCTAGCTAGTTTATTGGATGTGGGGGTTTCTAAGGTCGAGGCAAGGGTGATAATGAAGTGAATTTTAGGAAGGATATGTTGGTGGGTTTGGAAATGGCTCTGGCTATAGCTTTGATTGGCATATGCATCCCTCGTCCACATGACCTCGTGCTCTTGGAGGACACGGACACCCTTGTAAAGTTTTATCCTTTCCTTTTGGACATAAATGGTCTAGAATTAGTGGAGCATCATCGTCTAGATGTTGCAGGGGCTAAATCCCTGAAGAAGTTCTGCTTTGTTAGGTTTATTATCAAATTTAATGCACAGAAATTAATTCAAAATCATACACAATAACACAGCATATACCCTGGGAAAACCCTCCTCTTGAGGGAGAAAAACCCAGCAACAATATATCACTTATATATTGATTCCACACAATAATGATCTCCTTACAAGAGGTTGATATGAAGGCCTTAATATATGCACCAAGGTGTGATGCTACTTAGCAATACAAAGGTACAATATACTAAATAAAATTCAGCCTTAAAAGATATCAATCTACCTTGAGAAGAACACGCACTTGAGATAAGGATGAACTGAATATGAGTGAATGAATTCGATGATGAAACAATGAGACTTCTTCAAGTATATATACACAATAATGAGAGACGTGACCTTTCAAAGACACAAGTCAGCCCAGCAAGAAAGATGAGCCCCTCCAATGAAACTGCGTCCATTCAAGAGGTCAGCCTCTTTTAGAAATTCATGCCTCTTCATTAATTCATGCCATTCCATTAATATAATTATCAATCATTGTGCTTCTTCAATTAAATCAATATCATATAAATTAAATAGCCATAGCTATGATTTAATTTATTATTCTTCAACAAGATCAACTAGTAGGATAAGACGGACGTTGTCATAACATCAACACTCCCTCTCAGCTAGGGAGTATACTTCCAGCTGTACAAGACATATCACCTCATCGTGATGTCTACCACAATGGCTACAACCATATGTGGAAAAGAAAGATATCACCTCATCGTGATATCAAATGTCACCTCATCGTGATATCATATATCACCTCATCATGATATATACCACAATGGCTACAACCATGTGGAAAAGAAAGATATCACCTCATCATGATATCAGATATCACCTCAACGTGATATCAACCATAATGGCTACAACCATGTATGGTATGTACAAGTGTTCATCACTTGCGTGATGTTTGTCACCTCAACACATGACTTTCACCATGGCTCTCCCAGAGGGTGAAGCACAAGTACAAAAAAAATCATCACGGACTCTCTCATGTGATGTTGTCATGGAGTCACACACATGACATCCACCATGGCTCTCCGAGAGGGTGGAAACAATGGTTTTCACCTCAAACTTCTCTTGTAGAGAAGAATGCATTAACAAGGGATTTCACCTCAAACTTCTCTTACAGAGAAGAACTCATTAAAGAGGATCATTGATACTGAGACTCCTTCTCAATTAAGGTTGTATTCTCCACCATACCAAGCTTATCTTGAAAGTACAAAAACTTTATCTTGGAGAGAGGCTTGGTGAGAATGTCTGACCTCTGATTCATCAGTGCTAATATACCTCAACTATATAGCTTTCCTCAATACCATATCTCTAATATAATGGTATTTGATCTCTACATGCGTAGTTCTATCATGAAACACAGGAATGACAGAAAGCTTCTCACAGCTAATGGAAGTTGGCTCCAATGATTGTCCAAACAATCCTGCAAGGAGCTTCTGAAGCCACACTGCTTCTCGAGCTTCCACACAAGCTACAATATACTCGACCTCTATAGTGCTTAATGCCACTAAAGACTTCTTCCTGCTACACCAAGATATTATTGCAAACCCCAAACTAAAGCAACATCTAGAAGTACTCTTCCGATTAGTAACACACCCTACCCAATTAGAATCAGTATAACCATGCAACTTCAAATCCACACCTGAAGAATATCTCAAACCATATCCAACTGTGCCACGCAAGTATCTCAGGATATGCTTCACTACAACTAGATATATTTTCCTTGGTTCACACATGAACTAAGTGCACTCACTACATAGCAAATATCCATTCTAGTATTGACTAGATACATCAACGATCCAATCAATTGCCTCTACATCGTGGAATCCACCAGATATGAACTAGTTGCAACCTCTTTCAACTTATGCAAGTTGGTCTCCATAGGTGTAGACATGGATTTGCAATCCATCATACCAAATCTCTTCAATAGTATACTTCCCTTGACCTAGAACCATCTCATCAGGCATTTGCCATACTTCTAAGCTAAGGACGTAATGCATGTAACCAAGATCCTTCATTTCAAATTCAAAAGCTAGCTTCGTGCATTTGATAATGAGGTGAACTTCTCCAGTAAGAATAAATCAACATAAAGAACCAAGATCAACTAGATTATCATCTTCTTCAGGTTCAATAGACTCCCTTTGAATCTTCAAGTACTTGCATCAACCTTTTGACCTCTTCATCCATGATTGCCTGCAAAGCTTTCCTTAAAGAATGTTTTCCAATGCACACCTCTGGTACTGTAGAGAGTTTAGGATTGTCCTCCTCGACCTCATCCCAGATCACTCTATTCTAAATAGGTTTGCGGAGCTACCAATGTCAACTCCAGATGATTATCTTGTGCAATTTTGTTATCAACAGCTAAAGAGGTCTTCCAAGGACATTAACTTCGACCTTGCAATACTGCAACTTACACTTCATCTCAGTAAGTCACATGACTCCCTCTTGATCCCTCCCTCAAAGATTGCGAAGAAATCCACTGGAAATGAAACTCCCTCTAGCCACCAACTCGGTCCCATAGTTGCAAGTTGTGACTCCATGCTTGATCATTTCTTTGGTTGGCATGACTTCCTCACAAGATGCCTCAAGCTTTTTATCACTAAACAATCTCTCATCACCTTCTTGCTCCTTGATCCATCCTGGAAGCGATTTAGAGAGAGATTACAACCAGTTTATAACTATCCAAAGAAATATCAAGGCTAGAATCATATAAGGTTTACTATGACAAGTTATAGCATGAACACGTAAGAGTATTATGAACAATATTAAAAACATGAATAAAGAAATCAACCTAAAGAGAAATATATCAAAAGATCAAAATGAAGGGATAAAGAAACTTATCTTTATTGAATTTCGATATAACTCTTTCTTCCATCTTTTACTCCTCTCGAGAGTGCCAAACTCAGCACAACAAAAAAACAATCTACACAACTACAGATTTCTTGAATGCATTAAGCAGTTAGCATGTAGAACCAACTCTCTCCAAGAGTTCAAGGCTCTATCATAGTTCATGCATTAGAGAATGATATCGATGTGACCAACTAATCACCATCGAAATTGCAATTCTCTTTTTATTTCAGTCACACTCAGAAATCTTCACAACCAGTATGAAATAACTTGCAATAAATGAAATCTTCAAAGGATATTATGTTAGAGAACACAATTCAAAAGAAACCACTATCTCTCTTTACTAATTACAAGATCCAACTAAATGATATAACTCAGCAAACAAGGAATACTTATCTCTTTAAATATTCTCATGGATGCAAATACTGGACCTAGTAAGATACATTGCTCTTGCGCTTAGATCAGTACACAACCTTCACGACTTGAACACAGGCCCATGACTTAGAATAGAAATTCCCTAGAATCCTTCTAAGGAGAGATCTCATCCACATCCGCAAATGAAGCATGTTGATTAGGCCTGGTTAGGCAATCCTTTGCATATTGACCAAACTTGTCACAATGAAAACATTGGACTTTGGAGAGGTCCCACTTCTTCTTGAATGCGGGAGCACCATCAGCACCTTTATCTCTATTCCTCTTGAAGTATCTTTTATTTCCATCTTTCCCTTTCTTCTTCGAGGATTAAGCGAAAAAAACATGAATGTCTTCATTTGTAGAGCTTCAACCAATACCTCTCGTAGCCAATCTAGACTCTTCTTGAATACAGTCAGCCCTCAAACAATCAAACTTGGGAAGTTTCAATCTCACGTTGATTCCTTGAATGTAAGACTCCCAAGATGAAGGAAGACCATTAAAGGCAAGCATGGTCAAATCCTTGACATCAACAAAATGACCAATAGTAGAGAGTTGATCTCTCAATTCGGATATCTTCATGAAGTAAGCGATGACAGATTCTCCTTCCACCATCTTAACATGATGAAGTTGTTGCTTTAATTCAAGTGCATGGCTTGTGTTGTTGATTTCGTACATCTCCAAATTTTTAAACATCTCTTGTTGTCTTCAACTTTGAGACGATAGGAACAATATGATCCTTCACAAAATCAACTAACATCTTCTTCACCCTAGTATCTTTCTTTCTCCATTCAACTTTCTCTTCCTCATCCGTAGGTTTGGGGACTTTACTCTCCACGAACTCAGCCAAATCATTCTCTTCCAAGGTGAGCATGATTCTGAACCTCCATGATGTATAATTTGAAGCTCCCTCGAGTCTATCTTCAATCTTAAGACCATTCACCATCTTGACTAATGGATAAAGATAGACAAGGAGAAGGAGAGAAAAGAGTATCGTTGTTATAAAAAATCTGATCACGATCTTCTTCAAACCCGCTCTGATACATTGTTATGTTTATGATCAAATTTAATGCATAGAAATTAATTCAAAATCAGACACAATAACACAGCAGATACCCTGGGAAAACCCTCCTCTTGAGGGAGAAAAACCCAACAACAATATATCACTTATATATTGATTTCACACAATAATGATCTCCTTACAAGAGGTCGATATGAAGGCCTTAATATATGCACCAAGGTGTGATGCTACTCAGCAATACAAAGATACAATATACTGAATAAAATTCAGCCTACAAAGATATCGATCAGCCTTGAGAAGAACATGCACTTGAGATAAGGACGAACTGAATATGAGTGAATGAATTTGATGATAAAACAATGAGACTTCTTCAAGTATATATACACAATGATGAGAGGAGACATGACCTTTCAAAGACACAAGTCGACCCAGCAAGAAAGATGCGCCCCTCCAATGAAACCACGTCCATTCAAGAGGTCGGCCTCTTTTAGAAATTTGTGCCTCTTCATTTGTGCCATTCCATTAATATAATTATCAATCATTGTGCTTCTTCAATTAAATCGATATCATATAAATTAAATAGCCATAGCTATGATTTCATTTATTATTCTTCAACAAGGAGATCGGCTGGAAGGATAAGACCGACGTTGTCATAACATCAACATGCTTAACTACGGTTTCCAATTCATCCTAGAAGTATGAGTTTTGTGTGTTTTCTCAACAAAATGTCTAGTAATTGCATGGGTTTAGTCTCTCCTATGGTTGGTTATCCCGGGGATAAATGTATGGAAGGGTTTATGTCTAAGTCTAGTTTGTAGCTATTTCTTTTCTCTACATTTATGTCACAATCCATATTTATAGGTTATAATGCGTTAGTGGTTCGTTGGTTGGTTTCGATCCTCCACGATCCTTTTGAATTTTTTGTGTAAGTCTGTATTGGCGGTCTATTGCCCATAGCCAGGGGCTCGAAACTATAAATCCCTTTTTGATATTAATATAAAATGAATCTTACTTATAAAATAAAATAAAATAAAAAACACACCTATATAAATATCCAATTTATACTATTATACTTTTTTTGTATGTTAAAATATTACATTATCAAATAGAATAATGCATAGTACTTTATGTGCATTTTAGAATATATTATGTATTCAATTATCAATTATAATTAAAAAAGCTATATACAATTATGATTTATGTTTTTTTGTTTATGTTGTTTAGACTAAAAATATATATTAATAAATCATTTAAATTGAAATGTATCTAAAAGAAATGCTAAAAAATTAAAACAACTACAAACATGTCTAGTGAACAATATATCAATTATATAGAAAGAATGTATTTTATTTAACCAATGAAGCCACCAAAAATTTAAAATCATATTAATATGAAAAACTAAAATGATAAATACCTCTATAAAGTTTGTCAAATAGTTGTCTTGATTACGGTGTTTTCTTTGTCTGTTTGTTGAGAATAAATATCCCAATTCAAGCAATTTAATGTTTGCGAACAAAATATAAATAACAATGAAAGTAGAAAATAATAGCAAGAAATATGAAAATTTAATCTTAGTACAAATATACCAAATGTTATTGAATAGGAAAAAAAATGATAAATACCTTTGTAAAGTTTATGAAAGAACGATATCTAATTATTGCTATACCCTTGGTTTGTTTGCTAAAAATAAATATCCACTGTGAAGAAATTGTACGTCTCTAAGCAACATAGAAATAAAGAGCAAATTAGGGAAATAAGAAATAAATTTGTAAAGTGAATTCTACTTGTAATTGATGGTTGTATAACCAACTTCGAACAATCAAACATAAAAGTTGAATAATCTTTAGTAATTTTTATACAACAATATTTTGGTATATCAATAATTTGAATTTTTTGTGCACATTCAAGATTAAAGATAATCCTATTTGTGATTTTTAAAGGAGTTCAGCTTTTTGTAATTTTATTCAATTTAGTTCCTCAATTTTCCCTCTTATGTTATATTAGATGTATCAGTTCTCTTCTCGCTTTCTCTCCCCTTTTGTATTTTCTCCCCTCTGCTAACTATAGCTTCTATAAAATTTATGGCAATGAAACTCCTTGGAAACCCCCCAATCATGTGTAGGGTGTTCAATAGGTGACTCTAAAATGCATTCAATATTGAAGAATGTCCCAAGGCTCTTGTTATTGTGAAAAAGACAATTGAGTTTACAAGCTAGGAAAAAACTTAGTAGGACTAAAACCTAAAACTAAAACAGCGAAGTGATACAAAAAATAGAAGGTTTCATAAATGAAACCTAGGCAATTCATTTGATGCAAAGCAGCAAAAGCTGTATAAAAAACAACAATCATAATGAAAGAAGGCATTTTATCAAAAAAACATCTTCAAGAGGTTAGAAGAGAGGCAATAAAGAATGAGGCTCTACTCTACATGCAAGTCAAGAGCAAAAGAAATTTCACCAATCTATAGTAGTGTTCTTGTGTTTTTGGCTTAATTGGCGTAGTGTTTTTTTCTCATTATTCAACCGCGTAGGCTTTCTTACCTACTTCAGGGCTTCTTATGTGTAGTTTCTCTACAATATGAGGTCATGTTGAAGATGTGATCTAAGCAAGGGTGTACTCTCTGAGTTCTTGGCTAGATTTTAGTTAGAATCACAGTTTATTCAAGACATGCTAAATAGATGTAAATTTTGTGAAATTGAAGGTTCGCCAAATCTTTTCAAGATAACATAAAAATATTAAATCTAGAAGGGCATTGGCCAATGTATTAGGATCAGGTGCTTAGGATGTGGGTGGGGCCCATTAGACTATTAGGAGTATGGATAATGGCCCAAATTTAAAAAATGCCTTCCTTTATTAAACAAGTATTTTAAAAAAAAGCTAAATGTGGGGTCGGCTACAAGATTTTGAGACGTACAAGGAACATGGTTAAGTTTTCAAAGGGTGCTAGCAACATCCCAACATCCTCATCAAGGGGGGTGCCCCAGAAACGTACCCTCTCTGAGGTAGACATCCCAAGGACATCTCCTATATGGAAATGGTAGTGGTGGAATAGTGGAGGAATGTTTCACTATTGTCCCACTCTCTTAGAAACATTCCCATCTCCAAAGATGGAAATATTTTTTAGGGCAGGCACATTCCAGTGGAACATTACACTCATCCATAGTTCCAAAAAAATTTGGAAAATCATCAGATGATACCCATCAATTAGCAAAATTCAAAATAATTGTGTCACTGGTGATCATTTTGACAATAGCTAGTATAAAGATTGATCTAATCTAAATCCTGAGATTGTGTTCTTTAGGCTGATGCCTAGTTGGGTAGGGAAAATTCTTTTTCCAGGGACTTGCAAGTGTGATGAGACTCCAAATTTTTGAATTTTACCATTTGTAGTGATGGGTTGTTTCCTTTTGTCATTACATCTAAGCCAACCATCAATATTGCCTTCATTTGGCATTTAGAGAAAAATCGTTGTTGACGCAGTTCACTCTGAAATCTCAGGAAAAACAGTTTCACCACAACAATATTAGTTTTCCTTCAAGACAGTTGTAGGCCTAAAACTCATGCCAATCATATTTTGTATGAATAAATAGCAATAAGGCAATCAAATATAGCTTCAAACAATTTGTAGGAAAATAACATTTAATAGTTTTCTTGATGCACTCTAGATGAAGATTGTCTAACAATATTTATTTTACAGTAGAGCAGCATCATTAGGTTCAAGATAGGGATCTCCTTGTTCCCATCAAGTTCAATATTTTGAACATTATAAATATGATAAACTTTAAAGTTAAAATGTCTTTATGTTATCACAGACAGGTCTCATATGCCTCTTTGGGTGTGCACCAGGATATGATTAAAAAAGTCACCTTTGCCTCTAACTTCTTCATAGAATCCAAAATTAAAGATAGTTGAACAAACCGAACTGGGGTGACTCAAACCCATATGAATCCGCTTTACCATAAGCAATTGCACCCCCAAAGCCAAGACAAATTTGGAAAAAAGGAATGTATGAGATCCAAAATAAATAAAAAATTCAACAGGTGGCTCAAAAATAACAAGGGTAAAATCAAATACATTCAAGCAACAAAATTTTTAACATACTAAACTTCCCTATAATTTACTGGAAAATTTTGGATCTTATATGATGCCGAACAAGGATATCTCTCGACATATTATATATATATATATATAATATGTCGAGATATATATATATATATATATATATATATATATATATATATATATATATATATATATATATATATATATATATGCTAGTTATATATAATAATCAAAGATATATATATATTAAATGGTGTAAGACAATTTTATTTTGGCAAGTAAAAGGGCCAATGACAAACTTCCAATGGGTTCAAGATGGTACCTTGTGTCAACCAACACCTCCCGACGATGGTAAAATCTTAAAAGTTTCGAGGAAAATAAAAAAACATATTTTTCCCCTTTTTTATTTCATATATGCTAACATCATACATTCTACAGCTTGCTATGTGTCGGACAAGGTAGTTGTGCATGGTTGTGCATGGTGATGAGGAGCTAGAAAAATATTTTGCCATGTGTCCACTAATTATATTTTATTTGTAATTGTTTGTACGTGTTCCAACTATATTTGTAGAGACCATGTCCTCCACAACTATGTCTTCAATAACCTTCTCCACTACTACTAAAACAAAATGGAGAAAAAATTTATGATATGATTTATGTGTTTTCCCAATACACCCAAGAATTACATACGAAATGAGCAATGCCCTAACTAGGAAGTTCAAGAGAGTAAAAATTTAAATATACGCTAGACACTTTTGAATTATTTTCAACACCTATTTAAATGAACAAAATTGTTCATAAAGATCTCTCGTGTTTACAAAAAATACATTGTTCTTTTCTTACATTAACTAGAAGTTGCAATACTAGATTTTTGCTTTTTGTTGCATGTTTAAACATGTCAAGAGATTCAAAATGCTTTTGCAACATAATATAATCTTGTTGTGTAGAACTTTTTATAATGTATTGATTATACTGTCTATAAACAAAAATGACAACATATAATCCTTGAACATGTTCGTTGATGATATGCATATTGAATTTCTTAAACTCCTATCTCCCAAAATTCAAACTACTCCACTAAGATATCTCTCGACGTTATTTAGATATATTATTAAATAAGATAACTAAGCTAGTAGCATTATGGTTGAGATTATCTCCAATGAGAATGAATGTGTTGATAAACACAACAGACAATACATTACAATCTATCGATATTTCAATGAAAGATAGTCGAGAGTATAGACCACAAGGTGATGTATCATTGAAGAAATTTAGGAATTACAAACAACCACAAATCAACATTGGTATAACTTTTTTGAGTGTGCTTGGGGTTTGTCGCAACTCAGCCATTCCTCTTAAAGATCAATGACTATAATTTAACAGAGAGCGACCAGGTTCCCGCTAATATCACTCAATTCCTTAGAACAATATTGTTAGACTTCACTTGTCGGCATACACTATTGTCGGAATGTTGATGGCTTAATACCTTCACAGCTAACACAGACCTTGGTCTTACATGTTGTATTTGGATGATGGCATCGATGATCCAACACTTTCTATTCAACATACATCAACAAGTGATGTCGAGAGTATTGAATATAGACATGCCCAACTTAGAGTCTTTGAACTACCTCTAGCGCGAACATTACATTTGTAATATAGACACCAACAATATGCATAATTATAACCACCTCACAATGGCAATAGCGATAACAAAGCTCTTGTAATCCATCCAAGAAACAGAATGAATCTGCTCATAGATAGATAAAGCCATACTAAAAATTTCAAAGATAAATCAAATTGGTTGCAACGATAACCCAACTGCACAAACCACATTAGAATTTTGTCCTTCTATGACTTGATAGGTGTCGATCTCAATTTCCCCACTACCAAAAATCCAAACTTCAATCCGACGAAGATAACTACTTATTTTGCCAACTTTCACTTTTAAAGATTTGTCCTTAGATCTGAATAAGTTGACTACTTAACAAATCTAACCAGATCTCTTCCTTAGACCTACTCTGATACCATGTTAGTTTTTATGATCAAATAAGAAAAACAAAAATTTAATTCAAATTCAAACAAATAGACACAGCATATGCCCTGGGAAAACCCTCCACTTGAGGGAGAAAAACCCAGCAACAATATATCACTTATATATTGAATATAAAACAAGGATCTCTTTTACAATGAGGCCGATATCGAGGCCAAACAACATCACCAATGTGATACGATATCTAGAAGATAATACAAATCTTTTGCTGGAGATATAACAGCCTCCTTATAGTCTTCAATCTGTTCTTGAACAATTCATACTTCTCCAGGAATTCACACTTCTCTAAGAGTTCGCACTTGTGAAAGAAGGAATGAATGAATGTGTAAATCGATCCCTTAAATGAATGAAGTGAACTCATATAAATACAAGGTGAGGAAGAGGTTGCACCTCTTCATGAACAAGGTTGACCACTATATGAAATTGTATTTACAAATAATGGTGTGAATTACAAGGAGAGTCAGCCCAAAATGAAATATAATACTTTGCCAAGTGAAGCGCCTCTTCACTTCAATAAATGCAATAAATGAATAGTCGTTAGGCTATATGAAATTTATTGATCAACAAGGAGGCAGAAATATGTAGCCGGAAGCTACAACATCAACACCCACAACCAAGGCAAAGAAAATAGAAAATTTATTAGGATAAAAATTTAACTTATGAGATATGTGAGTAGTGTTTGTCTTTAATGAATGGGGAATAGAAAATTTATTTGTATAAAAATTTAACTTATGAGATATGTGAGCAAGTTCTGTCTTTAATGAATGGGGAATGGTATACTGGTGCTATGGTTTGCATTCACATTATTGCAAATGCTCAAAGGAGCATAAAAGAACGTTCTTGAAATCTATGGAATATAAGAAAGTAAAACCTTTCAACAAATGGAAGGGTAACTAATGGATTGGAAAGGTTCATAGAATGTGTCTTTTGGGCCTCAAGAAGATTTTGAAAATGATGACACAAGAGATCAAATGGAAGGGTGACTAATGGACTGGAAAGGTTCATAGAATGTGTGCCTTTTGGGCCTCAAGAAGATTTTGAAAATGATGAAACAAGAGATCAATTTGAGAGGTTGGTTGCAATACGAGGAGCAAGATCCTTTGTGTGGCAAAGTGCAAGCAATTTGGAGCTACTCTTGGTTGGCGAGCAAAGATGTGCAAGAAAAAAATTCAATATCCTTGTGCAAGCTAGCTTTCTACCAAGCCATGTTGCCAAAAGTGGGAAGGGTTCAAATATCCAATTTCACACTCTTACTACACACATGATGATTATTGATTACCATCTTACTACTGCCAAAAAGACATGCAATAATAAATCGGTCCCAAAAAGAGAGCTAAATAGAACTTGTGTGTAAAGGTATACCACAAACAAACATGCTATGCCATTAGTTTATTAAGTATTACAACCAAGCAATGAAAAAATCTAAGCAAAGGGTAAGTATGCACTTACTCTATATATATGTGAATGTATTGATGTAGAATTTAGTTGAAGAGCAAGAATAATCAAAAGCTTCAATTGAAGAACATGGCAATTAAATAGAGAATGAGAAATCCCATATGTACTTAGTACCAACCATGGAGGCGAAGTACGCCTTCAAGAGCAAGAACCATGCATTGAGAATTTTCAATTGAAAAATGAGATTGGTTTGCACTACCTAACAAATTTTGATGCATATTAATTTTGTATTCTAAAAGGATATGGAATAAGGTGGTTGATTCAATGGACTTAAGGGGTTGGATCAAGGGGAATTAAGAAAGCGGAGTATTCTTAGTAGAAAAGAAAATCTATTCAAAAGAAGATAGAAATCAAGAACATATAGCTTTACTATTTCCTAATCATTCCGATTACCAAAAATTCCCAATGTGCCAATACTTTCCATTGGTCGCAATGAGTCATGTGGAAAACTCTATTTCTACCAACTTATCTTTCACAATAACAATTTACATGTTATTTTCCTCATGGCTTCATCTCCCTCTCTTTACTTTCCTTGAATTAAATTTGCCATCACTTAGAGAGAGGGTCTCAACTCTCAACAAATAGCCTTTGCTTTTTCACAATTGCGAGTAAATAATTCTCAACAACCATGTGCAATGGTAACAAAGCCATGGCAGCCCAACCAATTTTAGTATTAGGGGTTGCTAGTACTATAAAATAGACGTCAACCCAAACAATTCTAGAATTAGGGATTGGTGCCACTATAAAATAGACGTGGGATTTGAACCCATCTCCACCATACCCATACACATGCACTCTCCTATCACTATCCACTTCATACTCTCTTCTCTTTCCCACTTACCTTTCGTGAGGACAAGGCAGTAATCTTACCAACCAGGTCTTCTCATCCCATCCTTAGTCTGTGAAAGCACTAACGGTATGGGTGAGGCTCATAATTAATCTTGTTTAGTGTTTATCTACCCCAACCTGCTAGTTAATTAATTACATTATCACTTGATTAAGGAACTCTTCCATGGGTTACCCAAACAGCCCCTTTGTGCGCCGGCCCCCATGAAGAGCCACTCTCCCTATGGGTACCAAATCAAAACATACAAGGGGTGTACCTCATCTCTCATAAAAAATCAAGGAGTACATATCACACAACATGCGAGGCAAGAATCATCTCGCAAATCCATTCCATAGCACTAAAACAAGAACAAGGAGGTACCACCCACCACATCAAAATTCAACACCATAGTACAAAGTAAAACTCACAAGCTCAAAATCCTATATAAGAGCAATAAATCCCAACAGAATAACTATGGAAAAATCATCATAAGTCAAGTTCTCCCATTGCCTCTGGAAGCCAAAAACATCATAAATCCACAAACTCCCACAAAAGGGTAATTCAAACTCTTGGGTTCTCAGCCATCTCAAAAGAGACTTAAAGAAGGTTATTGCAAAAATTCTCCTCAATCAGAATTAACACAAAAGGGAAGACTCACATCATGAATCCACAAAATGACAACATAACTTCCATAATCACAAAATGACAAGAGAAAAGTAAGGAAGGAAATATCATAATGAAATAGTAGCCAACACCTTCAAAGATTATCATCTTCATACAAGATCAAAACACAATAACCAATAGCTAAGTCAATTGACAGTTCATCCAAGAGAGACATGATGGAAACTCAAACAAGCAAATAGTCATTTTATCCATGATCTCAACCAAAGGTTACAAATGAATTCGACATTCAATTACAATTAAGCTATTGATTTGATCAAAATAAAATATTATACACCAATACTTCAAGAAAACTCTATCATCCAAGAAATAACCATTCCAAAAAAAGAAAGCCCTAGGATTTAAGCTTCACTATACAATATTACCACAAAGGCTATACATTAGTAAAGTTTAGAAGGATTATATATATGGTGCACCCTAATTCTATAAAGGCAACACTTCTAATTACTTTGCAATGATAAATCAACTAACTAATAAAAGTTGCACCAACCAAAAGATAGATATTTAGTTAAATGGAAATGATAATACTACCTCAACTCTATCTTAGAAACTAATCTCTTTATGAATTAGAACACGATTAGAGAAATAAAATATCCAATTAGTACAATTTCAAATTCAACTATCCCCTTAAAATCTCGTTTACATTAAGCTACCCATTAGGTCCATTTTCTTTAAAGGATACTTAAATCTTTTCAAATACCTACATGAGACTTAACATGACCATTAACATTTTCGAACCCTATCCCCTTAAAATCTCGTTTACATTAAGCTACCCATTAGGTCCATTTTCTTTAAAGGATACTTAAATCTTTTCAAATACCTACATGAGACTTAACATGACCATTAACATTTTCGAACCCTACACATACCTATTTACATCTTTAACTTGTAAATATTGAACAATCACATGAGCATTGATAACATGCAAATGCTTGCATACAAATATTTTTATATGAATTTCTTTTACTTCAATATTTAATTTTATATAAGAGACTACATTTACTCATATTTTCTAAAACATAACTCTTTAATATTTATTTATTTATAATCTACAAAATACCTTTCTTTCAAAATAAAATGATTAAAGATTACTTATAAATTTAAAATTCTAATCTATAACTTTTAATTCACTCAACTTATTTAAATCCTTTAATCATCAATACTTACCATCTAGCCAATTTTATAAAATAATTAAGGACAAAGTTTCAAAACAATATATATCGTTTATGGAAATTTATTAAAAACTATAAAATAAAACAAACAGAACTTACTATATCCTGCCATACTTTACCATTATAATTAAATATATATTTATATATATTTATTTACTCGTCTAATTAAAATCATGGTTTAATAAGAAGATATTTGCAATATTACAATGGGTTCAAATATTCCCTACCTAAAACATTTATCACAAAATGATAATTATTCATATGGAGATCTATAAAATGGATAAGTTTAAGCTAGAAAATAAGTGGAGATAAATCTACCCAAATGATTTCCAATTCCTTAAAAGTACGAATCTACCCAAAATTACAAAGATATATGAGGAAATCACACATGTATGGGAATCTACTCCTACACGTCTACATTTGGTTGAAATCTAAAACCCATGAATTTTAGAGTGACATGTGGCTTTCTCAAACCACGGACCTCAACTTGATAGGAATTCCTTATCACCTAGTTATTTATAGTCCTAGTTAATACTCACACTGGTATACATAACTAACATAGCAAATTTGATCCTTTATTTCCCTAACGAACTCAAAGTCTATAGTTCTATTTAACGCGTAACTATGACGAAGAGATCAAAAAGATACCAACTATGTTCATGTATTTGTGAGATGTGAGAAGGAATATCCATCAATGTGGGAAGGTTCAGTAATTTTGAGAGATGTTGAAGTTGAAATTACTCTGGAAAGTATGTATGCAAAATGTGAAGTATAGATAGGGTACGCGAATTGTTTGACAGAATGCCTCAAAGACATGAAATCCCATGGATTGAAATGATTATAGGCTGTGCACAAATTGGATTTATTAAATAGACTTTAGGAACTTTCAAGAAAATGCAATCGACAGTTGTAAAGCCAAAATCCTGCAAAAAGTGGAATCATAGATAAAACCGGTGAGTTGTTTTGATAAAATGGCTCAAGGAAATATGAGCTCAAAGGCGGAAATGATTCCCAGTATATGCACGAGATGGATTCATTGGAAAGGCTTTAGAAACCTTAAGCAAATACGATTGGCCGATGTAAAGCCTGACTCCACAGCCATTTGCGCATACATTCTGCCTACGCCAAAAAGTGAGCTAAGGAACAGGGCATGTGTATGCAGATGCAAATACAAAGACATGACACATGAACCTTTCACTAAATTACCTCAAAGGAATGCAATCTCATAGAATGTTTTCAATGCAAGATATATTCAAAATGGGTTTGATTAAATGCTTCGGGGAATTGTGATCTCTTGAAATTCTATGATTGCAGAATTTGCACAAAGCGGACCTGAAGGAATATATAGTTTGAAATACTTTTGAAAAGAAATTTCCATAACCTTTACCAGCATCTTGCATTCTTATGCTGCACTGGGAGCTGTGGAAACAGGTTAAAGATGCCATCAAAGTACAAAGAATAGAGGAATTTTTTTTGTGAAATGTTGAATCTGCAACTATCCTAGTAAACAATAGCTGCAAAAAAGCAAAACAAGGCATGAGAACTGTTTTACAAAATGCCTCAAGAGATGTCTTCTCATTGAAGGAAATGATTACAGGACATGTACAAGATGGATTTAATGAAAAGGCTTTAGAAACTTTCAAGCAAATGCAATTGGCAGGTGACCAAAAGAACTAGGGAGGCTATTTGAACTTTTAAACATCATATTATGCTCAAACGCTGCAGTTGAGACAGGTTGACAATGAATTCAGGGAGATTGTTTAAACCTCTACAACATTCTAAGTTGAAGTACTGCAGGTATGACAGGTTGCGAACAATTTCAGGGAGGTGAATTACACCTCTACAATCTTCTATGTTACACAAAATGTGGAAGCAAAGGCAAGGCTTGTGAATTTGAGGACAATAATTTTCATTTTAATAAACATACTCTAAAACTATTGTGATAACTTAAATTTCAGACTGCAATGCGCCAAAATGGAGGAGTGAAAGGTCAATACCAGGAAGGAAGAGTTTGGAGACGACTGCTGATTTCCCAACCTTGTCAGCAGGATCCCCTATTTTTACTTGTATGCAGATATGGCGCAAAGACCAAGCTTGTGAACTGTTTAGTAGAGTGTTTGAAGAGAGAGAGGTGTCTTCCAGAATTCCGCCCCCCTTCAAAATTAATAAAATTAGCACTTTTAAGCCAAAAGAAATTGGCACGTAACAAGCCAGATTTCACAAAAGAAACCACTCCATGCCACGCCTCAAATGCATGCATTTAGTTGCTTTGGTGAAAGCACGTGGGGAAGGACTTCCTTCCATCCCATTTTAAATCTTATTCTATTTCTTTACACATAGTTTGTTTTATTTATTTTTATTTTTATTTTTAATGATAATCTAAATTGTATTTCTTTACTATAAGATTATTAACATTAAATATATTAATGTTGTTAATATTATTTCTTAAAAGGATAGTGTCAAGCTTTGAGGAATAGAAATATCTAATATATTTAAAATTTAACACTATTAATAGTTACATTAATATATATATATATATATAATTTTATTTTATTATTTTTTTAATATTTTATTTAACTATTCCTTGTTTAATAAACAATAATAACTGAATCTTTATAACATAACTAATTAATTAAACAATAATAACTGAATCTTTATAACATAACTAATTAATTCAATAATTAGTTAACGACATTATTTAATATTCTAATTTGATAATTAACTAATCAACAACGTTCACTGACAATTGATAATTTAATTAAATCACATATTACTTGTGAACTTCGAACACTAACACATGATTTCACGATATCTAAAACTCAACACACACTTAGTACAACTATATCATTGAATCAAACAACGTTAAATGACAAAATCCGCATGAACTTGCAAGATGCAAATAAACAGCTTACTTACTTGTCATGAAGGGATAAAAGTGGAGGGGCACTACATCCTCCCCCCCTTAGCATCGACTTACTCCTAGAAGTCGTAGAGTGAAACAAAACATATGCAATCAAAAGCACATCAACCCAAAGAAATGATAGCTATACCAAATAATAAAAATAACATCAATTAAACAATTTAGAAAAATTGACACAAAATAAAGCATTATTGAAACGGGGACGAGATTGCATACAGACGACATCGTCAAACATAAAGACAGGGTAACAAACTAGGGTGGGGAACTTTCTCGTCAACTCAAGTTTCCACATCATACCCATTGGGATTGTAGGGCACGCTCAAACCTGACAAGGCAAGTGGAGTCAATGCCTGGTACCTGCACCCTGCATCCAAACAAGATGTCGAACACACATATATATATAATAACAGGCACACTGTGAGAGGAAATGACGACGTAGCAGTGCGCTCGTGAACGAGTGATGCTACACCGTTCCCCTCACCAAGACCTCAAACATAACAACATTGAGTACAATAATAACATCATCAAGTAACACCAAACACATTATAATCAACATCATAAAGCAATTATGAATCAATTGAATAACAACATAGTACTACATCCAGATGAAAAACATAACCAGTAAAATTCAAACACCATGTATCATCATATTAAAAAACTTCCGAATAGAGTAACTTAGTCATCCAAGCACACTAAATTGTCATCCAACTAGTCAAATTGGTGAAACAATCACTATCATATTCTTAAAGTTCATAACATAACATGAAAAGTATCATAATAGTGACAACAAATGAGAGATGTTACATTCATACACATGTTCTAATTATCATCCACACTATCTTCTAATCATGATCTTAAAGCAAAATATGGTGATCTACAATTATCATTACCGTTAAGAATTACTAACATATGAAGGATTCTACAAATGTACTTATTTTGGATATACTTATTTAACTATTTAACAACTAAGGTATAACAATATGATCAAAGAAATATTCTAAAAGTTATCAAGATTATAAATCCATCAATAAAGCTAACGAGTAATTCAAAGATGAACTAGTTAACAAAATATTATCCACTTCTGCTTATAATGACATTAATATGAGTAAAGGCTAATTCTTCCATAATGCTAATAATTTTATTTATTTATTTATTTTCACAATGATGATCGAGACAATCCTACTATGATAACCCATGCCACAACCACCAAATTAATACATTTACAACAATAATCTAAGAATTCTAGTTCTTAAGAAGACTAACTAAAATTAGAGCTTTATTAATACAATAATCATTCAATAACATATGAATCGAGTAAATAAACTCATTCTTATCCTCAAAATAAACTAAAAGATTTAATTAATTGTATTTTTGTACCTACTTAGTAAAACATGTCTAAGTTGCACCTTGAAGTTTTACTCAAAATCTAGTACTTCTCAGAGTAATCGCATTATGAGCGATATCATAAAGTCATCACAAATCAAATACCTAACAAGCATCGTTCAATTCCATATGATACACAACCAATTTAATCCAATCACAACTTCAATCTTCACGCAACAATGTAACATACACATTATTAATGAGTGTCAAGGCCCTCAAGTTAGATAACCTATCATCCAACTCAAGCAAAAATGGTGGGACAATCACCAAAAAGGGGTCACATCAATCAAGTGAGGGTGACAAAAGACATCAATGCAAGCTCAAGAGTCAAACTATATGACAAATTTTACACCCTTTCATAACAGAAAGCACAATTTAACACCTCCTAAACTCAAATTTCTAGGATTGCCCCATTCCTATTCCAATAATGAACACTCACTTTCCAAGGTCATCTATCTACTTTGCTAAATACCCATTCCAACTCAAATTTGGGCTATTTGTAAAGCATGATCATTTGCCCCATTCCTATTCCAATAGTGAACACTCACTTTCCAGGGTCATCTATCTACTTTGCTAAATGCCCATTCCAACTCAGATTTGGGCTATTTGTAAAGCATCGTCAATTTAGAACACTGGCATTCCCAAGCCATCAATTAAAGTTTCTGGCAAAAAAAATAGATGCTTGGAAATGCAGTGCCACAAATCAGATCATGCTAAAGAGTACCGCATCAATTATTTTCTACAAAAGCAATTTAAAACATGCGGAAGCGAGGTCCTAGCCCACTATGAAGTGGGGGGCCTACCTATATAGTGTTGGAGTGTATATTTTCTTGTTTCAGGAAAATTTGTTTTGCCGAAGTTTATTTCAGTCAAAAAAAAGTTTCAACCAAAACCTAGGGAGCAGCAATTTCAAGCAAAATTGATTTGCTCGAGCTTTTTCTTTTTGTTTGGGAGAGAAACCGTATTGTCCACAAAAATTTAGTTGTGGTGTAAACCACAATAAAATGCCAAATTTCCAAGATTTACTTAATTACATTTCCCTCAACTCTTTAATCTAGCTAGATTCTTGAAAATTGATGGTATTTATTTTATTTACCCTAGATTTATGTAAGAAAATTTTTACTTTCCTCCTCATTTAGGTGTGGGTTGATTATTTTGAGTTCCAAAATGCTAATGCATACCTTATTTAAAAAAGGAAATTCAAAATACTACTAGAGTAAATATATTAAACAGAACAACAATCCTTTAGAATTTTTTAAGTGTGCCAAAAATCTTCCCTTCACGTGAGACAAATTTGTTTTGTAACTATGGGCGGAAAAAATGCTTAAATAAGGCAGAGATGATCCCCAAGCTTCACCAACAACAGGGGGCACCCCTCTAATTCATTTCCAGAGGCATTTAACTTTCCTCACCTACTGGTGTCTAGTAAGAGCATAAATGATAAAATCCAACAAGGACTGTATGTGTTACTGGTGTCTAATAAGACTGTAAGAGCATAAATTCAAAGTCTAACAAGAGGACTCTATGTGTTACTTTTCAATTTTCCCTAGTATAAAATCTTGTCTCAAATTGCCCTAAGTATAAAATCTTACGAGTAGAAGATTAAGCAGAGATTACACATTGTTAATTGACAAACTTTCATTTTGGCATTGAGAAGCAACCACATAATCAATGAGCAAGGGCAGCGCTCTGAAGATACAACGAATGAAATATATGGCACAGGAGTAGAAAGCAGAGAAGAGATTTGCAGTCAAGCACAGCAGCTATACCAGGAAATCAAGGGGATGCAGCACATGATTGGCAAAGAATTTTACAGGTTGATTTGGTTGCATACAAAACTCTCATTGAGAAAGCAGAGTAGAAATTTGGTCCGGGATGCCTAGGGTTTCCTCAGTAAGATCAGATATGTTACTCAACTTCCCCACATAGGAAACATGCAATGCAGATCATATTTCATACATCAAAAGCACATCTTGCTGAAAGAGCGCATTCGTAAAACATGCAATTTGTAAACATTTATGGTATACCAATAGTTACATACGTAACTTATTTAATTGTCACTTTGATTTTATCATTTTACATGCCATGCAATTGTCAATAAATAGGGGTAAGCAATCATCCATATCTTGATCTATGGAAGGAAAACAACTGGGCCAATCATTAAAATACATAAAAAAAACTGAACACATCTTACCAAAAAAATGTATACAGAGTTCAGCAAATATTATCAGTTTTGTGGACGTAAACAGGGGAATGGCTGACTTTTAAGCACCGAATTTGGACATGGCTGTAGGATAAATGGCAATTTCCTGACAGATTTTTCGGATTTTGAAAGAAATGCCTCCACCAAATGCTATGTCATCGTTGCATAATATGTACAAAATGGTTCTGTTGAGATGGCGTGATGATCATTTAAGCTATTGAAATTGGCAGGTTTAAAGCAACAGGCGCTTTAAGAAAATGAGAACAGGCACAATAGCATGGATTTGTTTAAACACTGGAAAGATTCATAGCCTAAGCAAGGACTCAAATATATCCTTACCCACCACTCGAATACTTTGTGCCACCCAACTTTCATTGAACTGAAAAAGAAAAACCTTGAATTAAGAAAATCAAACCCTAACTTTAGTTTTTTCTTTTTGTTTTTAAAAGGAAAATTAGAACTAAACATTGAAATAAGAAGTAAACTATGGGCATTTGAATCAATAACACAGCAGACCAGCGAAGGCATGTCAATAACACAGCCGGCCAGCGAAGGCATGCATTTGTGATTAATGATTAATCCATGATTCCATTGCTGACTGGTGAAGAGATTTAGGTGTAACAAAGGAATGAAGGTTATATATACATACTGGATAATCCACAACGAATGAAGGAAAAGAGAGAGAAACAAGGAGCTGCAGAACTCTTATATTCTAACTTGAAAGGGATGAACAAGATTCTATATAAGGTAGGGATGCATTACAGACATGGAGTCAAGTTAAAAGTAGGTGATAGAGAGGAGAATGAGGTGGCAAATTGGCACCACCATTTTGAGAGGCGGCCTCTCCAAGTCAGCACTAACCATCTCCCAATATGCATTGATTGTGGTATGTTGCAATGTATGATTTCGTTACTTGAAATCCATGGTATGTAAGTTTGTAACCATTTTTGTAAGCTGTATTTTACAACCTAAAAGATCATTAAAGCTTAAATTTTCTTAAAGGATTTTGTAGAGTAATCTCGCTCGAATCATGACAAATTGATAAGATTTGGTGCTAAGCCATACATTTTTGTACACCATAACAATTAATCTTCTTGACAAATCCAGATGTTAGCAAATCAATATAACAGGAGGATCAACTTTCTTCTGAAGGTAAAGGTACCTGAAAAAGTATGGCAAAGGTGTTAGGCTCACTTCAAAGTGTCCAATGTAATCTCGCTAGAATCATGACAAATTGATAAGATTTGGTGCTGAGCCATACATTTTTGTACACCATAACAATTAATCTTCTATAACAAATCCAGATGTTAGCAAATCAATATAACTGGAGGATCAACTTTCTTCTGAAGGTGAAGGTACCTGAAAAAGTACAGCAAAGGTGTTAGGCTCACTTCAAAGTGTCCAAACAAAAGCACTCGATTTTCATATTTAAAAAATAATAAAGATAAATTCTTAAGCCAAAGGAATACATTCAATTTACACTTGTGTTGGCTTTCCTTTTGCCAATACATAACATTTAATGCTAAAGGTATTGTTGCTAGGGTATATATTGATCTTTTGCATTCTGGCTTACAATGTCACATCCCTTACATTGAGACTATGTTGGTTATGTATTTCAAATGCAATGTTAGTTGCGAATAACTGCTTTCGTGTGAATGTGAAATTGAGAATAAAATAGATGTTTCATTTATCGTAACTATAATGTTAACGATTTTTAATTCTACAAGTGAATTTGATGATTCATGAGAAATTTAATGAGGTCATATAAACCTTGAGAATGATCTAACCTTAATCCCAATCAATGGATGCAGGATTGTCGATGCCGCAAGGGAAAGAGAAATATCATCAGGGAGAGGATGTGGTTCACAATGGACCAATTTGTCATCAAACTCGAGTCGGTGTATGACAGAGTTGCAAAGTTATAACCTTGGCCATAGGTAAACTAAAATAAGTATTGATTATTAAATTCAAATTAAAATATATAAATATCAATAGTTATCTTTAGAGAGGATTCCAAAAGATTGCTAAATATTAAAATAATAATATAAGGTAATTAATTAAAAATAAATAAATAAATAAATAAATAATATAATTATAATCGACTAAGCTTGAATGGGAGGAGGGTCATCCGCCATAGTCCCATCGTGTTCCAGATGAAACGGATGGGGATCCAAGAAGTCACGGAGGCTACATTCTTTTTTACTTTTTTCTTTCCACTTCATACCGCCAGGGGCGAGGGGGAAAGATCATGCAACTCTCGGAGACTCCATCTTCATCCTATGCTTCCTTTTCGTTTAAGTTCTTTTCTGTGGTTGCCATTCACACTTTGGCTTGCGTTTGGAATCTTCCTCTTGGTAACCATCGAGCCGTGCTTTGAATTGGAGGTCTGTCTTGCGTATCTTCCATTCAGGGGGTGGGGAGTCAAATTTCCATTCATCGTTTCGGTTATCTCCCTCCTTAGAGAGCACTCGAGTCCTATCGGCTAATTGAATTGCAGAGGGAAGAGTGTTGTTTTCAATTTTCAAAGTCATTTCTCAGCCAAGCTTAGATGCGTCTACTTGGTTTCACCATGACGGACTTAGCTGGAGGTCGAGGAGAAGACTAAGTCGAGGTGCCATTCGTTGGGATAACTCCCAAAGCGGAACTCCATCAATCTCGAATCATTTCTCAAGCACGTAAAACTATTACCGGATCTGACGCTCCTACTTGTTAGAGTGGAATCGAACCATAATTTATTTTGAAATTCCTTTTCAAATCTCATCTGTTGAAATTTAGTTTATCTCGAGTATTGGAAGAACGTAATTGAATGGAAACACTTAAAATTAACATGCTATGAAGCTTTTGTTTTATCATGGTTTTTGGATGCTTTTAATTGCCGTGGAATGTAACCGAGTTCTGTTTTTATGAGTTAGAACCCTTATCTTCATCAAATCTGTTCTTGAAATTGTTTGAGTTTGATCCTACAACCGGTTTATTCAATTCACCAAAGGCAACCTGGTTGCTACTTGAACCATTGCAAATAATTGTCTCTTGGAGTTGAGCCGAGTTTCCTATCCTCTGTTTCACGATCCCTATTCCAAACTCTGAGTTTAGCAGGAAAATGAGTATCATCTGTAGATGCTCTACAGTGAATGAATTCCACCATACTCTCCTACCTATGCCATGGGAGTATATGTATTTATTGATATATCTTGTATCTCTTGTCTCAAGAAAATTTAGGGAATGGGTCTCTCTTCTGTCATTTAGAGTGTGTCTGATAGTTGACTCTGTTGTTCCTTTTGGGTGTGTCATTTAGAGTCTGAAATGCCGGTCATCTGAAACTGAAGTAGTTCTAATCATCTTAAATCTAGGGTGCATTTAACCTCTCTGTCGTGATCAAGTCTTCATCCTTAAACTACTGTTTGATTAGAATGAATTCCCCGCCACATCGAGACCTTATCTGGCCTTCAGATGTTAAGACTGGGGAAACCTTATAATGCACTATCCTATTCTGCTCTCTCTCTCTCTATATATATATATATATATCTTTCTCTATAGATAAGTTCAATCAAACATCTACAAATGAGGAAGTTTATTTTTGAATTGAAGCCTAATTGAAGTCATATGGGTCATTAATTGGGAATTGAAAATATGCATATTCCTTGGGTTAAGTTTCACCCTGAACTATAAAGAATGACAACCAACCCTGATATGGCAATATCATAATTTAATCTGTTATTAATTGCTGAACCCTGAATCATGAAGGAAGAATTGAAGTCATGACATTGAATAAATGTTTTCCTAAGGTCAAGATTTGACTTCGATCTAAGGGAAAGATTCTGAAATTGGGTTCAATTGAACCATTTGAAAAATTATCTAAGGAACTTGATCTATTTGATTTAACCGAATCCTCTCCTCTCTAAATAGAAGTTGGTTTTGGGCACATTATTGCTCACTGAGTCCTTAATGGGATAAATATGAGACTTGAAAATCCTTTATGCCAATGAATCTCCTTTATTATGTATGTAACTTGATGGTTAACTTATAACTTCGAATTAAGAAGAAATGGTAATTAAATTGCTATTATAAAATTATAACTCGAATAGAGAGTTGTCATGTCGAGCAAGGGTGAGAATGCTGTCGGCACAGGTGTGCCAGAGATATCGACACAGAAGTGCCAGTAATATAAAAATCCTTGGCCAAGGTACGATGCTAGATTCTGCATCTGTCAGCTATCAAGTATCGAACATACCACTGATCAGAGTGACCTTTCTAGTTGGGAGGTACCCTTAGTTAGGTCGATCAGGAGGTATAGGTCCTTGACACCAGGCTCAGAGGCATGATGATAAATTGATCCATGTTGATTACCCTCGTGAAGGGCAAGTTCTTCAGTTGAAGAAACTCGGGAGACCAGTAGGTCTTGGTTGGGCGGTAAAGCCCCTGATGATAATTCTCTTTCCCTCGATAAAGATTTCCAAGTGTGATAGTATGGAGATGATGTCAAATGGATTTCTTCCTCTCTCGTAAATCCAGGTACATGCGATGGTAATTGAATTTCTATTTCATCTATGCCCTAAATGCTATTCTTTATGTTAATGAAAATTGTAAGATTCTCAGATACTTAGTGAGATAGTTACTTGAATTTATTCAACTGTTATATTGTTTCATAGCTGTAGTAATTATTCGTTATCTTCTGGAAGCAAGAAGAGTAATTATTATTCTTCTGCAATTTCCTGTTAGATGTTTATAGTTAATAGTTTCTTTTCAGCTGAAAATGAAATTAAAAGTTAGTTGATGAAGTGTATAATGTAACGACATCTGAATTGAATTCTCTTTTCCGTCTAGCTGCAAATGAAACCCTAGTTTGGCAGTTATTTAGCTATTGATCAGCCATGAACAGTTGGCGGAAAAACTGTTGAACGATTCATGTGAACTGAAACGGAAAATTAAAAAGATAATTGCATGTTTGAGTTAGTTGGATCAATTTGGAAACCCTAGTTCCAAAACAAGTTAGTTACAGTTCAGCTGAAAGTTAGTTGTCAGTTGAAAATTTTAAACTGTAGTCTGGGAAGGTTGTTACATACAATTATATTTAGCATTTGCTACAAATAAAGAATTTCATCATTCAGCATTGGTATGTAGGAGACAGAAAATCCCACTGACAATATCCTGCACTTGAGTTCCCCTCTTTCTCCAACATGTTTTTTAAACAGCTCCATGTCCCTTCAT
The DNA here is from genome assembly GCA_007258455.2 of Sequoia sempervirens. NCBI lineage: Eukaryota > Viridiplantae > Streptophyta > Pinopsida > Cupressales > Cupressaceae > Sequoia > Sequoia sempervirens. The sequence continues at coordinate 145,473,141 of VDFB02000008.1, forward strand.
GCCTCAAACACCTACTATTAAGGACTGCCTGCTGCCCTACTCCATACGTACATTTTATATATATGCAGATATTATATATATGTACATGTAGACAAGCACATATTTATGTGTATTGAAGATGTATAGATAAGTATCTACACACATACATACATCTATATACATAGTAATTGTATTAAGACATTTCATCAAATGGGCTCAAAACTAAATGAGATTGACATGAGTATACAAATTTCACCATCACAAATATATATGTATGTATATATGTGTGTAGATGTTATATATATGTACATATAGACATGCACATATTTATATATGTAGTGAAGATCTATAGATAAATATCTACACACACATGTACATACATCTATATACATATGTAATTATATTAAGACATTCCATCAAATGGGCCCAAAACTAAATGAGAATTGACATAATATACAAATTTCACCATTACAAATATATATGTATGTATATATCCGTGTATATATTTTGTATAGATGGATAATAGACACACATATGCACATAGTAGTTCCACCATCAGCATTAGTATTGCAGAGCAGAGGATCGATATCTCAACGTGTGGAGTCAAAACACACAGGATCTGGATCTATTACAGTCCAGAGATATTCCTCTGCACATGATGAATTGGTTCAACAGAATCTGTACAACAAAATTACTCTTCATCATAGTTCCTATAGCTAGGTAATCTATCTTTTGCATCTAAATTCACAAATATCACTTCAATTATCCATTCCCAGTTGATATTAATTTATCTAGGTTAATTCATGATTGCTTTGGGTGCATTTATTTGATTAGCCTAAATTAACGTTTGGAAAAACATATTTTTCAATTACAATAATATATATGTTTGTAGATACATATCAATATACACATGCATACACCCAGTTACTTTGATCTCTTATATGATACTCTTCTTATTTCGTTCTATATATTTATTATTAATGCTGAGAGACATTCTACAATCATAGGAAGGGTCAACTGGCAAGTAATGGCATGAGAGTGTTAACAAAAGCTTTACTGTGATACTCTTATCAGCTTCGTTCTATATATATTTTATTAATGCCAAGAGGAATTCTACAATGGTAGAAGTGATGTGTAATGGCATGAGAGTGCTAACAAAAACTTTACATTCTAACTCACATGCATACACACCCAGTGACTTTGATCTCTTATGCAATACTCTTATTAGCTTCATTCTATATATATTTTCAGAATGCTGAGAGGCATTCTACAATGGTAGCAAGGGGTAGCATGTAATGGCATAAGAGTGATAACAAAAACTTTACCATTTACATGTCAAAATATTAATATTTAATATAAATATAATATTTTAAAATAAGGTATTTGTAATAAATAAAATAGTTCCCAAGTAAAATGAAATAGCTTCAATTGATATCTCTCCGCATTTTTTTAGAAAAATGTATTTAAGATATCTATACTAGTTTATTCATGCTTTCTTTGGGTGCATTTACTTAATTAGCCTAAATTCAAATTTGACAAAAAGCTTTCTTTTCCTTTATATATGTGTAGAAACATATCTATACACACATGCACAGTGACTTTGCCTCTTATGTAATACTCTTATTAGCTTTGTTCTATATATATTTTATTTATTTATTGAACAAAGCTAACATGAAGGATACTAGCAAAGGTTATGGATTTGGCTTTACACTGCCAATAGCATTTGCTTGAAAGTTTCTAAAGCCTTATCATATATAAACACCCAAAATAGCGCACATAGTGGAACTATTCTTTAATGATTGAAGTGGAGCTCTCCACACCAAGTACAAACTCTATGTCTATAGAGAGGGATACAAAAATTTATGGAAGAGATTAAAGTTGTGCCAATTTCCTTGTCAGAAATATTGTACTGTTGGTACATGCACTCCAAGCTCTTGGATTGAATTTGCACCTTTTGCACCTTTTACATTTGGAAATTGTACAAATTTAAGTAGTTCTACAAAGAATTGTTCTAAAGAGGCTCAACCTTTTTGACAGGCACTTCTGTATGGGATAGTGTACATGCACTCAAAACTCTCTAGACTGCACTTCAAGTTTCCTGGAATGAATATTCACCTTAATGAGCCTGAAAATTTGAGCTCCTTTAATGATTGCCATTAAAAATTATAGAATTGCCCAAAGTGGCTCAAATAATTCTTGTATAGGAGGGTTTATATGCACTCCAGGCTCTCGGGAATGAATCTACACATAATACTATTTGGTTATATTTGAGCTCTTCTTGTGAATGTCAAAAAATAATGGTTAATTTATATCCTTATCTAAAGAAGAAATAGTTTGTCTTTCTCTGATAAGCAATGACTATGAAGAAATAGCTCGTCTTTGATAAGAGAATATATATGACACAGCATTATCAAATGTATTGAGCTTAAGTGGTAAAAGGATAAATTTGGAATTCATCTATTTGCAAACAGCAGACAGGAATAGATAGAAAAAGTAAACTCAAAGTGACTGATTCTTATATCTACTTAGAATTCAAGGTTTAGAAACAAAAAATAAATAAATCAACTCCTATTAAGCTTAGAAAAAAATATTTTTTTTCATTTTTATTGAAGAGGATAGCGTACAGGTTATGGATGAGTCACTGTGTAATAGATGGCATGGGGTCGGAAGGTGAGGACTGTGAAGTTGAAAAGGTAGAATATCATCACCTCTATATTTATTTTCTTCTCTATTTTCATTTCGCCTGCTATGAGACCACCACCTTCCGTAAATTTTGGAGCTTAAACTTTTAAGTACAAAATTCATGGGACCACCCACTTAAAATGCTCTTAAAAAATCCCAGCAGCACCCACTGAAATATTTTAGGAATCCCCCTCCATGGGACCACAACTTTAGAAACTAACAAACATTCACTCCAATCTTTTAAATTTCTTTATCAGAAAATCTTTTAAGAGGCTCAAATAATTGATGTAAGGCCCGATGTACATGCACTCCAAGCTCTCTCAAATGAATCTACACCTTAAATTGTCCAATTATTTGAGTCCTATTTGAGTCCCTTTATTTAGGGAAGATCTTCTGTTAAATGGTCAGGATGCTTCAGGCTGACTTGATTTTTGCAAGTTTCCTTGCCTAGATCTTGCAATTTCAATTCTAAGAGTAAATTTATGATTTTTGCTTTATTACTATTAATTATCTTAAGATTTTTGCTTTATTACTATTAATTATCATTGTTTTCTAATTTTACAATATTTTTAAGGGTTCAATTACTTTTTATTTTATATAATTATATTTTTTAATCATTTATTGAAAATTTTAAGAATTATGATTCCTTTTCAAAACTATTTTGGTAATTTAAATGATACATAATAATACATTTTAAAATAATAATTAAATTTGTATTTTTTATTTAATATGTATGATTAATAAAATATTTTAATATAGAAGCTTTTATTTAATTTTCTCCATAAATTAAACATTTTTTCGGCAATTTATAATTTTCTTAAATCGTCAAATGAAAAGCCCTGAAATGACCAAACCATAATAAAATTTTCATATGATTGGTAGAGGTGACCGTCAAATTCCAAGCCTATGGGGAACCGATTACTGATGGTTCCATCCCCGCCAGTGAACCACGGGGACGCGTTTCCCCCCAAAATATGACCCGTTTCGGAAACGGGGACGTCCCGGGGACGGGGGGACGGGTACTTGGCGTCCCCCGCCGTCCCGCCACCGCCACCAAAGCGTCGCCGGAGACGGGGAGACGGGGAGACGTCTCCAAGTTTCCTTAGGAGACGTCTCCAAGTCTCCAAGTCTCCTTGGGAGACGCCCAGGAGTTTCTTGGGAGACTAGGAGACGCCCAGGAGTTTCTTGGGAGACGCCCAGGAGTTTCCTGGGAGACTAGGAGACGCCCAGGAGTTTCTTGGGAGACGCCCAGGAGTTTCCTGGGAGACTAGGAGATGTGTTCTATGAAGGTTTGTCTGGCTTTGATGGTCTTAATTTGGGTTTTATTGTTAATGCAAAATGATGTACACCATGAAGGTTTGTGTGGATTTGGAGGTCTTAATTTGGGCTTGGGGCTCCTCGACCCCAGACGCTGACATGCACCAGGGACCTGGGGCTGCCCCTCGACCCCGGGGAGACCAACTAGCGTGCCCCCAGACCCCCCTACCCCACTAAGGGCGCTAACCCTCAAACCCATTAGGGGCATTGCCCACAAACTCCCATTGAATTCATTTGATTTTCTAGGTACTCTCCACTAGTTACCTTCAATTTTACAAAAACAATTTCATTTGTCAAATTTTATTTAGCAATTAGCATTCAAGATATCTTCGTATTTAGATTTAGTATTTCAAATTTTGCTATGTTATAATTTTACTAATTAGTAATTTGAGTAATTTCCTATAGTTTCATTTGAAATGTAATTCTTATATTGTTATACTGTTATACATCCTTTCAAAACTAGTTTTTCAAGTACTATAAGTATATTTATAACTATATCAGCACCACCACCCCACCACCCCGCCGCCGCCGTCCCCCCGCCGTCTCCCCGCCGTCCCCAAACTTAGGCCCTTTGTCCCCCCGTCTCCGAAACGCGTTTCCCCGTCCCCCCGTTTCCCCGTCCCCCAGGCCCGTGGAACACTGATCCCCGCTGATGTATGGATGTGGCTAATCTCCCAACAAAAGTGTATATCGGAGGCATGATAACATAGAAAAACACATAAAAACATACGTAACATGATGGAACAACATAGTGTAAGGCCCTCCAAGACAGGGGGTAAAAGTGACGAATTTGGCAAATGGGAGGAAATGTTATAATGACGAAAACATGGAGATAACAGTGCCATCAGCTAGTGTTTCCCATGTTATATTGATAGTCAGCGTTGTGGGTGGGAGTTTCACCATAAAATTCGCTGACCTGATGGCTTCCACTAGAAGGCATCACCTTCTCTAGATTTTGTGCACCCACGGGCATTCGAGGCTGACATGAGTAAATTTGCAATCTAAATTGTAATAAATATTGTTTTTCAAGAAGATGTGTTTAAATATGATAATGCACAAAACAATTGCACGGGGAGTTGCGAGTGGGAGATACATAAAACTAACCAAAATGACTTGAGGGGTGACTAACCAATTGGGTTGTTATGTGTAGAGGGTTTTACAACAGTATGTGGATTGTGGGTTGCAAGTTTCATAACACCCAGTGTTTTGCAACCTGCTATTTTACAAAATAGTGTGAATGTCTTGAAAACTTTTTACCTGCAACCCACATACTGTTGTAAAACCCTCTACACGTAACAACCCCATTGGTTAGACACCCCTCAGGTCAATTTGATTAGTTTTATGTATCCCCCACTTGCAACTCCTCCCTGTGCTCTCCACCCTTTAGATTTGTACATGCAGAATGAAATAACTGACAACCTACATTGTGTTTTCCAATCTGCAATTTTTTTTCAATCATATGAAGTAATTGAAATCCAATTTTTACACTAACTATAAGTTGTTAAAAATTGTAAAGGTTCCTTTCATTACATTTGTATTGTCTAAATGACAAAAAAAATTCAGTACATTCATGCTGTCAATAAAATTGCAGGTTGCAAAACACTGGGTGTTATGAAACCTACCACCCACATACTGTTTTAAACCCTTTACAAGTAACAACCCAAATGGTTAGTCACCCCTCACCTCAATTTGGTCTGTTTTATGCATCCCCCACCCGCAACTCCACCCCATGCTCTCCAACCTTTAACTTTGAACATGCAGAATGAAAAACTCACAACATAGAGTGTTTTCCAACCTACAATTATTTTGTGCATTATCATATTTAAACACATCTTCTTGGAAAACGATACTTATTACAATTTAAATCACAAATTTACTCACATCAGCCTCCAATGCCCGCGGGTGCACAAAATCCAGAGAAAGCAATGGCTTCTCGCAGAAGCCACCAGGCCAGCGACTTTATGGTGAAACCCCCGCCCACAACACTGACTGCCAATAAAACATGGGAAACACTTGCTAATGGCATCGTTATCTCCACTTTCCTTCTGTCTGCCAAATTCTGTCACTTTTATCCCTCGTCTTGGAGGGCCTCGCACTACCCTGTTCCATCATGTTATGTGTGTTTCTATGTATGTTTTTATGCATTTTTCTATGTTTTGTAGGGAGATTAGGCACTCATGTTATGTATGTTTTTATGCGTTTTTCTATGTTATCATGCCTATAATATGCATTTTTATAGGGAGATTAACCGCATCTGTTATTTTGTTAAAGATATATTTTATTTTGAAAAATCATACCATAAAGTAGGCATATTTATAATTGTATTTTCAACAGTATGTAGAAATTTGTACTTTCAACGGTATGTAGAAAATCTTCGTATTGTCTATGCAGCCATCAGACTGCACATTTGACCATATTTATTAATTTATTGAAAATCAGACTACAATACATTTTTTATTTTCAATTAATTAATAGATACAGTCAAATGTGCATTCTGCTGGCTGGATAGACATTGCCGAAAATCTCCCCTTTCTTGTGATATAAACTTTTTAATTTTTTAATTGTATTCTACAGTAAAATAGCTAAATACAGTTATACGGCTATCAAATTTAGTCCCTGGTCGCAGAATGTCTCTGGTTGACATTCCATGGAGATTAGAAATTCCACCTAAGTTTGCGTCCCCTCAAGCTCGGTTAATGGCGATTGCTGCCTGGGAGTCCATTTTTGACTAAATAAAGGACGAGTAAATTTATGGAGGAGGAATAAAGGGACACTCTGAATTTTAAGTAATTAATAAATACGGTCAAATGTGCATTCAGAATGCTGGACAGACAATAAGAAAGAAATGCACAATAAGAAAGATTTTTGGGGCATGAAGGAACACAGATCTGTCAATGGTCCTTAGTAAAGAGAATCTATTTTCCAATGTCAATGGGTCCTTAGTAAAGAGAGAATCTATTTTCCAATGTCATAAAAAAAAATTATTTTTTTTCAAGATTTCCTAAAAAATAGCTAATTGGTGACAAAGAGCCGATAAAAATATAACATAAAAGTTAAAACGAAACACAGCAGACCAGCCCCTATAGAATAGTGTGTAGAACAAAACAGATAGTTCACACGCATACAAAGCATTACAGGCTGTTCTGACACCACAACACATTTTCCTTCATAAGGGCTGTATCTAAGTTGTAAGATGGCGTGGGAAATCAAACACGGCCTCATGTTCGGCTTTGAATCTTGCATGTTTCTTATTTAAAATGTATATATATTGTCCACAAGTAACCAGAGCAGACGAGCAAAGCAGTTGTACCAGACAATCGAGGGGCTGCAACAGATGATGGCTGATGGGAATGCCTTCATAGCTGCCCAGATAGATTGGCATAGTATTTTAAGGGTTGATTTAGTTGCATACAAGTTAAAAAATCGGTCCCAATGGTACACCTCCGCCCCAACACCCCATAAATAAGAGGACAGGTGCTGAGTAATATTTCAAGCTAAATGGGGAAGCCTAGGGTTTCCTCCTTAAGATCACACACTCACTGAAATTTTCCATTTGTAAAGCACAAAATGCAGATCACAATTTATACATGAATAGCACATCTTGCGGAAAGAACACATTTGCAAAACAGACAGTGTAAGATGAATTTGTTTTAACACTAAAAAGCTTCATAGCCTAAGAAAGGACTCAAATGTATCCTTACCTCCACTCAGTTGCTTCGTACCAGCCACCTCTAATTGAGCTGAAACACAGAAAAAACCCTAAAATTAAGAAAATCAAATCCTGAATTAAGTTTAAGAAAAGGAAAATACAAACTAAACTATGGGTGTCTGAATTAATACCATAGCCAGCCAGCGAGAGCATGTACATATGATTTCTCCATAGTTGCGTGGGGGTGAGTTTAGGTGTAGCAAAGAAATGAAGGGTTAATAGTCATAGTATATACACTATACTGGATAATTCACATAAGTAAGAGACAGAGAGAGAAGCAGCTGCAGAACTCTTACCGCTCGTACGGCATTCTAAATGATTTAGGGCTGCATTACAGACATGTAACAAGTTAAAGGTGGCGAGAGAGTAGAAAGAGGTGGTACACAAAAGCGCAGGCACGTAGAGCATTGCATAGGGTAGTGAGGACGCAGAACAAGTGGCGAAGTGGTGTGGACAGTTTGTTAGGCAATCTGTGACGGTGGACTGTGTGTCAAATATTTATCATTTAATATGGAGAGTCGGCTCGTTTGGGGCAATTTTAATATGGGGAATAGGTATGGGAAGGTAGGTTTTAAACCTAGACCATTTTTGGCGGCAAACCACTCCAAACCTTCAATTTATGTGAACCAACTAATGGTGAAGGAAGTCACACTTTGCGAATTTCTTGACTATATGTGTTCACCCTTTCTAATTACAATGGAAGATCTATTATAGTATATTTAATAAAAACTATCTTATCATATCATAGTTCCATCTTTTTTGAGATTGAATTAGATTTTATATTTATGAGAATATGCTCTTTTAACATTTGGTATTTGATTCATCTTGGGTTTATCGATCTTATTGTCAAAATTTAGAATTTGGAGATATGTCTTTTTATACTTTACTGACTAAATTGATAGGTGGAACATTGTGGTCACTTGCACCACTGTCTTCTTATGTTGGTTTGACAAGCAAGTTGCTCGTATCCATATGTTTGCAAAATGTAGTGCCCAACAAATTTGATCATGTCTCCTATGAGCTTAAAGGAGATTTGTTCAATTCTCAACTACAAACCTAGGCCTCCAAGCTCCACTGTTGGTTCAAAGTTGCAAATGCTCACTAAGCCAAAGGTGTTCAAGTTTTAGCTCGCTTTTAGGAGATTAGGGTATGACACGAAGCCTCTAAGCACTTCTTCAAATCCCTACAACTCAAGTATTCCCACTCTCATGTACATGCTCTTAGAACCTAGTAGGTTGGATTTGCTCTCTACCAAATATGTTTCAATCTTTCCTAGATTATTACAAGATAATGTTTGAAGCTTAGTTTAAGAGTCTTAAGAGTATTGATATATACTCCAACAATGTCTTGATGTTGTTTCTACATATCTTAGTTAGGTGATTGGCTCTACTTGACATACTCAACTCACTCTTAAGAAGTTGCACAATATGCTTTGTGCATGGCCAATGACAAGGTTTCAATCTTAAATGGATTTCCATATCATTTTTCCAAAGTCACCTTGTACTTCATGAGACAAAATTTGCTCCAAATCTACTAAGAGGCTTTTGAAAAGGATTCCTTGAGGTTTGTGATCAAACATGGCACTATCAAATTTATTTTTGAAGTTGGAAAACCAAAGCTTATTTTTAGTGCAACCTATCAGCATAAACACCCAAGGTCAGTCAAACTTGTGTTAACACCATTAAACATTTAAGTACATGCTTTGCCAAATCCAAAGACAACTCATGGACCACACATAACACTTAAACACAATCTATAATATTCCATCAACACCTTGAAATCCAACAAATCCTTTGCAACATCATACACCTAAAGAACATACTCATTTTGTACACCTATTTAACCTTCTACATGCACTGCAACACATGAATCCAAACTTGTGAAACACTAAAATGCAAAAAACTTAGACTGAAGATAGATATGAGAAATATAAGCGCACTTTTAGATCTTTAAGACCAGAAACCACAATGTGGAGAAATGCAAAGCAAAACCATTTCTCCCAGACAACACTGCTTCATAGTTTACACATTGGTGAACACAACTTCTTCTGTCAAACGATCCAAAACATGAAACTCTGGATATAACATCTCTAAACAACTTTGATCAACATATTTTAACTAAACAAGCAAATCTTCAACTATGAAGAAATGTGGAGAAAAACAGTGAACACCACTCTACCACATTAAACACTCTTTACCACAGTATCTCCTCTTTTATTCAAATATTCTCAAAAGCACTTGAAAACCAAGCACTGCAAACACCATCTCAATATCTGCAACACCTCCTCAACATCTCAAACACACAAGAGGTTGAACATCCATAAACATATGTTCATCAAAGCAACACTAGAGGTTAACATCAGTGATACTGTTAATGACAACATGATGCAACCAATCAAAGCATCTCCATAGGTTGACATCAATGCAACAACAAAGATCTGTTGACATCAATGACAACATAAACTTCCAACAATCTCCCCCTTTGTCATTGATGGAAACAAATGATGTGAAAAAACATCAACAACAACAACAAATTTGATCACCAACTCATAGGAATACTACCCCCCCTTACACAATCATCTATACTTTCCAACACTTTCTCTCTGACGGGATTTCACTCCCCCTTTCTTCATATGGTTTTTTAGTTAACTTTTGTCCCCCTCTGATATCAATGGAAAAGGATGACATAAATTCTTTTCTTTGCTTCCCCTTTGACAACAATCACATACACTTTCTCTCCTCGAGGGCAACACCTATAAGGGACAACAACTACTCAACTCTCACTTCCTTTGACAACACCAACATAATGATAACACTTACTCCCCTTGACTACAACAGCCAACAATGCCACTACCTACTGCCCCTAAGAGGTAGCCACCAACATCAGTCAAGAATAAGTAATGAATCTTAAAATCCATTGGATTGATGCATAACCTTATACATCTAATTGAAAGGAGGGTCAATAACCCCTAACTTCTTGAGATACTCAAAATTATCCTTAGGAAGAGACTTAGTGAAGATATCAACAACTTGATCTTTAGTAGGCACATACTCCAACTTCACCTCATTCTCTGCAACCTTTTCTCTTAGAAAGTGATACCAGATTGAGATATGCTTTGTCCTTGAATGCATTATCAGATTCTTTGAAATATTGATAGCACTTGTGTTGTCACATAAGATAGAAATCGGTTTGTCATATGACACTTTGATATCCTTCAAGGTTTGCTTCATCCACAATACCTATGTCCAACATGATGCTACAACAATGTATTATGCCTCTACAATAGATAGTGACATTGAATCCTGCTTCTTGCTTAACCAAGACACCAACTTGCTTCCAAGAAAGAAAGCACCACCACTTATACTTCTACTATCATCCACACAACCTACCCAATCTACATCTATATGAGAACTTAGAGAGAAATCAGTATCCTTTGGATACCATAAACCATGTTCTAGAGTGCCTTTCAAATATTTGAATATTCTTTTTACTATTGCCGCATGTGACTCTCTAGGATCTTCTTGAAATCTAGTCTCAAGACAAAATATGTACATGATATCTAGTCTAGTAGCAGTTAAATATAGCAGTCCTCCAATCATTGATCTATACTTTCACTGATCAAGTTTAAGATATTCTTCATTCTTACTCAGCTTGTAACCAGTAATCATAGGAGTACATGTTGATTTAGAGTATTCCATTCCAAACTTCTTCAACGTTTCCTTAACATACTTTGACTATGATATGAATATTCCTTTCTCCGTCTGATTGATTTGAAGTCCAAGGAAGAATTCATCTCCCCAAACATAGACATCTCAAACTCTTTCTACATTTCTTTTGTAAATATTTTGCACATACTTTCATTTCCTCCAAAGATTATATCATCAACACATGTGCACAACCACAATCAAAATATTATCTTTCTCAACTTTAAAGTAAAGATTGATATATGTGGTACCTTTATTGAATCCTTGTTGCAACAAGTACCTATCCAATCTTGCATACCAAGATATAGGAGCTTGCTTGAGTTGATATAATTCCTTCTTCAATCTGTAGACCATATTAGGATCATCTGATAACTGAAAGCCTTCCAATTATTCAATGTATGCCTCTTATTCCAACTCACCATTCAAGAATGCAAACTTCACATCCATCTAATAAAATTTGAAATTCTTGTGTGCTACAAAAGCCAAAAACATCCTAATAGATTCCATCATTGCCACTAAAGCAAATGTCTCTTCAAATTCTATTCCTTCTACTTGTGAGCAATATTTACACACAAGCCTTACTTTGTTCCTAATAACTTCTCCATTCTCATTCATTTTATTCTGGAAAACCCACTTGGTTCCAATCACATTCTTGTTTGTTGGTCTTGGGACAAGTTCCCAAGTCTGATTCTTTTCAATATGCATTAGTTCTTCATCTGTAGCCTTGATCCAAAATTCATCCTTGCATGCCCTATTCAATATTTTAGGTTCAACTTTGGAAAGTAAAAATTAGTTTACCTATTATTCTATCATAGCAACCTTTCTCCTTATCAATACACCTCTACTTTTGTCACCAAATATCTAATCTTTAGAATGATTCTTTTGTATATACTTAAGGGTCTTAGGGATCCTTTCTAGAGATTTTTCCTCTTCAGCATGCACTTCTTTTTCCTTACCCAATATCTTTCTCTCTTTCTCTACAAGAGTACTCATTTGATTCATATCCATCTATCAACACTAAGCTTTTATGTATGTCTTCATCCAATTTGACACTTGCACTTTAAACAATCCTTTTTAGCCTCTTATTGTAGCACTGGTAAGCCTTGCTCTTTGTAGAGTATCTAAGGAAGATTATTTCATCAGATCTTGCATCAAACATTCCTAAGTTTTCTTCGTCTCTTCTAATATAGCACTGGCTTCCAAACACTCTAAAATATTTGACAGTAGGAGACCTTCCATACCATAACTCATAGGGAGTCTTTGAACCGTTTTTCCTTGTGTGCACTCTAAGTATGTACACTACAGTATGAATTGCTTCTCTCCACTAGACATTCGATAGATTTTATTCCTTCATCATTGTCTTTGTTGCTTCTTTAGCAGTCTTATTCTTCCTTTCCACCACTCCATTTTGCTAAGAAGTCCTAGGAGCTGACAAATTTCTATTTATTCCATGATCTTCACAAAAACTGTTAAACTCATTAGATGTGAACTCTCCACCTCTGTCAGATCTTAAACATTTGATTTTCATATCCATTTCATTCTCAACTATAGCTTTAAATGCCTTAAACTTATCTAAAGCTTTTGATTTTTCTTTGAGAAAGGTTACCTAGGTCATTCGAGAGTAATCATCAATCAACAACATGAAATACATGTCACTTTGAAAACTTCATGTTCGTATAGGTCCACAAAGGTCTATATGCACCAACTCCAAAGGTCTTACAGTATAATATTCTTTGAAATTGAACCTTTTTCTTGTTTTCTTCCCAACTTAACATTCCTTACAAACTGCATTTATAGGCTTTGTAATCTTTGGCAGATCTCTCATAGCTTGAGCAAAGTTAATACTAACTAGGCTACCAAAATTGATGTGACACATTCTCCAATGCCATAGCTAAATTTCATTGATTTGAGTCGTAAATCACATACCATTAGAACCCTTAAGCTAATAAACATTTCCATATATCCTTCCTACAACAACTAGAGTTATAAAGCCTTTTGTGATATCACAACCATCATCTTGAAATACAATATTATATCATTTTCTACACATTTTTCCTTAAGTTAGAAGATTATGTCGGGGCCCCTTAACATAAAGAAAATCATTTGTATTATGTTTTCCATCAAAACTAATTGAACCTTTTCCACATATGTTAGCATATTTATCATCTCCAAACTTAACAAGGCCACCTTCAAACTTCTCAAGTTTAAAAAACTTATTTTTATCACCTGTCATGTGATTTGAGCATCCGTTATCAACAATCCAGTAGTTTTTGTCCTCTCTAGCATGAAAACTAGTCACCATAGTTCCATTATGACCTACTTCTGAAGCAACTTCCTTCATACATCTCTCAGAGTTAACAGAATTAGTTCCAATATTTAGAGCCATGAACAAGCATTCATCATTCCCATCATTCGAGTAATCAGATTTATCATCAAATATACTTGCATCTTCTTTAACATAATAACTTCTCTTAATTGATTTAACTTTATTCTCCTTAAATATATCATTTAAAGATTTGATTGAAAAAATTGAAGCATATGACCTATCTTTCCATAATTGAAATATTTGAAAGATAACTTACCTTTGTATTTTCCAGTTCCCTTTTTCAATCTCCTCACAAAGTTTGTTTCTAGCTCATCAAACTCATCTGGGTCAGATTCCTCAATCTTCTTTTCTTTTCCAACTTTAAAAGAAGTCTCTTTTATTGACTTTGGACCAAACTCTCTCAATTCAAAAGTAGTTAAAGCACCAAAGAACCGATCTCTAAAATAATTATCTAAATTTTGAGCTTCTTCAATAGCAAAAACCTTATGACTATAAATTTTAGGAAGAGTTCTTAATACCTTCTTTACAACCTCATCTTCTTCAAGTTTCCCACCAAGGCATTCGATGAAATTGACAACTTCGTCCACTCTATGCATGTAGCCCAAAATATCTTCATCTTCTATCATCCTTAGGGTTTCAAACATAGTCTTCAAATTTTGCATCTTTGATTGTTTGACCTTATCATCTCCTTCATAGGTACTTTCCAACATTTTATAGATCTCACTAGTAGTTTTAAGACTCATAACTTTCAAAAGTTTTGAATTGGAAAGACCACTCAAAGAGCATGCCTTGATATTCCATTGCTCTCATATGCCTTGATCTCATAATTTGTACTCAAACCATTTGCAGGCATTGTATATCCAATTTCAACAAACTTCTAAACTCCAAATCCTAGAGAAACAAGGAAACCTTCCATCTTGGTCTTCCATAATGCATAATTAGATCCATCAAATAGAGGAGCCTCCTTCTTATGTGTCATCCCAGATCTACCTCAAGTAGTTAAGCTTTATTCCAAGGAACCTTGCTTTGATACCAATTGTTGAATGCACAAGAAAACTGAGAAGGGGGTGAATTAGTTGTGCATTAAAACATTAAAACCCTCATTAATATTTAGATATGCATTAATCATTAAAACCTTAACAACCTTTAAACCCTTATCATGCATTAGTAGAATATAAATATTCAAAACAGTAATGCAAAAACATCCATGCAAACGAGAAAACTATATTTAAATGAAAAACCACATTGAGGATTAGCTCACAATATAAAGTAATTGCAACATTGACTTCAATAGGATCACTACCCAAAAGAAAGAAGGGATCACTACCAATGGCTCAAGCCTCACTGCTAGATTAGAAAGAAGATAATAGAAGATTGTTACAATGAGAAATCCTTCTCAGAGCAATAGAGAATATCCACCGCTAAAACTCTGAACCATTAGTAACCTCCAGGTCATTGCCATCAGAAACTTTAGGTACTACGGAAATGCAAACCCTTTTGCTCACTACATTGGAGTCATAGGCATTAAGCTTGCACTTTAGATCTCTACATCTGATTAAACTTGCATCTTAACACATCCTCACATCCACACCACTTCTCCAACAATTCACCTTTCTTTCATACCATTCACAACCTTAGAAATATCTTTCAAGGTTGGCTATGCACCTCAAACATGCAAATTCAAATTAAGTCAACACCAAAACATTCCCATGGTGGAGAGAAATGAAATCAAACCACATCACACCTTAACTCAGACCTAAATCCACACATACAATCCACGACACACTTACACAAACACCTAAGCATATCTGTAATTATTGTAAACACCCAAGGTCGACTAAACCTGTGTTAACACCATTAAACATTTAAGTACACACTTCACCAAATTGAAAGAAAACTCGCAGACCACACACAAAACTTAAACACACTCTAGAATATTCCATCAACACCCTAAAATTTAAAAAATTCTTCACAACATCATACACCTAAAGAACATACTCATTTTGTACACCCAATTAACCTTCTACACACTGCAAGACATGAATCCAACCTTGTGGAGCTCCAAAAAACAAATAAATCAAGCTAAAGACATATATGAGCAATATATGCACACTTCCAGATCCACAAGACCAAAAGCCACAATGTAGAGAAATGTGGAGCAAAATCATTTTTCCCCGATAACGCTACTTCACATTTTACACACTGGTGAACACTAATTCTTTTGTCGAATGATCTAGAACCTAAAACTCTAGATATAACACCTCTAATCAACATATCCAAACCACACAAGAAGATATTCAACCATGAAGAAATGCAGAGCAAAACACTAAACACCACTCTTCCACATTGAACACTCTTTACCACACTGTCTCCTCTTTTATTTAAAATTTCTCAAAAGAAATTGGAAACCTAGCACCACAAACACCATCTCAATATTTTCAACACATTCTCAACATCTCAACCACACAAGAGGCTAAACATCCACAAACATATGATCATCAAATTAACACTAGAGGTTGACATCAGTGATACTACTAATGACAACATAATGAAAACAATCAAATAATCTCCATAGGTTGACATCAATGCAACAACAAAGATCTGTTGACATCAATTATAACACAAACTTCCAACACGTCAGTTTTTTTGTGTTACTAATAAATATCTTTTAGCTTGTGGTGTCATTTTTTTCTTCATATTTATCTAACACACACTCCAAATTTGGTGTTTAAAAATGAACATGGGTTTGTCATATTTCAAATTTGGTGTTTAAAAAATGGACATGCCTACTTCACACTTCAAATTTTGTGTTTAAAAAAGAACAACAGAAAATCACATTTATATTTTTGGTGCTCCTAAAATGTACAAGACAACTATCATTTTTTCATCTTGGTTAAAGTTGATAGCATGCTTGAACATGACATCTTTCTTTTTGGTGCATTAAAAACAAACAAGACAACTATCATTTTGCTATCTTGGTTAAAATTGATAGTGTTCTTGTACATGACATCTTTCTTTTTGGTGCATTAAAATGAACAAACAAATTGAACACTTCATTTTGGTGCAATTAAAAACAACCATTTGATTTGTGTCTCTTGTGCACTTGCAAATGAAGGTGTATTGCTCGTAGTATCCTCTCCCCTTGTGCACTTGTGCGATCATGGGTGATGAGAAATAGTAATATTAAATTTCACCATTTTATTTGAAGTAGGAGGCCTTCCTTGAGATACATCCTTCCTGGAGAACTCAGGGAAACCTCAAGCGGCATTTTTAGGTGCACTATATGTCATATCTCGATTTCATTGCTTGCATTTAATAATGTTGAGTTAATTGAAATAATTAAAAAATTGAAATAGCTATAGGATTCATGTCATAAATTTATATTCATAATGTCAAGTTTTAATTTATATGAGGGAAATCTAGTTGGGCATGTTACATTTGGTATCAGAGCTCAAGGTTCAACTCTAGGCCTATTAGCCCATCATGGTTGAACTAGGTAATAATAGACCCTTAACTAGATTTGAGTTACTTAGAAAATAACCAATCTAAATCGGTTGCAAGAAATGGGAAGGTCCAAGACTGGAAGAAAGAAGGGAAAGACTATTAGGGCTTCAAAAAAGCCAGTCGTTATTGAAGAAAATCTCAAACTTGAGAACCAACCCGAGATTCCTAATGATGAAACTCTAGCACATTCCCTCACACATCTCAAGTTAGAGAGAGGAAAAAAGATTAAGGAGTCCAAATGAACTTCTAAGGCTAAGAAAGCCTTTGTGTTTAGAGACTAGCCAATAGGATGTGGACCTAATGCAAATCTATTGACTAAGGAGGAGGAGTGCCTACATGCACATCTTGCCTCACCCAAGAGGGAAGATGTAGATTTAGATAAGGATCCAACGGAATGTCCTCTTTTCAATAATGAGGGAATTTATTAGAGTGGAAAAGCTTCTTTAAATAAGGATCAATGTAAATCCAAAATTTAATATAAATAAATAAAGTCCTTTTTTGTTGTTCAAGAGCGTGAACTTGAAAGCTTGTCTTGATGTGAATGTGAATGAACATGTATATCTCTTCTAGATTACATGTTGTGTGTAATGTATTGTATATATGCAATTGTTTCAATGTAAAACCTTGTGTTAAGATATGCTAAATACGACTATGGCATAGGTCGAGTGTGAGTCATTATGGTGACCACCAGACAAGAAACAAGCAGTAGCGGATAGGACAATGGGCTAAGCAAGAGGCTAGACCAAGTCTTAAAACTCTTGAATTGGAATGAAACTTGAGTGGACCATTTGGAACAAGAGGTTTGAGGGGTGCAGGAAGATTGGAATCTTAGGAATGAGGTACCTGACCAAGGAGAAAGGGCCCAAGGGAATCCTAATCAAGATCGAATTGAGGAAGAACTAGGGAAGGATCTTAAGAAGGTAGCACCGCCGAAATTCAATGGAAAGGCCATCGGAGATGGGGTTGAGACCTAAATCATAGAGATGGAAAAATATTTTGGACTCTGCAACCTGTCAAACCAAACCAAGGTTGCTTGGGTTGCATATCAATTGTTTGGAGAGGTGGCTACTTGGTGGGACAATGAGAAGGAAAAAGGGAGACTTTCACAAGAGGAGATCACTTGGGAGTTTTTCCTCCAATATTTCAAGAATAGATAGCTACCACAACTTTTCTTTGACAAGAAGATGACTGAATTTTAAAATCTAACCTAGGGTGTC
The DNA here is from genome assembly GCA_007258455.2 of Sequoia sempervirens. NCBI lineage: Eukaryota > Viridiplantae > Streptophyta > Pinopsida > Cupressales > Cupressaceae > Sequoia > Sequoia sempervirens. The sequence goes on from VDFB02000008.1 coordinate 145,491,579, forward strand.
CTGACAGTAGTTCAATATTGAGAGAAGTTTACCAACTTTCTCAACTTTCTCAAGTATGTGTTGCAATATCAATTTGATGAGCGTTTCTGGATACAAAATTTTATATATTGGGATTGAGACCCCATATTGGAGTTGAAGTGGATCTTCATAATCCTCTCACAATGGAAAAAGATTTTGAGAAGGCCATTAAGTAAGAAAAAAAGTTGCAAAAATTGTCCAACCTTCCCAAAGGATCAGACTCCAATCCTTAATTCAAAAACAAAAGGTTTTGGAAGGGTGACAAATAGAAGGGAAATAAATTCCATTGGATTAGAAGTTTTAAAAGGGAAGGAGACCCTTTGAAAAAGGAAGAAGGCACCAAGGCAGAAGGAATAAAAGGGCTAACAAGAGCAACAATAGCTATAATAGTAACTAAGGGTACTCAAAAGAAGATAGGCTTGGAGGTCAAAAAGGACCATGTGATGGGTGTTACACTTGTCGGGGAGACCTTTGTGCATCTAATTTCCCTTATAAGTCGAAGCCACGAAAGGAAGGAAACCAACAACAAACCCCAGAACACAAGATCCATGTAGCTGTGGATAACAGGAAAGTAGAGTACCAGGCTTCTCCAATATGATTTACAAGTAAGATCTATGGCTGAACTATTTCTATTTTGATAGATATCAAAGCTACTGAGTGTTTCATAGATCCTAGAATGATTTCTAAGTTACCCATTCAACCTACATATCTAGGAAATTCATGGTTTGTTCAGTATGGGAATTGAGTGAAGCGGGAAGTAGATTCATGTTTGTTTCACAACAAGTAAGAAATTCCCAACTTCTTGACCCAAGTAGACCTTTACATGGCACCATTAGGATCCTATGATGTAATCTTGGGAATCAACTGGTTAATTGTGCACAAAGTTATTTTAAATTGTGAGGATAAGATGGTGAGTTGTATGGATGACTATGGGAACCTAGTTGAGATACAAGGGATACAACAATCCTTGGAGCTTAGGAAAATCTTAGCTATGCAGCTCAAGAGAGCTCAAAGAAAGGGTTGTGTCATATATGTTGTGCATGTCAGTGAACCTGACAATGAGAAACCATAACTAAATGATTATCCAATTCTTAAGGAATTTTTGGGATGTGTTTCCCGAAGATCTCACCTAGATGCCTTTGAAGCAAGAATTTGATTTCTCCATTGACCTAGTGCCAGGATTCGAGCCACAATCTAAGACCTCATATAGTATGACCTCATATAGTGCAAGGATTCAAGCCACAATCTAAGACCTCATATAGTATGACCACCACAAAGCTTTATGAATTGAAGGCCCAATTACAAGAACTATTATGCAAGGGATTTATTAGACCCAGTATGTCACCATGGGGTGCACCAATTATCTTTGTGAAAAAGAAGGATGGAACCTTATGTCTATGTATTGACTTTCGGATGTTGAACAAGGCGACCATAAAGAATTGCTACCCTCTTCTAAGGATCGATGAATTATTTGATCAGATGAAGGGAGCAACATTATTCTCAAAAATAGATCTCAGATTTGGATACCATCAGTTGAGGATAAGGGAAGAATATATTCTAAAAATGACTTTCAGAGCTCTGTATGGGCATTACGAGTTCACCGTTGTACCATTTGGGTTGGCCAACACATCTGCATCCTTTATAAATCTTATGAACAGTGTGTTTCGAGACTACTTGGATGATTTTTTCCTAATATTTATTGATGAAATTTTGGTTTATTCCAAGTCTATTGAGGAGCACAATCGATACCTGAGAATAGTCTTATAACGTCCGAGGGAAAAGAAGCTTTTTGGAAAGCTATCCAAGTGCTTGTTTTATCAAGACAAGGTGCATTACCTAGGTCACATTATCTCAGTTGAGGGAGTCTCTATAGAACCTAAGAAGATAAAAGCAATTATGGAATGGTCGACACCTCAAAGTGTGACAGAGGTGCAAAGCCTTATGGGCCTTTCCAAGTATTATGAAAAATTTGTGCAATGGCTTTCTAAAATTTATCTCTGATAACATCTCTCCAAAAGCAAGGAAAGAGATTTGAATGGACAGAGAAGTGTGAATAAGATTTCCAACTCCTAAAGGAGAAACTCATAGCGGCACTAGTGCTAATTATTCCATACCCCAATGGTCAATTTCATTGATCACAGATGCTTCGGGAGATAGAGTAGGAGCAGTGTTAATGTAAGAAGGGCAAGTAGCTCAATGTATGAGTCTAGGAATCTAAAGTAGCATGAAGTAAATTGCACGCCACAATATCTAGAATTAGCAACTATAGTGCATGTCTTACAGATGTGGAGGAACTATCTTTTTGGAAAGCCATTTGAGCTAAAAACAGATCATTTGGGATTGATATACATCTTCACTCAACCAAATCTCAAGGCAAGACAAAGGAGATGGCTAGAGTTCCTTAGCAAATATGATTTCAAATTTGAGTATATAAAAGGAAAGGAAAATTGAGTGGTTGATGCTCTTAGTAGAAGAAGGCATTTGGCGGTTATGACCTTTACAAGGTCTAATTTGAGGTAACAGGCAATGTAGCACTTGCAAGGTGATGAGCATTATGAAAGAATGGAAAAGGCTCTAGAAGAAAATTTGTTAGACCATCGATTTGATGGGTACAAGTTTGAGTCAGATGATATCTTGAGATATCGAAGGAAAATGTATATTCCAAATTCTAGAGAGCTTAGGAAGCTAGTCCTATAAGAATTTATGTAGTGAGGAAGGACTCAAAATAGCTTCCATAACACTCTCAAACAAGGCTTCAATACTAAGGCAACAATCATGCACTTTTGCTCATACTAGACAATGATTTCTCAAGCCCAAAAGGTGGGGCATCATACTAAAAGGCACTCAATGTTTAAAGAAAACATGGAATGAGGGTAAAGTGGGTTTTTTGGACCAACATCAACATATTTGGAAGGTATCCAAGCATTCACATCTCCAAACACATGTTTGACACCAATAAACTGATAAATTAGGCTTATTGACACTAGGTATATGCAAGCGAATGACACCAAACAAAGGAAGCAACTTGTACTATGGATTCTCAAGAATGTATATAATTCTAAAATCATTTCATAATTATTCCTAAAACCTTCCATTAGCAATCAATGTATAGATTAATCAAAACAACAATGAACCTAGGGTCTTTTTTGGACCATTTCACTGCAAAATTAGAAATTTATGGTGAAGATATATTTTTCCCACATGAAAATAATGAGCCCAAATCTTGTAGAGTGGTAGAAGGAACCAAGGAAAATTTTCCTACCAATTTTCATCCTTTTCCAATGGATAAAACAAAATTTATGATATTTTATATGTGACTACGAACCCTAGGAAGGGTTTCAGGTAGTTTTACAAAAATGCTTGTAACTTATTGAAATGTGGATGAAAATCGACCAAACCAATTGAATTTGGAAGGTTATTAAATAATCTATCATTTCCAAACAAGTGAAAGTCATTAAATTCAGATTACATTTTGTAAAAATGAAAAGAATAGTCAAATTTGTAAGAAACATACTATTTTTAGAGTGCAAAATTGAAATTTCTTCATTCCAATCTCCTCCCAACCTTCCCAACCTTGGGATTCATATTTAAAACATGTATTTATGATTTCCCAATCATTTTATAACTACCAACCACCCACAAATAACTTCCTAATCAAATTTGTAACTTTAACGCGCTTTTGACAACTTTTACATCTTTTTTGCAACTTTTACACAAATAACACAAAAAATTACAAAATGACCCCAAATTATGGAAATTGGTCAAAAATGAACTTATTAACATGAAACAACCTAAAAAGAGAGAAAAAATCCAAACTTTTCCTCCTGGAGGCATATCAGGTCTTGAGGGTGCTCTTGCACCATACTCCAAAGGAAAAGAAAAAGATTCAAGGCCACTTGAATGGGAAGATTTGATATTGTTCAACTTGGACTCCTTTAACTGATTAATCTAACATGTACTATGCTGGTCCAACTCTTTCATGTTACTCTGTAGCCGTGCTTTGGTGAAACAAATCAAGAATTGTCTCATCTTAACTTTAGGTCTCCTTAGTGCCTTACAAAAGTATTTAAGCTTGTCAAAAGGAGTAATCATTCTCTCACATGCATCTTTGAAATCCTCTGTCCACATTGCTTCAACAATGAAAAATTTACCACTACATTGTGTAGGAACATCAAACTCAAATCCCTTGGTCTCCTTGATGTGAAGGGATTCAACTTCTTGTGTAGCATTATCCTCTACAATTTCTTGTTTGTTCTACTTCTCACATTTTTATATTGATCCCGCAAATATTACAACTTTTGATGGAGGAGTCATTGGTTGAGCATTCACAATATCACAAATTACCTTGGTAATTGTTGACTCTCTATTGTGCTTGTAGAATGATTGATCTGTTGCTTCTTCATATCATCCTAAAATAGAGAACATGATGAGAAAACATATTGGAATGGGTACAAAGAACAATGGCCTTGCATATACTCTTGACCATCCCAGTTGACTAGGTTTGTTGTTGCCTTCTACATAGACTTTGTAGACTGACCAACCTACTCCCTCTTAACATTATTACTGTCATACATTCCCATATTGGTAAATAAGTCAATAGACTTGAATTTACTACCCTCTAACATCCTTAAACAATAACTGATCCTTCTCATTGGAGGCAATGAATTAGTAGGTTCATCAACAACAATTTCTATACTACCCTTCAACATGTCTTGTATGTCCCAAGGCAACTCATCAACGTGTACTACTATTATGACTGTCCTAGATCTGATTATTGTTTCAAAATCTACTTTTTTCTCCTCCTTAGATGGCTTAGGCTCTTCCATCATCAACAAAGACTCTCCAAGGTCTAGTTTTGTTGTCCTCTCTTTCCTTCTTCTCCTCTGAATGATCTTCTTGATGGGCCACTTTAGCCTCATTCTTATTGGTAAATGCCAACCACTTTCTTGTTTTGCCTTCTCAAGACACTATTGCATCTCAAGATTCATTCTCTCTTCAATTTTTTTATTTGTTCCAAGGCCTATATCAACTCTATTATCTCTTTCTCAACATTTATTTGTTTTTCCTTCTCATTTTCTTCTTCATCTCCCTTTCCTCTCTTTTTCTCTCTTGTTGCTTGCTTGGAAACTCCTTACTCCGCAAGTCTCCATGGACTATTCTCCTCAACACTTCCATTTTCCTTTTGAAAGCAAGTCTCTTTCACCTTGCTTCTTCTCAATGCTTCTTCTTGTCTTCATGATACCTCACCTTAGGGCCACTTCTTTTCCCCTGGGCTAGTCTTTTGGTATCCAGGTTCTTCCTTCAACTTGTAAAACAAAAAGATAATACACAAACTCCCAAAAATTTCTTGCCTAGATCTTTGGACTCTAATGCCAATTTGATGTAGAGAGGAAGGATTCAAAACAACTTCCCTAACACTCTCAAACAAGACTTCAATACTAAGGTTGTAATCATGCACTTTTGTTCATACTAGACAATGATTTCTCAAGCCCAAAAGGTGGGGTAGCATACTAAAAGGCATTCAATGTTTAAAGAAAAAATGGAATGAGGGTAAAGTGAGTTTTCTAGACTAGTATCAACATATTTGGAATGTATCCAATCATGCACATCTCCAAACACATGTTTGACACCAATAAACTAATAAATTAGGCTTATTGACACTAGGTATATGCAAGGGAATGACACCAAATGACACCAAACAAAGGAAGAAAATTGTACTATGGATTCTTAGGCCTGTAAATAATTCTAAAATAATTTCATAACGATTCCTAAAACCTTCCCTTAACAATCAATGTATATATTAATCAAAACAACAATGAACCTACAGTCTTTTTTGGACTCTTTCACTTTAAAATAAAAAAATTATGGTGAAGAGGTATTTTTCCCACGTAAAAATAACAAGCTCAAATCTTGCAGGGTGGTAGAAGGCACCAAGAAAAAATTTCCTACCAATTTTCAGCCTTTTCCATTGGATAAAACAAAAGTTATGACATTTTCTATGTGACTGCAAACCCTAGGAAGGGTTTTAGATAGTTTTTACAAAAATGATTGTAACTTATTCAAACATGGATGAAAAATAACCAAACCAATTTCATTTGGAAGGTGATTAAATCCTATATCATCTCCAATCAATATTAGGTCATTAAATGCAAAGTACAATCCATACAAATGAAAAGAACAATCAGATTTATAAGAAACACACATTTTTTTAGAGTGCAAAATTGAAATTTCTTCATTCCAATCTCCTCCCAACATTATCAACCTTGGGATTAATGTTTAGAACATGTATTTATGATTTCCCAATAATTTTCCAACTACCAATCAACCACAACTAACTTCCTAATCAAAGTTGCAACTTTAATGCACTTTTGACAACTTTCACAATGACAACTTTTACATCTTTTTTGCAAATTTTACACAAATGACACAAAACTTTGCAAAATGACCCCAAATGATGGAAATTGGTAAAAAATTACCTTATTAACATGAAAAAACCTAAAACAAATAAAAAATCCAAACTTTTCCTACTAGAGGCATATCAGGTCCTAAGGGTGCTCCTGCACCAAGAAGTCCATAATGCACCATATTCAGGACACCCCAGAGTTACAAAGATGATCGCAAAATTGAAAACCTTGTATCATTGGCCAAAAATTAGGAAGGATTTAGTGGAACACATATATAGATTCTTGGAGTGTTAGTGAGTCAAGGCCGAGCATGTGCATCTAGCAGGGTTTGTTTACCCTCATGATATACCTAAGTACAAATGGCAAGTGATCGACATGGAATTTGTTCAGGGGTTACCTCTAAGCAAGAAAAAAAATGATTTCATTCCGGTATTAGTTGATAAGTTGACTAAGGTGGCATATTTTATTCCAGGGAACCTTAAGGATAGATCATTGACCTTGGCTAGGAAATTTGTCTACGAGATCTTTCGATTACATGGAGTGCCAAAGACCATTATATCCAATAGAGATACACAAATGAAATCAAGTTTTTGGACAACCTTGAATGCAACATTGGGGAGTAAGCTAAACTTTAGTTCAACCTACCATCCTCAGATTGACAGGTAAACTGAGAGTGAACCAAGTAGTGGATCTCCTTCAGATGTACTACATGGATCAACAATACAATAGGAAGAGTATCTACCACTAGTAGAATTTGCTTATAACAACTCCCATCGTGTATCCTTAGGTATGACACCTTTCGAAGTTCTATATGGGCGAAAGTTTCATACTCCCATTAGTTGGGATAGATTGGAAGACATGATAATAGTGGGTCTTGAAATGCTAAAAGAAATGGAAGAGCAGATGAGACTTATCAAGAATAGATTGAAGGAGGCGACAAATAGACAAAAGAGCTATGTTGGTCTAGGAATAGAAATTTTAGATAATTTACAAATGGAGACAAGTTCTTTTTAAGATTTAAGTCGCATAAGAGCTCTATTACCTTTAAGAATCATCCAATTTGGCTCCAAGATACATGGGTCCATTTGATGTATTGGAAGTAATCAACCTGGTTGCATACAAACTTGCTCTACCACCTGCTCTAGCTTGAATCCATAATGTGTTTCATGTTTCTTTGCTTTAACCATACCACCCAAAAGCATATCATATAATTGTTTGGCATTCTTTATAGGTGGAGGATCTAGGAGTGGTGCTAGTAAAGCCCATTAGAATATTGGAAATAGGGACATTGTTCAATATAAGGTCCAATGGGATCAATATTCTGAGGATAGTGCTACATGGGAGGATACAAAGGAAATAGATAACTCCTTCCCTCATTTTCTTTCTTAAAAAGACTATTGATGGTTTACTATATGATGTTTCTTGAAGTTTTGATTAATAAGTTATGATGTTTTGGCTTGAAAACAGTATGATTTGATGAACATATGTGAATCAATTTTGTTTTATTAGACATTGGGATGATGTATCCTTCTAGTGGGGAGGGATGTGATATCTCAATTTCATTACTTGCATATAATAATGTTGAGTTAATTGAAATAATTGAAAAATAGAAATAGCTATGGGATTTATGTCATAAATTTATATTCATAATGACAATTTTTAATTTATATGAGGAAAATCTAGTTGGGCATATTACATTATATAAATTGGTTGAGAGAAAAATTTGTAGGTAAAACCATGCATGTAGCATTCTAGAATTGTGTGGGTTTCTTGATGGGATGTCTGAGAGGTCAGCAATGTTCACCAAGTTCTACAACTAGACACCTTTTGTATTAGAATCCTTTTAAGACTTTCAAATGTAACTAATAAAGTGGTGCAAGGGATGCACATCGTGCCTTGAAGTTACTCACCATGTATTCTCTTAGGTCAAAGTTGAATCCTTTTGAGTTACTAGAAATAATGCTTAAAGGGAGAAGGAAGGTGTGCCCATGGCATTTGTCAATGACCCTATGTCATCAGATCTCTACTACTCGCCTTCATAAAGAGAAAGGTGTTTAGAAAAATTGCTTGCAATTGTTTAGATACCCTATCTTGTTTGAGGATTTAACCCTTTAATGAGAGGAGGGCCCATCTACAGTTACACACTTGATCTACCACTAAATTGGGTTGTACATGTTTAATTCTTGTTTTTCCTAAAGTGAAAATGTTCTATCATTGGATACCAAAATAGTTTGTTAAAAATTAACTAATCACTTTTCTAAATGTCTTTTTCTATGTCTTATCCACTGACTTTCACATAAAAATATAAAAATAAAAAATATTAGAGTTCCTAGAGGTTATTTTGTTTGCCTAAAACTTCTACACCACAATTGACAACCTATGTGATGCAACTGTGTATCTACACCACAAAAATAGTGCAACACATCCATGGTCTATTGCGACACAATCATCTAGTTAAACACATCTCCATCAATCAAAATTTTTAGCCTTATTAAACAAAATTGCACTGCAACTTGTGTAATGATTTTGTACAATTCTACAACGTAACTATTGTCGATTGCATCGTAGTCACAGTTTGTTGCACCACATCTACAAATTTTTTATTTCTCATTTGCATAGAAAGAAAAAATAGAGTTTATTAATAGAATTGTAGAAAACTGATCATTTTACGAAGAATCACAAATATGAGATAGTCACTATTTCCTACATATTCAACATTATTAGAGTTCTTAGGTTAAAAAATTAACAATCACTTCAGCAAAATTTTAGTATCATTATCATAGAGTCATTAGATCACCCTATCTTAAAAATATCAGAAAATAAAAAATAAAAAATAAGTTAGAAGTCAAAAGTCTAGATTTGTCATTTAAAGAATCTCAAAACCTCGTCTTTTACAACACATCTCATCAACAAAGGTTGGATCACAATTCATTAGTGTTATTGTGAATTCACCTTTTTTACAAACTTTTTGATCAAAAGTAGAAACCCAACTCATTAGTCTAGTTGTGGAAATTATTTTTTTATCAAACCATCACCATTCACTTAGAGGTTTTAGGATTCTACATGTGGTTGCACTAGTCTCAAAAATTGGAAATTTGTCCAAAGGTTACCATTTTTAAGATCAAAAGTTAACAAGGTCTTTGCATTTAGTCAAAAATTCCCAAAAATCATAAAAAATATAGTTTCATTTTAGTCATTTACCTTCAAAATTTCCCAAAAATAGATAATCACAAAAACATAGTTGTCATTTTATCATTTACATTCAAAAATTTCCAAAATTAGAAAATAAAAAAATAGTTTTATTTTAGCCATTTACCTTCAAAATTTTCCAAAAAAATAGAAACTATCACAAATATAAAGTAGACTCATCTTAGTTGCATTCCATACCAAAAATTCATAGAAAAAAACCAAAAAAATCCCAAAAATTTAGGAAAGGACAAAATTCGAACAAATATCACATTTATGATCGTCACAAGATCTCAAATCAAATGAAGAAAATAGATGGATTCATCTTCTCATTCGATGTACAACCCAACTAGTGGTATGAAATTTGAGGAGAAACTTAGTAGTCACACAGACTCCCAAAATTAGACTCTTCTTCCTTTTAAGGAGTACACTTTGAAAGAGGTCAACCAAAGGCTCATGCCTAAGGAAATTGAAATCGCATCTCAAGATCTAGGGATCTTGAGAATTATTGATGAAATTGTGTCAACAAACCCATACATGTATTTTATGTAATTGGCTCAACATGGAGCTAAGTTACCAATTGACTTTGCCATAAACACCATCATAGGGGAGAGTCCTAACATTGTGATACTAGGATTTGGTGCCACAAATAGACCTCCACCTACTACATCACAACCCACTTCATAGTTGAACATAGGCATGTTGCCTACATGAACATCTCATTACACACCAACTTTGAACACTACACCAACACCTACATCCACTAAACCCATGGCAAATCCATTTTCCTCTAGATCTACAACTACAACACCAACTCACACCACAGCTGCAACCCAAAATTCACCGCCTAGAAATATACCAAGTAAGATACGAAAGACAAACCCTTTGTATCTAGGACCACAAGTGGGTGCCACACCCACTTCACAAAATGTAAATACATCTCCGACAAGGACTTGATCCTTTTCTAGAATAGGTCCCACCATCACTCCACCTTTATAGCAACCTAACAATTTGGGTTTGTAATATACATTCAAGTTTTCTCAACCCCCACTTCCACAACAACCCAACAATCTGGGTCCATCATCATCATTCAGGTTTAACCAAACCCAACCTCCATTTCAACCCAACAATCCAGGTTCATCATCATCATTTGGGTTTAATCAAACCCCACTCCCATAGTAACTAAACTATCATGGCTCTGCATACACAACTGGGTTTGCACAACCTCCTTCATAATGACCTAACAATCTTGGTGCATCATTCATAGTTGGTGTTAACATTCCTCCACAACCTTCATCATCATACAACTCAAATCCCACATACACTTCACAAAATCACCACCACATTCCACCCATGCATCAACATCAAAACATACATGGATTTAATACACATGGATTTAATACACAACACAAATCCATTTGGGAACCAATCTCAAGGTTCCTCACAATTTATTACACCCAAATTGGTTCTAGTGGCACCATCACCAATGGACCTAATAACTCAACATTTACAAACATTGCAAAATTAAATGACTAATATGCATGTAACTTGCGGTCAAAAAACATACTCGATGGAGGACTTATGTCCTTACCCCTTTGATAGGAGCATCCACATGCCTCCCTTTCCCATGAGCTTTGTAGTTTAAAAATATGATAAATACAAAGGAAAGGGTGACCTCGTTGAACACATACAAGAGTTCCACACTACATCTTTAGATGTGGCAAATCAGCATACATATCTCATGAGACTGTTTCCACTGAGTCTGGGAGGACAAGCCCTCGAGTGGTTTGCACACTTACCTTCAAGTATACAAACTTGGAGTGGAATTATCGACAAATTCATCACACACTTTTCATACAACATATCAACTGATGTTAATATTACCAATTTGTGTGCATAAAAGAAAAATATGGTGAGACCTTCTTGTCATTCTTACAAAGATGGTGAATCCTAGCCAACAAGTGTGCATACCATATACCAAAAAAGGAACTGGTCCATTTCTTCATGGAAACATCAACAAGAAGGTCCTATTCCACTTATGCATTCATTTCTCTAACACATTTGATGATGTGATGCAAAAGGGATTATCCATTGAAAAGGCCCTAATTGCAAAGGGGCTTGTCAAAAATTTCAAGGAGAATAACAATTATTCTTCAAGTTTGAAAACAAACAAAAATAAATATTGGTCACATAACAAAAACATGACGAATGATGACCTTGTAGATGCAAAACTCATCAATAAACCTCATCTTGTATTAAATTTGAAAGGACCCACAATAGTAAGTATCAATAAAAATCCACAGAAGCAGGCATAAATTTCTAATGTGGCTTCAAATAACACACCACACAATCCTCCTAGGGCCCCTCCACTGAGAAGAAAGTACACTCCCTTAGGGGAACCCATTGATGCAATTTTGAAGAAATTACTCCAAAATAATGTTATCCAATTACCAGAGATCAAACATTATGAACTAGGTTCATTCAAACTAACTTGGTGGAATGATAATGATTTATGTGAATCATACAACATGTTGAATAACAATTAAATCATATGATGATGTTGAACAAGAATCAATAGGCACCATCATATTGCTTATACAAGTGGGGCCTCTCACAATCAATACTATTGTTAGATTATAGATTTGAAGACCCCTTATAACATTCTCCTTGGGCTTTTATGGATCCATTCCATGTAGACCACCCCATACACTTTACACCAGTACATCAAGTTCCCATACAACAAAACTATGGTGAACATACTAATAAACCCGAGTCCCTTTACACCTCACCGACCTTCCCAGAGTAGTCTTGGCCTCCTAGACCATTTCCTTTCCAATACTATCATCCCATTAAATTCCTTTGCAACAATTGAGCCATTAGTACCACATATTCCTCCTACCCCCCATAATCTCGGTCAATGTTATAAACCTTAGAGTCAGGGAATATGAGTTACAAGCATACCTTCCAGAGGTTGAATCACTATCTCTCACATCTTGATCATATGATGTCCATGAGGACATCCATGATTATCCTACTTCATTATAGGATCATATCCTCCCTTGTCCATTGCATGGGCTACCACCCTTCTCTTTCAAGAATCCTAAGCTAGAGTATGCATTTATGGATGTTGCTCCTACTAAGCCTTCCTTCCAACTCATTAATTACAAGCAAGCTTCCTTTGAAATTACCGATACTGAAAAGGATAGTCTTGAGGAATTTGTTGTTGAAATTGCTCGTCCTATACAAGAAATAATCATATTCGCCAATCCACTTAATTCATACAAATTCGCCTATTCCCTAAACATGGATCAATGAGTATTAACTATGAAAAATGATCAAAAGAAGCCTTTAGAGCATACTCAAATGAAAAAATTGATCTATACAATCAAAAAGAAAAAAAAAGAATTAATCTCCAAAGGTACCTTTAATCCCAAAATGATTGGGGATATATACAAAAGAAGGCATTCAAGATACAAACTTGTTGATCCAATGTTTTTATCCACATCATTATTTTAGAATCCATACAATCAAGTGGACCCCCCTACATTTATACATCCACCATCCCATAATAAATTGGTTGGTGATGTCACACAACGTATCTTTGAGGATGACCCCTTGATATACTCTAATCCATTGGTTTCCCGATCTCTTCATCGAGAGAAGTATGACGATATATGTAGGGAAAATTCTATAGATCCTACTTTAGCTCCTCCCACTTCTATTGGTGTCTCCCATGAATACATAGTCAATCATATCTAATCATCATCACACCATAATGAATCCACCATCACCATCAAAAATAAGAATCTTGAATGTGCGATTACCACTAGGCGATCAAAGGTGACTTTGTAAGGAGCCCCTTCCAAACCTCAATCGACACATGAATACAATTTGCTTGAGAATCTAGGAAAGACCCTGACTCATATCTCAATTCTTGAGTTGCTATGCACCTCTCCCGAGCACAATGCTATTCTAGATAAGGCATTACAAGATTCATTGTCCCAACAAACCTAAATATGAATCAATTTTAGGCCATGGTAGGGACGTTAGCCACCAACCAACACATAACATTCACTAAACACAACCGTACTTTGTAGAAAAAATATCACAATGAACCATTACATCTCAGAGTATACTTCAACAAACATAAAATCAGATGAGTTTTGATAGATGGTGGAGCTAGCTTGAATATATGCACTTTGAAACTTGTAACTACCATGGGATTCTTAGAGGCTTGTATAGACGAGTCAAAGACAATCGTGATATGCAGGTATGATGATATGGAACACCCCTCCAAGGGTGTCATTGTGCTACCAATCAGAGTGGTTCCTGCTACACATGACACAATATGTTAGGCTCTATATCTAGACCTACCCTACATACCCTACAACCTTTTGCTCAGTCGTCCATGGATTCACTCCATGAAGGTTGTCCCTTCCACGTATCACCAATGTCTGAATTTTCCCTACAATGGGAAAGGGATCACTATTTTTGGTGATCCTGACCCCTTCCAATATTGCAACTTGAGAGGAACACCTAAGAATCAGGTTCCTAGTAATCAACAGAGCTCTTCTACCCCTTCCTCATCACAATACATTGACCAACTTCCCTATTAAAAGCATTGCCATTACCAACAAAATTCCCTAATACCAAGGTCCAGGTCTAGGACTATGGAGTGGGAGAATACAATATTGAAAATCTATTTTGTATAGGGAAACTATCATTTTCCCCAAAAAATTACGGAAAACCTCATCACATCAAGAAAGATCCCAAATTTATGATCCAATACCACCCACCCACGATCTTCACCAAGTGGGGTGATTTGGGAAAGGAATGTATTGAGGAAGAACTCTCTAAATGGATATATAGAGATGAAGAGGATGAGATACATGTGGATCTACCCATAGATAAATATGGCAAGGGGTTTGACATAATGAAGTAGATAGGCTACGATGGGCATAGTGGCCTAGGGATACAAAAAAAGGTATAATGGAGCCTATCCTTGTAAGAAAACGGTTGCACAATACAAGGCTAGATTATCTCTCCTTTGTGAAAGCTCCCCGCACCACGATCTTTTGGAAGGAAGTCATTAATTTTTTTGAAGTTGTTGAGACATCTAAGGATTACCATACTGAAATAGACTGTAATGAATGGGAATGAGGTTCCAATAAATCCTTTAGTGACTATGGCCTAGTCGAAACCTTTTGGGAGCCTGACCAATCCTCTCCTCAATCCAATGACCATGCATGGGTCGATACCTTTTGGGATCTAGATAGTTCCTTCATCTTCACCCTATCTACCTCATCCATAAAGTTTGTTGATACTAGTGATGGCATGCCATTACTTTACCCCCAACTGATTGATTGGGACCAAAAAGGTCCACCACACTTAGAATTATTCAAAAATGATGAAGCAATTTTTGAGTTTATGGGACATAGAGATGGAGTACCAAGTGGGGATCACAAGGATGGATTCACAATTGATCTTGATATAGCTACATATTATGGGGAGTTGTCCCCACCTTCCAATCACAAAATAAATGAAATAAAGAAAACCAAGTATGTGGGTGAAAACCGAAAGGCACCTATAGACATAGCAAAAATTAAGAAAAAAGATGTATTTGAAGGTGAATACATATCTAAGGCACCTAAGGATGGAAGGTTGGACCCACTACCCACAAATCAAGAGAAACCCCCAATGTTGGTCAAAAAGACACAAGAGGTCAACATCAACACATCAGAAGATCCTAAAATCATACACTTTGCAACATCCTTGACAGATGCAAAGAAGCCAAAATTCACTGATTTTTTCTCAAAAAGGAAAATTAACTTTGTTTGGTTCTATGTGGACATGCAGAGACTAGACCTTGAACTTGTCCTCCATCACCTACCCCTCCTTTTTGATGCTGAACCTTTTAAGAATAAGTTAAGGAAGATGCACCCACAAATTTCCTTACTATTTAAACAGTAGTTAAAGAAACTGTTGGATGTTAGGTTCATAAGACTCATTGATTATGTAGAATAGATTTCAAATTTTGTGCCAATTACCAATCCAACTAGGGGAATTTGTATTTGCACAAACTTCAGAGATCTAAACTAATCTTTTCCAAAGGATGATTTCTCGTTACCCAATATAGACATGATTGTGGATCTTACAGTGGGGTATGAGATTCTATATCTGATGGATGGTTTCTCTGGGTATAATCAAATCATAATTGTGATAGAAGACTAGCACAAGACAACTTTCACGTGCACCTAGGGTACATACCTATTGGAACATCATGCCCTTCGGTCTTAAAAATGTTAGAACCACTTATTAGAGGGAAATGACCATAATCTTTCATGACATGATGGATAAGTTAATGGAGGACTATGTAGATGACCTTGAAAAATCCCTCACAAGGGATGATCACTTAGTAGTACTAGAAATTTTTTTCATAGGGTTGGAAGAATATAAGGTTCGTATGAACCCAAAGAAATGTGTCTTTGGGGTGACCTTTGAGAAGCTCCTTGGATACATCATTTTGATCCCTCAAAGGTGAAATCCATCGTCGACATGCCACCACCTTCCACCCTAACTCATCTAAGGAGCCTACAAGGAAAATTGCAGCCTATCTATAGGTTTATAGCATAACTGGTAGATAAGTGCTTCCCTTTTCAGTATCTCCTATGCAAGGATGTACCCTTCAAATAGATTGATTCTTGTCAACAAACTTTTCAACAGATCAAGGACTGTCTTCTATCACCACTGGTACTAAAGTTGCCTATACATGGGAAACCACTCATCCAATACCTATCAGCAACATCATCAACACTAGGAGCTCTTCTAGCATTGAATGATGAAGATGGGAAGGAACACACAATATATTACATCAGCTATACCCAGTGTAGGATATGAACTCAATTATACTACCACAAAGTGGCCATTTATTGCTATACTCTTTGCTACCCAAAAAATATGACATTACATGTTAAATCTATAGACAAAGCTGATAGCAAAAATTGATCCACTAAAGTATTTACTCAACAAGGCCACGTTAATAAGAAAATTAGCAAAATGGGTGATGCTCATAAGCAAGTTTGACATTGAATATGTGGAAAGGAAAGTGATTAAAGGTCAAGTCATTACTGATCAATTAGTAGATACCCATACACAAGCATTCACAACTCTCGTATTTGAATTCCTAGACGAGGAAATCTTCAAAATAGACACATCTACAAAGTGTAAAATGTATTTTGATGGGTTGTACACAAATCACAGTTTATGAGTTGGTGTCTTGTTCATTGTGGCGCAAGGGGACACTATCCCTAAATCATATAGGATTGCATTTACATGCACAAACAACATAGTCGAATATGAAGCCCTACTCACAGGTCTGTAGAAAGCCATTCGATGAAAAATTAAAGACCTTCAGGTATATGGTGACTCACAGTTAGTAGTGCAACAGGTCAATGATGAATATGAGAGTAAGGATGACAAATTGGTACCATATAAAAACATGATGGAAAACCTCAAAGAATACTTCACCACCATCCTATTTACATAGAACCCAAGAGTGCAGAATAAGGCAACAAATGCAATGACCACCATTGGATCTCTCTTGGACATTCCTAATAATGTACATTAGTGTGGGTCTTTGGTGGAACAACTATTGATCACTGCATTCGACATCCTTGAATCTAAGCTCATCTGTGATATTTTTGGTCCCAATTCACCCTAGTATAAGGATATATACAACTACCTTCACACCCAAATCCTACCTCTTGACTTGTCCAACAACCAACAAAAAATTTATTTGATGAGCGGCTAAGTACATTATCATTGCCAATACCATTTACTTGTATAGCCTAGATACCAACCTCCTTAGATGTCTCAACATAGAGGAATCGAAGATGGATTTAAAATAAATACATGAGGGTATATGTGGGGCTCACTCTAGTGGTCCTACCCTAGCCAAAAAGCTTATGAGAATAGGGTACTATTGGCCTATAATGGAAAGTGATTCATATTTCTTTGTGAATAAATGTCGATAGTGTCAAATCCATAGTGACCTGATACATGCACTGGCATAGGGAATCCATCCAATTACCTCGCCTTGGCCATTTTCTCAATGGGGACTTGACCTCATCAGGAAGATTCATCCTACATCTGCAAATGGACACAAGTTCATTATCAATGCAACAAAATATTCACTAAGTGGATTGAAGCGATACCGATGACATATATCACCGGTAAATAAATTTCAAAGTTCATTTTGAACTATATCATGTGCCAGTATGGTGTTCCTTTATCCATAGTAATAGATAAATCCTTTAAAAAACCAAGACGTCAAGGAATTATGTGAAAGATACCACATCCAACAACACTTGCCACTCCATATTATCCATAGGGTAATGGTCAAGCAGAGGCATGTAATAAAACCATTATGAAAATACTAAAAAAGACTGTCAATGATGTTGGTCAAGACTGACATATACAACTAAATCCAACCTTATGGGATTATCATACAAGAATTCGTACTCCTACTAGTGCCACACCTTATCGTTGGTCTTCAGTTCCAAATCCATCTTACCCATTGAGGTCGAGATCCTATCCTTGAGAGTTTCCATTCAAAATTTCATTGATGAAGACTACAAAATATCTAGATTACATGAGCTAGAGTTACTTGATGAAAGAAGACAAAATATGTTTGACCACTTGCAGGCATATCATAATCACCTTCAATGCAGGAGTCTACAAAGTTGTGTGTTCATGTGGCACCCCTTATATTGGTGAAACGGGGCACTCTTTCAACACTAGAATCAAAGAGCATTGTGCCGACATTTTGCACGATCGAGTTAGTAAGTCTGCCCTCGCTGAGCACTCTTCTTCAACCAAACATCACATTTGTCTTGAAAACACCGAAATCGTATGCAAAGAGGACAACTTCCACAGGAGGAAGCTTAAAGAAGCCATTCAAATTTTTAATCACCCCACCAACCTCAATCGTGATGATGGGTGGAGTCTAAGCCTCTCTTGGCAACCTCTTCTCTCCAACCTTTTAAACCACCATAATTCCCGTCCTTAACCTCTCTCCCTCTCCTCACACCCCCGCTCCTTGCCCCCTCACCCTCCTTCACCCTGTTTTGCCTCTCTTGGTGTCCGCCAGTCAATCTGCCTCTTTTCCTCCTTTCTCTCTTTTCCTTCTTCTCTCAAGGGTCATTTATTTTACTCTTGGTTGTGGGGTATGATTTTAATTGTCTCTTAGGTTTCTATTTCCTTGCGGTTTTCCTCTCTTTGGTCCTTTTCTCGCTTGTTGTTGATTAGTTTGGTTAATTGTTGTCTTTCTTTTTAATCTTTTAAAATTAGGTTCTCTTAGTCGCACCTGGTGTTCTTTCTTTGCTTAGGTATTATCAATTTCATTTATTATTTTTATTATCTTCCCGCTCCCGTTTTTTGGTTTTTTTATTTTTATTGTTCAGTTATATACTCTTTACTTAATCATATTGGTGGTTATAATTTTTTCATTTTGGTTTATAATTTATAGTTATATATTTCATTCTTACTATTTTTTCGTTTTGATTTTCATTCCTTGATTCCTTTCTTCATTGATTTGGTTATTTATATTGTTAGGTTTTTTGATTTTTTTCTCTATATATATATTTCATTCTTACTCTATATATATATATATTTCATTCTTTCTATTTTTTCGTTTTGATTTTCATTCCTTGATTCCTTTCTTCATTTATTTGGTTATTTATATTGTTAGGTTTTTTGATTTTTTACTCTATATATATATTATCTCTCTTTTCCGTATTTAGGTTTGCCTTATTACCATTTAGTGATATTGCTTTTTATATTTTTATTTATTGTTTTATATAATGATTTCTTTTCATTTTGTTTTCTAATTCTTGTTTCCTTTCTTTTTTGGCTTCTTTTAAACATTTTTCGTTTTTATATTTTTGAGGTCGTTAGGTTTCCGTGATGGTTTTAGTCTATGGGTGAGTTCCTTCTTCGTTTTTTTTCAATATATATATTTGAACCACAATTTATTGATTTAGTAGTTTTTATTATAGTTATTTATTTATTTATTTATTTATTTTTATTTTTATTTTTTATTTTTTTATTTTTTTGCTTGTATTAAGTCTTACATTATAATATTTCATTATTGAAATTCAATCTCATTTTATTGTTTATTTTGTTTCTATTGTATATGTTTTAATTGGTTTGTTATAAATATATACAATTAGAATATTTAATGCTTTTTCTTGTATTATATTATTGATTTTAATTTCATGTCTTTATTTTAAGCATCTAGTGTGTTTTTGGTGTGCTTTTCTATTTGTGGAGATCCCTTATTATTTTGTTGTGCGTGTTTCCTTTCTCAAAATTTGTTGGTTTTTGAGTGATTTCCCCTTATTTTCTCCTTTGCCATTTTGTTGTTTCATATAATTTCTCGTTTTTTTATTCTTGAATTACTTCTTATCTCTTTGTGTCTTAATACTTGAATGGTTTCCTCTTTTTTGAAATTGTTGTTTGTTTATTATATTTTTAGCATTTCCCTTGGTTGGCGCACCTCACCCGAACACCTTCATTCTCTCCTCTTTCCCCTCTCTTTTATACAAGTTGGGTTTGGAACTTATCCCTTCTCATCTTTTTCAACTCTCTATCCTGATGATGGTTCACTGAGTGTGATCCGAAACGTTGATGAAAAAAGAGGACACACAATCAAATCCAGAAGCATTCAGACATAAAATTAATATGGATTGTGGAAATCTAATTACATTGATACAACAAGAGATTCAAAGTCCAAAACTTTGACATTGGTGATTTGGTCTTGGAAGAGAATCCTAAGAACCATCTAGAAAGAGACAATCCAAGCAAGTTTAAGTTTAATTGGTTTGGTCCTTATATCATCATCGCAACATACGAATCTGGTGACTATCAACTAGCTAGTCCTAAGGGTGAGCCACTATCTGATCAAATCAATAGAATTCACCTTAAGAAGTACTATACATGACCTTTGGAGATCCCATGGTATTAGAAAAATACAAAAATGGAAAAACAAAAAAGAAAAGAGAAAGAAAAATAATCCATCCAATAATGAAAACCATTTCAGTACAACACTTTAGATAAGTACCATGGTGAAAACCTGGCAAACAGGTGCCATGTGTAGTTGGATTTCACTCTACCATCTATCAATACTCTATCTATTTTTTTCCATAATAAACTAAGCATATGCACCCTCATAATAAAAACATGTCTCACCTCTTCTCATGGCTTAAGATTGATGGATGTTTAGTGTCAAAACTGCTTATCATATCCATCCCTTCATAACAACTAGTCCTGTTCCAAACTGGGGGCAATCCTTGACCTATGTTTTTCAAAAAAGGATCTTACACATGGTATTTAAGGACATTATCACAAAAATACAAAAACATCAAAAATTAAACAAAACATCAAAACATTCAAATATCCTTGGATAAATTAAAAAAATCATAAAACAGTAAAAAAATTAAAAGAAATTTCAATGCATGGTTATTCAAACTACATTGTCTCTGCATTATTACATAGGCAAGTCCATCATTGATGAGCCCCCAAGGCATTTGGTTTGTCCTTTAGGGTATGTCATAGATGAATATTTGTCATAATCCATATGTCATATTAAAACATCACTAGTCATGGTCAGTCGAAGTATGTTGTCTCTATGGTGCTATGTAGGAAAGGCCATCATCGTTGAGCCCTTGAGGCATTAGGTCAGTCCCCTTAGGGTCCACTATAATAAAAATTGCACCACAATCCAAAAATTAATAAGAAAAATATTCATTTGTAGAGAATAAACATGTTTGACACAAACAAATTATCCTACATAGAATCAGGCTTAACAAATCACAAAATAACAGATAACACTACCTAAACTAGTCTTCAACTAGGCTGATCCAATTATCTACAAATGCTACCTATCTTATCTCTTCTAGTATGTCGCATTGTCAAAACTATACTAGGCGTCTTGCATAAAATGTTTTACTACTTAAAACAAACACAATCTTTTGAAACTATATCAAACACTTATGTGGATTAAAAAGGTCTAAACAACTGATGAATTGTTTGGCTTAGTTTAGTCTTATCTTTTTATTTGATTTATCTTATGTCATACTCCTAGGCTTCTCAATGCTATCTACAAGTGATTAGAGTGACAATGATGGATTATGAGATTTCTTTCTGTTGATTTTTATTCGTGGTTTGTCTTGGTGACACGACTGGGGCAACTAAGGTCCTTTTGTATGATTGGGATTCTATCTAGCATAATCAAAACATTCTATGTAATTTAAAAGCCAATCTAACACTTTCTTGTAGTAGGATTAATATGCTCTATGGTAATTTCCTCACATGTTCCTATAAGGGTCTATTGTCATTAATCTAAATTAGGACACTCCTTGTCTAACTTGTCTTAAATCTTTGACAAATGGATACTAATGTCACCAAAATTTGTCTCAACTTGGCATACACTATCCACTTTTCCATATATAATATCTTTAAGCAATTGGAAACAAAAGTTGCCTTCACAATTCATGCTTAGGTGTGCATACATCCGCTTGTTCCATAAACACAAAAAATGCTCGATGATGATAAAACATGCATTACTGAAAGTTCAAGTAATATCAATCATTATGTATGGAAAAAATTGTGGATCAATACTATCCTTGTGATTCTATCAAATTGGTTGAATCAATCCTTTGTGTTGGCTTCCTTAGTTTGTTCGTAGATGTCAACCTGAGGATCATAAGCTCCTAAAAGGCGTTGTGGTTATATATCTAAGGGGTGAAAGTAGCAAGTTGAGTGGGGATGAAATGAAAAACAATAAAATCTAAATGCTTTAAAAGAATAATAGAAAAGAACACTTTTAAATTGTACTCCTAATTCAAACCTTTTGAAACCATCAAATGCTTTAAATTAACAACTCAAATAAAATCCTTTAATGTACATAAGATCTCACTATGTCCAATTCAACTTTGATTAAACATTATTGGTTTTTTTAAAGATTAAAATACTCTTGAATTCGCAAAAGTTTGCATTGACATAATTCCGGAGACAAGAGCTCTATGTAGGCATAGGAACTGCAATCTTCCAAAACTATACAAATTTTTGCAACTACAATTTTATCAAATAAATAATTTCAAACCAAACCGAAAACATGTAATCACAAAATTACTCACATTTTAATAAATACAAGAAACCACATTATTAAAATAAAATATATAATATAAAAATTAACATCACCACCATTTCAAGAGAGTGGGCCCTCCTCTCCTTCCACAAGGTGACAAAATAATTTGTTATAAACTCCTTAAGACTTCAAACCAACTGGTGTATTATTTCTCTTTTGAAAAATATTACATCTCCCTTCTCACGCCATTTCTTATGTATTATATAAGAAATGAGGCATTTACTAAATGACATAATTCTTCCCTATAATCTCTCCACAAAATTAGATCTCAAATGAGAGAATCATGTAACTAAGATATTCCTAACATGGCATGTTTGTTTGGTAACAAAATAACCAATATATCAAATTGGTTTTAACATAATAATAATAATATGTACATTTATTTTTTGTCTCATGTCCATAACAATAGGGAGCACAAAAGTTGTTTATGGCTACCAAATATTACGTTTAGTTTATGGCCATTACAATATAATAATTTGTTATAACATATAGTGAAAAGTGTTTATTTATTTTTCAACATAATGGTAGCAAATATTAGCAAATGCAATCTAATATTTATTATTCACGTATTTTATCTAAAAACTAAATTAAATACTACTTATACATATTTAATCATATGGAGCATAAAGGTGGTAAAATGGTATGATAATCTATGGAAATGGAATATGAAGATGGGTAGAAAGGTATATGAAAAAGGTTAAAAGATGGCATAAAATGGAACATGAATTACTGTCATCAGTCCCCCCAACTTAGCATATTGCACATCCTCATGCAATATTCATTTCTAAAAGGTTTTGATTTGAACTAGTGAGCTTTTGATCTATGACTTGTACCTTCTTCACCCTTGACTATTATAGCTCATGCTTAATTGCATTTCCCCTCTTCATAACAAGCTTTCATGGATTTTCTTTATTTTTCAGCTTACATTTTTTAATTTTCATTTTCAATATTCATACCTTCCTCCAACTTTTTATGTTTTCCGTAATTTTTTCTTTTTTCTATTTTTCATTTTTTTCCTCTTTTTATCATTTTTCCATAGAATTTTTTTTTTTTGAAATCCTATATATAGGAGGTATCATAAAATTTATCTTCATATTCACGAGCTATACGAAATGGGTGAAATGATAGAAAATATAAATGATTATGAAGGGTTAAAATAATGGATACTATGATAGGATACTTAAGAATAATGATGGGTGAAAAGACAGGTAATAAGGATGACGAACCTCCCCCAACTTAAAGGGTTGACCATCCTTGAGAAACAAGGAGAGGATTGGTTTGAATACCTCTTTATATGATTTATAAAATAATAAATATTAATAAAGTTAAGAGATAAAACAAAGAAAAACAAATTTGACTATTTTACCAACTTGCTTGGCCATTTATGCCAAGTTTTGGTAGCCAAAGTATCTTAGCAAGTGTGAATCTCCAAGATGGAACTGACAACTGTAACTGTGAATTTCCAACAAGGAAGGAACCAAAAATTGAGATAAAGATGGCATCCACACCACACACAAAAGATCTGCATTGAAATGAAGCATTATGGAACATACTGATGGTAGTAGATTTTCTTTGTATTGTTGTTAACACCTCAACTGAAAGTGTGACTTTTGCTAGAAGTGATCAAAGCCATGTTGACCAAAACAAACTAGAACAAAAGTTAGTGACAAGAGGTGCTAGGAGTCACTCAGGCAACCACTGAAGCAATAGAGTATACCTGCAAAATGATTAGCCCATGCAAATTTTTTTCATTTTTTTCTCTCTTTTTTTTATTTTCAATTTTGATAACGACAAGTGACCACTGGCAAGTCAGTTTTCAATCACTCACCGCTTAGTGACACTGAGAAAATAGTTTTCACCACTAACAATTTTATTCAACTACAATCCACTAGAAATTGGTTTTTAAATTGTAGTTGTCTAACAACACCCTAAGGTTTTTATTGTTAAAATTTATTGTTTTTTTTTCTTTTCTTTTTTTCTCTTTTTTCATTTTTCATTTTTTCATGTTTTTCATGTTGTTTAGATAACATGCATGTAATGACCAAAGAGAAGGAACCCCTTATATGGATGTTGAAGTGATGCCATCCAAAACTTGAGTTCCTTCTATGACCCTACAAAAATTCATTGTTGAAACTAGGTTGCATGTAGAACTTGAAATGGTGATCAACAAAAAAGATACCTTCATCAAGATTGACCATGTATAGTTCATAGCACCACTGCTACAAAAAATATTGAGCACATGCAACTATATTTGAAAGTTGCACATAGAAGAATGACAAGGTTGTGTAGTGGAAGACCAATTGTAGTCTCTCAACTTGTCCAATTTGTCTATACAACTTTAGGTAGGTGGATACTAATCTCTATGATGGAGTGTGATGATCTGAATTAGAATATATTCAAGCTCCTTGTTCATGTCTTCAAGTAGTGTTTGGATGTGTAGCTCAAGAACATAGTACTACAAGATTCAATGATCTCATAGACCAAGTTGCATATTGTCTTCCACATGGTCTAGCATCAAGGATGGTGCAAAACACAAGCTTCACCCATGAAGATTGAACAGTTCTCCAAATCCTCTTGTAATCTCCAAGAGAATCACAAAGAAAACTTGTATATCACTATCTAGGTAGCAATGCTAACAAAAAGTAGCCACAAATGCTCATCGAGAGAAGCATCACCATCAACTAGTGCAACAATGTTGGGAAAACTGGATAATAAACCTGCAACCATATTCTCATGACCAAGCATATCAAATATATAGTAGTGTTAAATTTGTACAATATCATCCATTTAATAACTCCACCATTATGAATGATTTATCATTAGAAAATGGAGGGTAGATTTATTAATATGAATAAATACTTGATAATTATAAAATGGATGAATAAATACTATTATTAAAGTGAATGCTTGTGTAGAGATAATATAAAATCATTTCCAATTAACACAAGAATGCATACCTTCATGTTGTCCAAAACTCACACATGTGGTTATATTAGAAGCACCAAAGAAATAATCAATTAAAGCTTTATCAATAATCAACCAAATATTTCAAAAATTCAATGGATTCCCCCCAAACTTAATTTCATACTATAAAATCATGAGAGTATTAGGATAATCCAAAGAATCAAGAAAGAAAGTGACATATTTAATAATACCTTGATTCTTATTTATTGAATGATCATCCATTTGTAGCATGTTGTGTGTGGTCATTAATGCATTCAAACGTGTCTAGTTCTTCTTAATCATAAAATCAATTATTGAACCTAGATCAATAAGTGTGTGAGGAATACACAGTTTTACCATAGGCCTCCAAAGATTTGGGATTTTAATTATAAAAACATTTATAAATGATAGAACTTGTAGGATGTCATCATGAATTCCACACAACTCTTGAATCATTAAAGCATATAATTCACCATTTCTTATTGCATGATAAATTTCAACACACACATTTATGAGTGCAATGATAAAAGTAGACTCAAATTGAAGTGTCTTGCTATGTGTGTGAATTCTTTCTAAAAGTTATGCTTTGTTAATTAGATAAGAAGAACTAAATTGATTATCTTTTAATTGATCACATTGTTCCTCTAATTCAATTAGACAAAAATCACATCCTTTAGTTGTGTGAATAGATTACAATTGTGATTCACCAATTTCATGCACATTAATAAAATGTAAAGGGATCCTTGAAATCTCATTATTATATGTAGATTAAACCATGTTATTAAATAAGAATTTATTATGAATTGAGATTTTGCTTGGTGGATATGTTGGGGTGGATGTTGGGTGATATGAATGGGATAGTGAAAATGGTAAAATTTGTTTTGGATATAGAGTGGGTGGGATTAAGTAGGATGGGTATAATGGATATGGTAATGATGGGTGTTGTGGTTGTTGTGAGAATTTATTTTTCCATTCTTGGTAGTATTGGGGATTGTTGCCAGTCACCATACATACTAGATGGGGAAGCATTTTTTGAAGAAACATATTGTCTTTCTAATCCAATAGAATTATAAGACATTTTAAAACAATTAAGCATACCATGATCTACTTGATTTGATGCGAGTAGTTGTCCTTGAGTTACAAAGAAGACATTCTCACTTTCACCTTTGTTTTGTTGAGGCTCATGTAGAGCTTGGATCTCCTTCACCATATCCTCTTGAACAACTTGCAACCTGTGCACTTGTCTTCTTCCTTACAACAAATAGAACAAAAAATGGCCAAATCTTCATCTATGAATTCATTTTCAAAAATCCATTGTCCCTCTAAAATTCATCAATTATTTGTTCTTGCTCAATTATAGGAATAAGATTTGAAAATGTTTGTGACAAAGGTAAGGGAAGATCGTGATGATCTAAGTTGCATTCTTTAGGTAGAGGGAATATAAAAACACCACCTTGTGTTAGTGTGAATTCCCCACCAATTTCTTCTTTGGTTTTTAAATTTAAAATTGAAGTGTTTGAACTACCTTGAAAATGCAACATTTTTATGGTATGTTTTTTTGTTTCTTCAAAATTAGTTCTTTACCTATCAATTGACTCACAACAATGGGTGTGAATATATGAATGGTTTAAAAACCTTCTAAGATCTACCTACAAATTCAAACCATGCATCTATATGATTTATAATAGAGAAAACTAAGGGTTATTATCCAAATGAGATCGATTGTCACATAGACTTTCACCTTAGCGCACTAGTCCAAACTTAACTCACTAGGTTTTCATGCCTTTAACGCCTCTCCCCAGAAACAACGCCAAAATTTTTGGACAATACTATGGATCAATACTATCCTTGTGATTCTATCAAATCAGTTGAATCAATCCTTTGTGTTGCATTCCTCAATTTATTCCTAGATGTCAACCTGAGGATTGTAAGATCCTGAAAGGCATTGTGGTTATATACCAAAGGGGTGAAAGTAGCAAGTTAAGTGGGGACAAAATACAAAACAATCAAATCTAAATTCTTTAAAAGACTAACATAAAATAACACTCTTAAATTGTACTCCTAAAGAAAACCTTTTGAAACTATCAAATGCTTCAAATTAACAACTCAAATAAAATCATTTAATGTATATAAGATTTGGATATGTCCAATTCAAATTTGATTAAACATTATTAGTTCTGTTTAATATTAAAAGACTCTTGAATTTACAATAGTTTGCATTGGCAGAATTCTAGTGATATGAACTGTCACTTCTTGGCGATAGGAGCTCTGTGCAGGCGATAGGAAATTTGTGCATGCGACAGGAAATCTATGCATGTGACAAGAACTACAATCTTGCAAAACTATAAGAATTTCTGCAACTATGTTCTTATGAAATAAATAATTTAAAACCAAACTAAAAAACATGTAATCACAAAATTATTCACACATTTTAATAAATAAAAGAAACCACAATATTAAAATAAAATACATAATATAAAAATTAACATCACCACCATTTCAAGAGAGTGGGCCCTCCTCTGCTTCCATGGGGTGACAAAAATAATTTGCTATAAATTCCTTAATCCTTCAAACGAGCTGTTGTATTATTTATTTTCTGAAAAATATTACATCTCCCTTCTCATGCCATTTCTTATGTATTATATAAGAAAAGAGACATTTAATAAATGACATAATTCTTCCCTATAATCTCTCCACAAAATTAGATCTCAAATGAGAGAATCATGTAACTAAGATATTCTTAACATGACACATTTTTTTGGTAACAAAATATTCAATATATCAAATTGGTTTTAACATAATAATAATATGAAAATTTATTTTTTGTCTCATGTCCATAATAATAGGGATCACAAAAACTATTTATGGCAAACAAATATTAAATTTAGTTTATGGCCATTACAATATAATAATTTGTTATAACAAAAGATTAAAATATATCTTATCACATATAGTGAAAAGTGTTTATTTATTTTTCAACATAATGGTAGCAAATGTCACTACAACAAATCCCTGTGATTTTCTCCATTTTTTGCTTCCACCCACTATTTTAATGTTTTATTTGCAATTTTTTGAAAACGTCGGTGCTATTTTTTGGCATTTATTTGTACCGATTAGGACAAGTCGATGCTAATTTTCCCCGAAATTAGCACCACCTTTAGTGCTGATATTGGCTTCGAGTGTGGTGCCACCATTAGCGTTGCCTTTGGCTCCAAGTTTAGCTTTGAGTTTAGTGCCACTTTTAGCTCTAACTTTAACTTCAAGTTTAGCTTTAGGTTTAGTGCCAGTTTAGACACCCCTATGTCGAAGAAACTTATTTATGTCTCATCGATGATGTAAAACAGTGAAATGTCAACAAGATACAAACATATTGAGGAGAGAGTCACTTATGTCACATCGACAAGGTATATCTACAAGTGCTCAACAAAACACAACTCTTGGATATAATGAAGTAATGTCGATGAGACATTGAGATATTGGTAAGAAAAATAAGATTGTCTCATTGACACTCTTCAACTAATGATCAAAAGCATACATCGCTAGACCACTAGGAAGGTGAGCAACATATGTAGTAGAGCGGTATACATTGTAACCCCACAACAAGAAGCCTTGAGCAAGGTGGTAGTGCGATAAATAGCTAAAGGGAAGGGCAAAACACCACTATACTGCATCGATAATCATGAGTCTCCCCGACATGGCAGAGTTACACTGATATATAAAGAAATACTGCCAAAGGAAAATATCGATGAGACAGTGGCATATCAGCAAGAGTTATTAACTTGTCTCATCGACACTGACAACCAACATCAGAGGAACATAAGATCTAATGTCGATGATACATTGAGATATCAGTAAGACAAATAATATTGTCTCATCGACACTCTTCAAGTAATGATCAAAAGCATACACTGTTATACTGTTGGGAAGGTGAGCAACATATGCGGTAGAGTGGTATACACTGCAACCTTGTAGCAAGAAGCCTTGAGCAAGGCGGTAATGAGGTAAACAACAGAAGGGAAAGGCAAAACATTGCCATACCACAATAGGTATAATAAGAGATGACATTAGTACAATAATCATGGAATCATTACAATTTACAACACTAAATGCAATAAATCACGTTAGTCACAATCCATTTCAATAAATAATTTAAGGAATCAAGAATATAGCCCACCAAAATACTCTAAAACTCTAATAAACATACTCTAAATTTTTTGTCGAAATCTTATTTTTAGGCATAGCCTGCCAGAATGGAGTTTTCATTTTAATAATCATACAATAAAACCTTTGTTGAAACCTTATTTTTAGGTGTGGCTCACCAAAATGGAGAAGTGTTTCAGTAAAGAATGACAGAGAATGGTAAGGAGGTGTGTGTGATAGGAGGCATAGGATTCATCGCTATTTATCTCATTCTTGCTCTAATCAACAAGGGTTACAATGTTCACGCTACTATTTGTAATCTAGGTATTTAATTGATAGATGTTTGCATAATCTCAAATTCCTTCAGATGCTTTTGAAGTATCAATGTATCCTATATAGGGTTTAGAATGACTTCTTTTAATTTAAAAAAATAAATCAGATGCTTTTGAAGTATCAATGTGTCCTATATAGGGTTTAGAAAATTTTCTTCTAATTTAAAAAAATAAATAAATGATGTATTTTCTTGTGATTAGATAATGTGGAGATCTCCTAAATCTTCCCTAGCACACTGTCCTCTTTCACACTGTGTTCATTACTCCAACTGCTAGGGTTTTGCATTTGACATCTTTAATATCTTCATGATAGTGGCTTTTAAATAGATCTCAGTCTTTGCTTTAATTTTTATCATGGTAGCCCTTGAGTTCCATAATCCACCTTTAATCTCTTCTAAGAACATTGTCTTAAGCTAGACTGCATAATATGCATATAAAGCAAGTCCTTCATACTTGCCATTATTCCAAACCACCACTCACCACCTTGCTTAAAATGTTGCCTCCATAAGCACAATAGCATGTTTTAAAATCATGGTTCCTAGTGATTGACCATTAAGGTCACTACTTTCATCAAGATACAATGAGATTTTTGTCTTCAAACTTATGGCATTATGCAAGATAACATTGTGAATTTTTTTTTGTGTACAATTTGATTTTCTTGCACATTTACTGCTTTGCTAACTTCCTTTAAGACAAGATATTGCACCATCAGCTGCAATCTCAAACAACTCACTCACTGTCACTTGAATATTCCTTTCATGATTATCCTTGTATAAAATCAAACTATACCCTATAGACTGCCTACTTACTAATATAGGGGACTCATTGTTTCATGGTATTTTGAGTTTTATTTAGAAGGGGTTAATATGTGGCATTTTTGTGCAGGAAGAATAGATTGTGATGCAACGTTCGGGTATGGATGGTTTAGAAAAAAATGGATTGCTATCGGTGTCATAACCAGGTTGGATTGTACCTTGAGCCAGTGTGAAACACTTCTGGGTGTTTTCACTCCGAAGCAAAACTTGTGTGTAGGAATTTCCAAATATCCAATAGAGGAAGTTCCTACATTCGAAAGATAAAATCATAAATATGCTTATCCAATTTTTGATCCAACCTAACATCTTTAATATATGATAGAGAAAGTTTTTACATTCTAAAGATAAAATCATAAATATGCTTATCGAGCTTCTGATCTAATTTAAGGTCGTGAATATCGAACATAGAAAGTTCCTATATTCTAAAGATAAAATCAAAAATTTTATTGGTCCAATTGGAGATCCAATTTCAAGTCGTGAAGCTTCGACAAAGAAAGCTCCTACATTCTAAAGTTGAAATCATAAATTTGTTTGCTCCAATTTGAGGTTGAATTGTAAGGATTTGTATTTTTAATTATACTTTATGACATTTGTCTTGATACAAATTGTTACTTTAGAATTATGGTATTTCTTTTCTTCTAATGTTTTCAACCCTCATTTCAAGGAAGAGCTTTGCAGATGGAGACTACACTTTTTCGCTATAGGTTCCATCTAGAAACACCAGAAGCTCAGGTATTGTCATACTCAAGTACAACAAAGTTTTAGGTTACCTTGTTCTCCTTGATATAAAATGTTGTCATTCAATCCATCCTAAGAACCATTCACTATTATGGACTTCATCATTGTACCTTTCATGCATTCAATTTAATTTGTTATGTGGAAACATGTTGTCTCTATCTTTGCAAGTGTTGACTATTGTGTAAGCTTTTAATCTACATGATTGCCCATCATGGTTAATTCTTGTGACTGTTATGATGCTTGGGGCTGCTTACTTTAACCAGATTATTAATGAAAACTATCTTGGAATCCTTGATGATTAGGTTTTTCAGAATCATGGCTATGTTGATAGCGGAATGTTCTTATTAATAAGGATAAATCTTTATCAATAAGGAGATTACCCCTTACCAACATACTCCATTATCCTTGTAAAGATTGATCTTTATTGCTTCATGGATGGTTTACTTGTGATTATCCTTCTCAAATGAAACAATAGGGTAGCAAGTTGGGCTCAACCCTTGTGGGAGCCACATTTCACCCCACATGTTGTAATTGGATAAAAAAAACAACAACATAATTTTATCTATACTTGCATAATGAGAAAACCTGTTAGATAAAACTGAGCATATGATAGATATGTTTGATAACTTTCTTGTTTTCCTGGACATCTATGGTATGCAAGTTATTTGAATGCACATGATGATCAAATTATATGTTTATAGATGTATGCACATATTTTGACTGGTCGTGATCCTTCATTGCTCTAACAACACTCTTCTTATTCAAATGCAGGGAACCTAGGAACAACAAGGAAGACATCAGCTTGGAGGCTTAGACAAGCGGGAAAATTGAAGATGATGCAAAACAAAGCAATCAAGATTCGTTATTGAGGCAATGACGGGTCCCCTTTCTCTTTATGTGTATTTTTCTCTTTTGTATCTATAAATGTATAGTTTTTCGATTATATGCATTCAAATAGTCAATTCCATAGCTTGTGTGGAACAACATATATTTACATTATCAATAAAGACTACATTTTTGAAAGGATTGTGCAATCTTTCCTATATTATATGTATCTACATAAGTACAATCTAGTAATGTAATCTTCTGATTTTGTTTATGCACATGAATGTAATGTAGTAGAAATAAAAATGTACCTTACTCTTCATTTGAAAATCACAAAAGCTCTACCTAATTGAGCTATTAACTTTTGTGTCTTCATGAACATATGTTGATACAAAATGAATGGAAGAAGCATCCAAGTAATCCTAATTTTTTCTGCCAACAATTCATACCAACACTAGTACACAAACAACAATATATGACTAAATAAACTACTAAATATTGCATATAAATGACTAATTTTAGTCACATGACTATTAGTAGTTTATTTGTAATAATTTATAATACCACTAAATTTATGACTAAACAATTTTAATCATTTATTTAGTCATTGATTTTAGTCATTGATTTGGTCATTGATTTAGTCATTAATTTAGTCATGGTAGTGATTTATTTAGTCATGGTAGTCATACTTTAGTCATATATTTAGTCATTAATTTGGTCATATATTTAGTCATTAATTTAGTCATATATTTAGTCATTACTTTAGTCATATATTTAATCATTAATTTAGTCATTTTTATTTACTGGTTTCCATTAATTGGTAGTAAATATAGTCATGAAATGAATAATTTATTAAATACCATAAATTTTATAATGCAAAATGAACATAATATTAAACTTGAACTAAAACATAAAAGCAAATAAAAATATTACATATACAAACAAACTGCAACATATATATATATATATATATATATATATATATATAAAGTTACAAGATGTCAAAATTGTCTAAGAGTATATATGTAAATATAACAAAAAATGTCAAAGCTATCTAAGAGTCTCCAACTTTTTCAAATACTCCATGATAATTAAGATCCCTAAACAACACATTCAAAATACCGCATAAAGCAGTGAGTGAAGATGTCTAACATTAAGTAGTACATGATAAACATGTTCAACTATGTCATTTTTTGCAAATATTTTAGTGGTCACCATGTGAAGGTTCCCTCTTTCTCTTTTAGACGAACAACTCCATCTATTTTGTCTTCATAAACAAGGGGTGTGTTACTTGTGACCTTTAAAATGTTTACATTTGCATCTCTTGTTCCTTTCAAGTTGACTCCATGTACAATAGAAAGGAAGTGAATCTGCCCAATGCCCACAACATCACCATCAAATGGATCCAACACCCTAACTTTATCCCCTTCTTCGAGTTTATCAATACATTTATGCAAAAAGAAAAAAAAAACACATTATATTAGATAGGTAATGATTACCCTTGTTTGCATAATAAACAAATCATTTCTTACTTAAATAGTACTTGCATGCATGTGTTAAAATAATTGCAAAAGAAAAATTTCAAAAATAATTGCAATGATTAATCTAATTTACTAAAAAACCAACACTCATAGTAGTGCTTAATTACAATGTTACTATTAGCTTCATGCTAATAAGATACAAAGGCCTTAAATATAAACACTACATTACCATGCACACA
Source organism: Sequoia sempervirens (assembly GCA_007258455.2). Taxonomy (NCBI): domain Eukaryota; kingdom Viridiplantae; phylum Streptophyta; class Pinopsida; order Cupressales; family Cupressaceae; genus Sequoia; species Sequoia sempervirens. The sequence goes on from VDFB02000008.1 coordinate 145,525,907, forward strand.
TACTAGAAACATAAGGTTATGACAAAAATATTACACATAAAAAGGTAGCTAATGCACAAAAACAAAGAATGCAATATGAGAGCACTACTACTATTGTTGCAAGGTGAAGGTGAAATACATTGGGATGTACAAAAATAGTGGCATTAAAGCTCTGAAACATAACCCTATCAATGATGACATATAAAAGAAGAACAAAGAACAAAATGTATCAAGGCAACATGTGACAGCCATTAAGAGTAGTCATTGAGGAAATAATGCAATCTTTCTCTGTGGCTTTCATAGTAGTAGTAAAGGAGCAATAAATAAGGTTGGATGTAGAGGTCACATAAATAATAGAGAAAGAGCCTATTAGAAAATAGTTAAGAGTATGCAAAAAGAAGTAAGGAATGATGTCCAATGAACAAGTAGTAGTAGCAGTGAGTTTCATGGCTATAGCAGTGAGTTTAGTGCAAGGGAAATGAGTTTTATGGCTGTAACAACGAGTTTAATGGATCAAGCAACAAATATCATTACTAAACAACAAGAAGAAATTAAGAGAAAGTGGCAAGAATATCAAAAGAAACTTTTTTTTAATAACAACAACCATAATGAAGAGTTAACAATAGATACGTGAAGGAAAGAACAACAGGTATCATCTAATGAAAGAAGCAGCGCACTAAGTTTGAGATGTTGACAAGGTGAATTACAATGCCCTAAAACACAATCAAGCATCATAAATTATTGAAGTGCTAGCAATCCCCACTGAAAAGTGACAAAGTAGGTACAATGATTGTTCTACGGGTTACATTCAATGTTTTAGTTGTCTATTCATTGTTTGGGATCATAACAGTCATTAATACAATGAAGTGTTTCAAAATCAAGGAAAAGTAACGTTTCGTAGCACTCACCTCAAGTTCAACACTAGTAGTACTATCAATATCATGCATATACTCCTCGAATTCAGCATAATCACTGTCAACATTGTCTTGAAGTTGTGTAGCTTTGCCGAGAGCTCTATTGACAAGGTCTTTTCCTTTTTGTTCCGATTTCATATAATTGCCTTACATGTGGTTTAATCATCATGCAAAGTTAATATAAGTCAAGTAAAGAATGCAAAAGCTATAAATTTTTGTCCACAACAGCTATTATATTACCTCAATTTCAACACAACTATGATTAACAACAAGGCATTGTTGTTTTCATGCTGCTTTGATAAAATTGCTCTGCATGTAGTTTAACCATCAAGCAAAAAAATATATCTAGATGAGTAATTCATTGAAAAAATAGTCAACAAAATCCTTTCCAAGCATAAAAGTCACAATAGGTGGAATGGGTGAAAATCCATTTTTGTAGACTCACAAACCCTCAACTGTCTTTACAAACCCGTTTCAGCTATTTGACTACAAAATGCACAAAATTATTCAAGAATCCACCAAATCATAAAAAAATTGAAGTTAACTCACCCAACCACCAAATTCAATGCAAAAGAGAACAAGGAAACCCTGTATGGGCAAGTACAAAAGCTTGGAATTGCAAATAATCAGAAATTTCTGAGAAAGGAACAAAATTTGAAGAGTTTTATTATTACTTTATGATCCATAGCAGCAAAAATATTTTGGGGAAAATTTTGGCAAACCAAAAGTATAAGATTTTTTGAAAAAATCAGGAAAACATTGGATTTAAAAAAAAGGTAAAAATTGTAGAACAAGAGATAAAAACTATTTTTTTGAAATTGAAAGTCATTTCCATAGCATAGAGATATAAAGAGCAAATAAAATAAAGAGTTTAACTAATGAATTGTAAAAAATAGATTTTTGTAGTTTATATTCATATCATTGATTACATTGCATTGCACATCTTTCAAACTCAAAGCATTACTTCACATTGCATAACTAATAACTAGATGCTGATAGATGAGAAAATTTCAATTACAATATAGTTTTTACAAAGTCAACCTAAGGAGTTGTGCAATTAATTCACATTGTATAACTAATAACTCGAAGCAATTGCCAATTACATTTGCTTGTCATGGCATTCTATGAGACCACATTTCTTTGAGGCATTTTTTCAAACAGTTCACTACCTTGGCTATGCTACCATATTTTTCATACATGTCTACCAAAGCATTTTTTCAAATAGTTCACTGCTTTGTTACTATGGCTAAAAACCTAAAACAAGTGTTTTCAAACAAGCTATGAATGCTTGGAAAAAATCTATCAAAAGCATAATAGTAAGCAATAAGATAGATAAAGCGGTGAACTCTTTGAAAAAATGCCTCAAAGAAATGAGGTCTCATGGTAATGGAATGCCATGACAATCAAATTGCTTTTGATTTTCATGGCATTCCATCACCATGAGACCTCATTTCTTTGAGGCATTCTTTCAAAGAGTTCACTGCCTTGTCTATGCTAATACATTTTTCATACATGTCTATCAAAGCATTTTATCAAACAGTTCATTGCCTTGCTGCTATGGCTAAAAGCCTAAAATAGGTGCTTTCAAACAAGCTATGGATTCTTTTGGCTAAAATCTTGTAGATTTTTAAAAAAATTGGGATTAATCGATATTTTTTGTAGATTTTTGCTTCTGTGGCCCACATTGCCAAATTGTCACACCCATAAATGAGTTTGAGACTCCATAATCTTTCCCCATTCCTAAATAAAAACTAGCACTATTCGCCTAACAATGCCTCATCGGTGGAACCCCCATCATAGCCTCGTCGATGGCCCGATGAAAGTAGTTAATTAATAACCTAGTATTGGTGTAACAATACCCTATCGGGTTGACTCCTAAGGCGTTCTCCCCAATAGACCGATAGAGTCAACAAAACAAAGCACATCGTTGTAACACATAAACATCAGTGGAACAAATGTTTGCATTCCCCCGATGCCCGATATAATGAATGTTTATGTTCCCCTGATGAAAGTGGTTAATAACCTATTATCAATGTAACAATACCCAATCGGACTAACTCCTAAGACGTCCTCCCCGATAGACCAATAGAGTCAACAAAATAAAGCACATCGTTGTAACACATGAATATCGGTGGAATGAATGTTTTCATTCCCTCAATGGCTCGATATAACGAATGCTTGCATTCCCCTGATTAAAGTAGTTAATAACCTATTATCGGTGTAACAATACCCTATCGGGCTGACTCCTAAGGCATCCTCCCTAATAGACTGATAGATTCAACAAAAGCAAGCACATCGTTGTAACACATGAACATCGGTGGAACGAATGTTTGCATTCCCTCGATGGCTCAATATAACCATGGATTATCAAGAATTAATATATATCTAGGGAATCGGTATTGTTTACCTTGTTCGTGGGCCAAAGGTGTATTAAGGGATTGGCACCCCCTTATGGTTTAAAAACCTACACTTCTGATACCTAACAGATCATTCATTGATCTCATAGCTATTTTGACATAAAACTCACAGTCACAACATTTAGGACAGTCACAATGGATTTCAATGAAACAAAAGGAAAAATTTCATAGATTCACTATTCTATATATGATCGTAATACTTTGCCTGGAGATCACAAGAGTAATTTTATAAAGGCATGTTGTGGAAAACATTTACGAACTTTGTAGACATCTTTAGAATAAAATATAAAGATGATACAATGGAGAATCAAAATATTGAGGGATAGCCTCTTACCTAATCTGAACTCGTGGAATTATGGTCATTCCATGCAGAAACTATAGGCTTAACAGAGGCAACCAACTGCGAAACTTTCTTAGTGGGACAATTTAAGCAACTCATTATATGTTGGTACTCTGCATTTGAGTTGACATGATTTAGAGAGGCTCTTACTGGGCATTCAATAGATGGCTATGAAGTCTCTATTGATGAACTAGATTTCCTCTTGATACTAGCATTAGATTTAGTATGATCTAGTGTTTCCATATAATTGACAACATCTTCTACACTTGCTTCTCTATTATTGTTTTCCACCTAAAATACAATGTCAATTTCAACATATAGTCAGTTCAATAAAAAATTGAAATAAATAACACAATGTAAATTGAACCAAAAATCCATACACTTACTCTACATTTGTCCATTTTTGCCTACAACCCACCTCGGCCAAATGTATATTTAGTCCTCACATTATCTCTTGCTCTCTTTCCTTTGTAACTCTTTGTCAAATATTCTTTAGAACACATACTTTCTTTCAATGCCTCCCATTGTTTGGGAGATAAAGTGGAGTCTAACATCTCTTTTCCCTCCATGTTTGTTTTTCTGCAATTGTATCTAAAACTGTTCATCAGAAGTCTCATCTTGTGCTTGTAATATTTTCTAGATATTTTTCCATCAACAGTGTCAAAGGCATTTTACATTTTTTGTATAACATATTCTACATTTCATGGATCTTGCTCTGCAAAATTTTATTTGTAGATATCCAAATGGTCCCTACATCTTACGCCCAACTCGGAGACCCACCTTACAGTATTTTTCCCAATGGGTTCACCATCTCTTGATACCTCAACCAAGAATGGCTTCTTCCCTTCTAATATTCTCTCTTTTGCGTTCCTCTCTATAGATCTATATAAATATTGACTCAATATTTGTCTTTTAACATAAGTAGGCACATCTTATGTTTCAACACTACAAATATTTCTGGCTGATCCACTAATTCCTTCAAAAGTTGTAGATGCGACAGGTGCACTCTTAGGCACATCAGATGCAAGCAAACTCTCTTCTTGACTTTGATTAACCAAAACTTCATGCTCCTTGGCCACATCATGTGTGGCATTAGTAGGTAGATCAGTCATGGTCTCCATAGATTTCACTTCATCACAACTATTTTTTTCACCAACTTCATTTGTTGAATCACGAACTCCTTGGCTTCTACGAGTTGGAAGCACTGTATCTATACTTTCTTTTTGTTTTTCTCTGCTCTATATTTCTTTCCTGTAAAACAAAAAAAAATATCATATCATGTCTTATATACATAAAGCTCTTGCCTATAAAATTTCATTAAACAATATTAAACAAATAATTTACTACTTAGTGGATTTACAACTTGCTTGTTTGGAAAACCAAGACGTGATAAATATTCATTATTCTTGGCCACACGTTCTTCAGGAAAGCGCTCATAATCTATCATTGGAATTTTAACATTGTGATCACTATCATCTGATTTGTAACTTGAATTCTTTTTCTTCATTTCCTGATGTCAAAAAAAACAATAATGTATAAATTAGCAACTTGATACAGAGATAATTAACCGTAATAGAAATTACATAAATACAAGTTTATGAGGTCTCAGTTTTAATGAATAGTCATTAAAACACATACGAAGTCTAAAGCACTGCAAACAAAAATAGTCACTAGATGTTGTGGGTATTTTAGTTAATGAATATTAAATAATGGTGCCCGACAGAAATGCCAGTTGCATAAAAAACTCAGCAATGTATTTGAATCAATCCATCAATTCTTTAGCAATAATTTTTTCATTCATGGTTCAATAAAAAAATATGTATTACCAAATTTTAACTGGATATGAACTTGTAGCACGACAACCATTTTGTACAACTAAACCAATGCTTTGCTTCGATGATAGCATCATCACTAAGAAATGTGTATGATATTTGGTGATTCTTACTTCTATTGTTTTGTTATGTAATAATTTGTTCATAACATCCAGATACATTCATGAAGGGGTAGATTTCATGAAAAAGAATAGATATGTTGGAGTGGATAGTGAGTTACAAGTAAGGAACACCATGATTTGAGGACTAAGTAGTCAAACAACAATGAACTTCAAGATATATGCAAAACAATGAAGAACATTATATCAAAGCAAAAAAAAGCAATGACCTTACAATATATATACATGTGAGACATTGATTTCTAGTGCATAAAGTTAGAAGCACAAATGTTGATAATAGTGATATCACTGTTAAAAAGAATGTGAAGACAACAAAGGATGTGAGCAACATGTAATGCCAAAATAGTGGGGATATAATGAGGAAATGCTTCTATTGCAATGGGGAATCACTGTATTGATGCCTTGAGCATGGACAAAAAATAGTGATCAATCATCAAGGATTGTATACTACTGCTATAAACAATGAAGGAATAGAGAAAAAAAGACCATATCAGTGAGGAAATGAGTGCCACAGTGGGTGAAAGATCCAAGAAATGAAGACAACAATGAGAAATACTTTCATGGCAGTGAGTAGTCAATGCCAAAGCAATTCACAAGGAAATGGTATACAATAATATTACAAAATAGGGCTAAAGGTAATGCCATATGTAGGGAAGAAAATGCTATTTTAGTAAAAAAAATTAAAATAAAACATAGAAACAATGTTTAACAATGCTTCAATGATGGCTTTTATAAAGGATGCTAGAATAATGACAATGATAAAGAACATATATAAAAGCAGTAAATAGTCCAGAGGAGCTGTCAAGAAAATTTCATTGTCAAAGTAAAGCAATGATGGTATACATATTCATATTGCATACAACATTTATATATGAAAGCATATTCATATTGCATTCATATATGAAAACATAATCATAAAAAAGTCTTAAAACAACATAAAAGTCTTACATAAAAGGTCATAAAATGGGACTCATCAATATTCATTTGCATTTCCAACAAGATCAAAATCTTGATTGATCACTCGTGTTTGCATCTACTTGATTTTCTTCCTCATCCTCATTTTTGACAAGAAATACATTATCTCTCCCAATTTCTTCATTGGTAATCAAAATCTCTTCTTCAAGTAGTCCCTCATTGTCTCCATCCACTTCTTCGAATGTTTCTTGTAAATTAACATATTGCCCATTAGGCATTACATCAACAACTTCCATGAATTTTCGTCTCAAACAAGACTTTGTTTGAATGAAATATGACCAACCTGGGCTTCTTACAACATCAATAAAAAATGATTGGTTAATTTGAAGAGGGGAAACATACGACTCATCTATCTCTGACAAAAATTATCGTGTATTTGCACGTACAAATCCATACTCATCAAATTGTACTATAGATGGTCGGATCCACTTACATTATTTATACGACTATTTTCACAAAAATCCACTTGAATCATTTCTTGGATGAATCCAACATAAAATTTCTTCTCAATTTCATGAAGAAATTCAGCACTAACAACACAATCACAATTTGTCTTTCCTTTGTCTTTTTCTTCCACTCTTAAATGACTACCATAGGCCCACATTCTACTAAAACATAGAGCCCATAAATGTGGAGGTTGTGAAAGCTCACTTTCCTCTATTGTTATATCTTTACCTTCTTCTTTTTCATCACTAATTGCATTAGCAATCCATTCTTCAAATTTTGGAAAAGAATCACCTCCAATCAAATCATGACGTTTGCACCTTTGAGGTCGATGTTGGATCCAAGTTTGATTCTCTTCTTCATATTTTCTATATAGAATAATGACATACAAATAGTAAGATTAATAATATAAATGTGTAAATGCAATTGAGTAAATAAATTGTGTATTTTTTTTACTCATGCCATTTATTGAATGAAGATGTGTTTTGAAGAATAAAGGCATGTATTGCACTTCTTTCTTGATATGACAACTTGAAGCGACATCCATTGCCTTCTAATACTTCAATTGCAACTCTCTCATCTTTGTCATCATCCCATATACGTCGATTGACATTTTTAAAATCCTTCATATATCTATGCAAAATCCCATGGCCTCTTGCATTGAATATCCCTCAGACATGCTGCCTTCTGGTTTTACCCTAGTACAGACAAATTTTTTCAAAACCTTCATTTATCGTTCTATAGGATACATCCATCTTGTTGTCACTGGGCCATAATGCTCTAGTTCATATTCTAGATGTATCAAAAGATGCATAGAAATGTTAAAGATTACTGGTGGAAATTCTCATTCCAATAGACAAAGGACTTCAACAACCTTCTCCCTCAAACTATCAAAGTTCGAAGGATCTAATACATGTAAACTCATTCTCTGTAATATTAGGCCCAACCTTATAATTTCCAATCTTGGCCCCTTTTCCAAACTTGATATATTTACCACAATAGGTAAAATATTCTCGATTATGATATGATAGTCATGGGTCTTGAGGCCTCTTAGGTTGTTAATGTCAGTTTGGCTTATGATGCTACTACTTACATATCTAGTGGGAAAGTGAGTCTGAGACATCAACTGTAAGAATTGTGCACATTATACCTTTGTCCAGACATAAGGAGCACTAGGTTTTCTATATTTTTCAACCCAAAGATTTTGACGAATCTTTATTTCTCAAAAGTCTTCATGTGATGAAATAGTATCAAGAGCACCAAAAAGAGTTTCTATAATAGCATAAGCTATATTTTTCTCAATATGCATAAATTCAACAGTATGCCTAATGGCTATATCCATAAAGTATGGCAACTTATACAATATGCACAACCGTTTTACACCACTTTCATTACATGGATCATATCTACTACCAGCAATCCCATCATTTCAATAAATGACATTCTTTTTTTTCCATTCTCAATAATGTAATCACTTGTTATTAGCAATGGCGCTTCACGATTCTCTTCTTGACCATTGAAATGTGTTTTTTGTCAATGATATGGATGACCCATTTTAAGATAAGCACGATGTCCACAATAAATACACTTATGCAAAATTCTTGAGTGCCTCACAAAATCCTTAGAGTTGCAAGCAGGAAATCCATGGTATCCATGAACAAAGAGACTAGACAATGTGCCATATGCAGGAAGATCATGAATCATAAACAATAAGGAAGCTCTTAAAGTGAATTTGATTGAATGACCATCCCTTAAAGATTGAATTGATTCAATTCATTTCCACAATTCCATTAGCTCATCATATAATGGCTCTAAATAAGCATCTATTGTATCTGAAGTCACACTTTTCTTTCCTAGTATAATCAATAATAACATTAAGAAAAATGGTTTAGTTGCTAACCATGGAGGCAAGTTATAATTTATTAGAAACATTGGCCAAGTTGAACATTTAGTACTTTGATCTGAGAATGGGTTCACCCCATCTAGAGCCAAACCCAACCTTAAATTATGAGAATCTTGAGAAAGATCGGGCCATCTATTATCAAATTCTGTCCACATCTTAGAATCAAGCACATGTCATTGTTTTCCATCAGTGCTCTTATTTTGGGCATGCCCTTGCATAAGTTTAGCAATGTCTCTGCACCTATACATTTAGAGTAATCGTGGGATTATCAGAAAGTGGCAAAGAACCTTTCTAGGAACCATGGTTGATTTCAACCCTTGTCTATACCTCAGTTCATGACATTTCAGACATTCACTCTCATTTGCAAGATTTTTGTGAAATAATACACAACCATTCACACATGTGTGGATGTTTTCATACCCCAAGTCGAGCTTACTAATTTTCTTTTTACATTGACTTTATTTTGTTGGCAATGTGGAGTCAGCTGGTAACAATGAACTTAATAATGCCAATAACTGATCTACACTCTCATTTGTCCAACCATGCACCACTTGCAAGTTAAGAATTTGAAGGATTGTTGTCAAATGACTTAACTTGCAATTAGCATACACATGCTTTAAAGCATCATCCATTGAATTGGCCCAATCATCGTTTAGACCCTCATTCAACACTCTATCAACTTCAAACCATTTGTCAAACATTTTTGCCTCTTCATCTATGTTTGGTGCCACTTCATCTATGTTTGTTGCCTCTTCATCTCTCACAGGCTGACATTCTATCATATCTTCATAATAATTGTAAGGCCAAGGGCTTATACCACTATGCCCATATCTTATCATATGTTGATAAATCATATTTGTTTTTTTCACCTTTCCACCAAGATAATTTTTACATGGACATGGATATTTCTCAATGTCCCTCTCATCAGCTACTCTCTCATCATATGCATGATATTGATCTATAGTCAACCTTCGATGCTCATCCATCTATCATATTGTGCATTCCCATATTAATTTAGTTTCTGATTTAAAGAAAAAATAAATCTAAAAATAGAGATGCCAAAACATTGTTGAAAGTAGTCACTTTTAGTACAAACCATAACATAAAGAAGAGGATATAATGAGTCATTGTTCTGAGATCTATCTTACATTCATTTGAAGCTTACCTACTGAGAATGGAATATGCCTATGTTTCCTATCAACTTACTTTCAGAAATGATGGTTTTGAATTACCTCTGAATTCACTGCAGAGGGCCTCACTGACTTCAAATTCGTTGCAACAAACTCTAAATTATTTTCCCACATTTTCAAAAGTCTCTAAGTCCTATCTAAACAAGCTTTATCACCCATGAAAGTGCTTCAATACCTATCCATGAGAATAACAAATGTCAACAACAATCTAATTTCATTCCCATGCCGACAATTATACATTTTACAAGTTTTCTGACCAATAAATATAGACAAGTTATGTAAACCACTAGATAAATAGCATTTAAAGGTTTGTCATCTTTGAATTATAATCTGTTTTTGAGTTCAGCTAATACAACTATTTTTTTCGGTTTGTTTTCATGGTTGTTACTCATGTAACTTGTACTTTCATATCCCTTTGAGCTGCTTTCTATATTTATTTCGTTTGCATTGGTTGTGTTATGAAAGTAAAAATTGAAAGTGCCCCTACTAATAAGTATTTTGTCTGATTGTCAAACAGGACAAACTTAACATAGCCATACACTCATACTTGATTTTGCATCACAAGTGTTTGTGTTCAAAAGAAGTCAATGATATATATCTTCTACAAGTATTTCAGCACGCTGCAAGTATATCTTGAAAAGCTTATCTCTAGGTTCACCTAACTTAGAATTACATGCCAGATGCTACTATGTTTTTTCCTTGGTGAGTTAGTTGTGTTCCTTTTTGTTCATAAGGAACATCCTTATAATTAATGTGGGTTTATCTCTTTTGATGTGCATCCATTTCAGGCCTACAATCAAATGGATTCCAGAGAGACTGTGTTTGGTGGAGGCTCATCAAGTAATATTTTGGAGTAATTCTTTAATTGGAAAATATATCCTTATTTTCTATAATATTATTCTATTTGGTAGAATGGCTCTAGGGATAAGGATTTTAAATGTTTACACAACTCTATGAAGAAGTCATGCTTTCTTTATAAGAGTGTCTCCAAAATTTACTTCCAAATTACCATGAGAAATCCCTTGAAAATTGTGGTTATAGGAGGGTGTGGGAGGTGTGCTCAGTGAATGCGATGTATATGTTGTCCAGAAAACAACCGAGTTGGTTCCTGCAGAAATACTTTGGACAATTTGACTGACTAGATATGCATGCATTAGTAGTTTCAAGTGTAGTAGAGCCTATTCAATCATGGGAAATGTTAGGAGATTCATTTGTCTCTCTAACAAAGAGTTTTTTCAACCATTGCAAATTTGCAACTAGCTTGAAACAGTATCTTCTTTATTGAAGAACTAGCATTCGTCTTGTCATAATTCTTTGGCAGAACTGTAGTAACATGGGGATATTATAAATAATATTATAAATTAAAGGATTAACATTGATCTGTTCAAGCTAGGTAATTAAAACTATATATATGTGGTATTTGTATTCTTAGATACAACAAGCTTTATTCAGTTATCCATTACTAATTCTTATTCTCTCTTATTTTTTTTATGATCTATTCATGTTATTTTTCATTGTGCTAGTTGTTAGAACTAAAAGATTTCACATTTTTCACTAGCCTCCACCCACCAATCCTCCACAATCCACAAAAATTCATCACATTTTAATTTTATGATCAACACAAATTGTTGAAATTTGTGTGACAAGATCCATTTTGTAGCCCACATTGCCAAATTGCCACACCCATAAATAAGTTTGAGACTCCATAATTTTTCCTAAGTAAAAATTAGCACTATCGGCCTCACAATGCATCATCGGTGGAACCCCCATCATAGCCTCACCGATGGCCTGATGAAAATAGTTCATAACCTAGTATTGGTGTATCAACAGCCTATTGGGCTAACTCCTAAGTCGTTCCCCCCGATATACCGATAGAGTCAACAAAAGTAAGCACATCATTGTAACACATGAACATTAGTGGAACAAATGTCTACATTCCCTCGATGGCCCGATATGATCATAAATTATTAATAATTATTATATATTGGGGGAATTAATGTGTATCAGGGTAATATATTTTGGCATCTTGCCAATAGACCAAACGAAAATTGTTCATTGGTGGAGAGGGTGGCTATTGGGGAATAAGGATTGCAGTCTGATCAATACAATGATGATGATTGATTGCTAACTGATGTGACATATCAAGGCATCATCTAGATATTTAAAAATAAATGCTTCCCCTCGATGACAAGATTGAAACAGGTGGTGTATTTATGAGCTAGAGTTGAAGTGAATTATATCACAAGTTGATCGCATAATTGTTGCACAATCTAGAATATTTCGCTGAGGATGGAAGCAAAAAGGAAAAGCTAGGAGTTCTCACATAGCAAAAACCAGTGGAGGTGAGACCCAAGTAAGTACACCAATCCCGGCTGAGAAGTTGTAATTTTCAAAGGATTAAGAATTTGAACAATGGAGGAAAATGCAGAAAAACCCAAAGCTAAGAAACAAAAAACTGAGAAGAGACTCTTGAATCAAGATCTGATAGATCAATGCCCTGGGTTGGGGCCAAGACCTAGGAGGGCTACTCTAATGAATCCTTCAATGGATAAATTATTAGATAAACATAAAGGCTTGGGGGATATTTGGACACCACTACGTGGGTATGAGCTTTTCATGTATCATTACAAGAAACAATTTAGGTTTCAGCCATTCTGCAACCTGTGGAGGTTGAACTTGGGAAGACTCATGGTGCTCGATGTGTTCATAAATGTAGAATAAATTAAAGCTCTGGCTAGCATATATGACCTCAAGAGGAGAACTATCCAAACACATAATGGGGTTGACATGCTTGTTATTTATGAGGATTTAATTTCTAATGTGTTTCAGTTGGAGTGTCCTAAGAACATTCCATTCACGATTAGAGATCTCTTGATAGAGTATCACCATATGGATACTAGCTACAAATGATAGAAACTACCCTTGCATATGCCTAAGAATTAAGGAGGCCAACTCAGGAGGTTTTTTGAGTAATGAAAACCCTCCTTTTCATGAGGACTTGTTTGAAGAATATTTTAGATACACTTATTATTCAGTTGGTTAAGTCTTGGGGGTAGAGGTCCCACCCATCATGTCTATTGCCCCAGTGGTCTTAGTTGCAGACATACAAAGCAATGATGCTAGGTCATTCAATTATGCTAGATACTTGGCCAATGACCTAAATCGGGAGCTTGAAAAGATTAAAAACAACAATGAATATATTCATTTCAAACATTATTCTTTGTTCATGCATTTGCTCATGCACGAGGGACATGTTAGAAAGGTCTAGAGTCAAGAATTAAGAATAAAAGATATAGATGAAAATGGGAACCTCAAACCTATACAAATGTGAACTTCACTATGGGATAGCCAATTTGGTAGATCTCATTATCTTTATTTTGAGGAGTTTTTTGTGAAACCATTAATGGAGTGGCTGGGATATCCACATGATTATAACTTATCCCTAGAAGGGAAAAAGCTTCTAAGACCAAAGGAAAATGAACCAAGGAAAATGACCCAAGGAAAGTGGATCATAACTAGGGAGACTGTTATGATTTTCCTGACTGCACAATGATTAGGGTTTATGGGTTTAAAGGAACTCCACACTTGTTTCCACAGGTAGTTCCTAAAAGAATTTCCTACTTAGAAATTATGAGGCAATTGGAAAAATATGATGCCAAAAACCTCAAAGGACACAAAAAATAATCGATCATGCCCAATACCTTATGTTTTGGAGACTTTACAGTAGTTGCACATGAGGGATATGAGGAAATTGATCCTAAATTAGCACAATATAACTTCCCTCTAGGTAACAAAAGGAAAATTTTTAATCCAAAAGGCTTTATTCACAAAGCAAGGTTATTACAGGTGTTATCAGGATATGAGCATGTATTCTCAGATGAAGATGTAATTAGAAACCATGATGAAGTCTCTACCACTAAAAGAATGACTGCATATAATAGGGTTATGCTTGTAGAGGAATGGAAAAGAAGAAATGTCCCATATTATTCTGAGGCATTTGGTCAAATACAAGATCCTCTAGCAAGGATTGAGCAACTCATTCCTCATATGGATGAAGTGGTAAAGAATGTGCCTTCATTTGTCTTTGATGCCCCTCATGCAACCTATTCAGGAGTGTAGGTTGAAGATATAGAGCCCTTAGATTATATCCCTTCACAGCCAACTCCTGATGTGAATTTTTCTGTAGATACTGATATGAGTGAAGAAGAGGAGTGATGAGGAGGTAGAGAAAGTACAACAAATAAGTGCTTCTGTAATAGTACGGTATGATCCTCCTCAAGAAAACAATGTTGTAAGATTTGAAGCATTAGATGAATTATCAAATGATGTTAGGGTCAAGGTTAGACAAGAGTTCATTTTTTATGGAGATTTTGTTAATTATCCTAAGTTTAAATCATTTATTTATGAATATAAAGGTAAAAAAATGAGACAAAAGATGTAGGATGTCACTCTTGAACGAGAAGTTGTTGTTTTGAAAGAATTGAAAAAATAAATAGACAAGGAGATGGAGTCCTTCACTCCTGAGAGAGGGAGAGAGTTACTCCAAGAAGTTGGAGTATTGCTTTTGATTGAATGGGATATAAGCTCTGCAATTATGTTTGATAGTCTCAGAAAGAGAGAAGATAAAATAATGAATTTAATAGACGAAGCAAGTGACATGATGTTTTCAGGATGTGGATACAATCTAGATGAGTCCACCTTGCTTAATTGGTCACTCTACCCCCATGACAAAAGACCAATTATGATTGATAATCCAAACCAAATGTTTGGACATCTCTTGGTTCAAAGAGTAGGGGATACCAACCCCATGGAGACAGTAGAGTTGAATGTCAATTTGGCAAAGCTCACCAAGGCACAGATTGATAAGCTGGTTAAAGAAAATGACATGGTGAAGAAGGAATTAGCACATCAAAGAGAAAGATCATCTTCCTCTTCCACACCAAAATTGTATTCCCCATGGCTTGAGAAAGATAAGAGAGTATTGGATGCAATGGTTGATACAACTTATTGGAAGCACTGCCACCTAAAATTTCAGGAAAAATGTAAAACCATCAAGTATAATACTGCATCTGAAATGATCAAGGGAAGATTGAATAAGATGATGAAATGTGCAAATGAATATTGGAGGCAATTTAAACAGGTACTCTTAGCAATAGAGGAGAATGAACGATTACATGGGAGAATAATCGAAAAGAGACAAGAGCTTCAAGACAAGCAAATCCTAAAAGGATAAATAATGCAAACACATAACAAATTGGTAGAAGCACACAATGGATATCATAATAGGCTGCTTGAGGATTTGGAGTGCTTCAATTCGACTCTGACACTCTATGATGATATGGGAAATCCTCGAGTATATGATGATTGAAAGGGATATTTTAATGCAATTCTAACTCCTGCATTACAAGAGATCAATGACGAGGATATGCTTTTACAAAATACTCACAACCAGCTCTAGAAGATGATGTATATGGAGTATGATATGAGAGAGGTGATCTCCACTACAAATACTTGTGCTAGACATGAATACATCCATCACCTCTCTGCATTCAATTTGTTCCTCAACCAAACTATAGATACACTAGACATAGCAGGGCAACCATCAGGATGAAAGGAGTTAGTTGATAGCATGAGCACCATATCATGGATTCGAAGCTTTGAATAGATCTTAGGTGGTCATGGGCTTTTGCTTGGAGATTAACAGATTGGCGTATTTAGTTGTTGTAATATTTCATTTTCTTAATCATGTTTAGTTATCAAACAACATGACTTTTTGTAATGGGTTTGTAGCTTGTTGCCTCTCACATATATAAGAGAGACCAATACCCAAATAGATCATCCATCTCATATCAGAAATTACTATTATAATGCATATTATTCAAACATAAATATAATGGAGAAGGTTATGGATAATTGTTAATTTGCTTTCAAGTGTTCAACTGTTGTGTGGATTTATATGCTTATATGTTATTTGGCTATCTCCGAAGTGGTTGTTTATGTTATTCAAATTGAGTGTGTGCAAATACATTTAATTTGTCAATACACATTTGTTGTACTTGTGTGACATTGTTGATTGGTTTTGGTGTGCAGAAGACTTAAAATTCCTTTTAAAAAATCAAATTTGATAGGTTCCTGCTTGGATTAAAGTCCTTTTGAATAGATTGTCTTAATTGATTTCCTTTCACATTTGAATTAAATCCTTTCACAACTTCACAATAGCATAAGGGGATATCACTAGGATTACTAAGAAGAGTCTAAATAATTGACATACTTGCACGTTTTCATAAGGTGCAAACATTCAAAGTGCCCAACTATTCGAGTTAAGCTGAAGAGTGAATCTACCTATCTTATAGAACTTTATCTCCAAAATCATCATTCATCCCTCCACTCCATCCACCCAATAGAAGTAGGCACTGGTAATAATTAGATGTTACATACAAAATAGAACTCACAAACTTGAACTCTCAATTACTCTCACTAGTATTTAGACATTAAAACTCTGCATCTGCTTCATCTAACATGCCATAGTAAGTAGATTGCTCAATCTAGGAACTTTATCTATCTGCAAATTTTCCTTATTGTTTAGGTATACCCACCTAAGTCTAGCAGAACCTAAAGAATTTAAGGTAATCAGTCCTGCTTACCTTGTTTATGGGCCAAAGGTGTATTAAGGGATTGGCACCCCCTTATGGTTTTAAACCTGCACTTTGAGACCTAACACTAGTAATGATGGCCCATGATTTTTCATCAAAATATATGCATGACTTCCATGGTTTAACTACATCTCACTATCCTTACCATGATGAGAAGGTAGAGGTAGATTTCAATAAGAGCCTCCATTGTTTGAATTGGCATCAAACAATACCTTCAACCTAAACTTATGTCATTACATATAATAACATTTCCCCAATTGTCTGTATTGTTTAATCACACAATAAGGGGCCTTTAGAGCCCAATGGTACCTACCCAATCTACATATACCTTCAGTGTTAATGAAAATCATAGGCAAAAGTGAAAGTGTTAGAAAGGTAGGTCTATTTCATCTATTTTTTTTTCATTGTCGAAATACATCTACCTTAATTGATGCAAATTTGTTCATGAGATTTATAAATGATCACTATTGCTATCTATGCTCTACTAGTTTGATATGCCCATAATTTTTTGCCTATAGTAATTGATTAATGATTCTTTGTGAATAACCCAAGTATAGTGCTTTAATTTATTTCAAACATAAAGTAGGTGGTAAGTGTTGCTTAATTTGATAACCATACATGACTTAGTTAAGAAATGGGAATCTCACTTATAAGATTTTCTCAATGAATAAGGATCTTGTATGCAAATACATGATGTCTATCTTTTTCTTTTTCCCTTTTCAGGTCCACTCTTGAAAGCTCCTAAGTGGTTAAAGAGACCAGTTGGTGTCAGTTTTGGATTTGGAGGAAAGCTTGCTTCATTTCGGCCCGGTACAATGTCACAGAGTGTTGTTGGCTCTTCTGAGCTAGTGGAGTACAATTTATTCTTTGGTACATGTCATTAAGATGATATATGGTCTTATTTTTCTGTTATTTTCATAGGCATATATACACAATCTCATTACTGAGGATAGTGTGGTGCTTCATTCAACAGAGTTTGAAGTTGCAATAGTAGATGGTGAAAAATCATCATTGCAAGCTTTGTGTGATAATAAGTCTTAGGATTCTTGGTTAGTTATTTGTGGATACTTTTTGAATGGTATTAATAACAATTTACATTCATTTGTATTGTTTCACTTGCAAATTTTTGGTTTCTGCATTGATTTAGTTTGGAAGAAGAGAGGGAGACAGGTAATTTCCTAAGAGTCATGTTTGAAGATGAAGGCAATGCTAGGTCAAAGCTACTTGAGCACCTTGGATTTCAAGTGTAGTCAAAAGAGAATCAAGACTTACAAGAAGCTCAATCTGCCAACATTGATGATATTAGCAATGAAATAATCAACAATGTCACTCTTGATGATACAACACAATTAGATCCATTAGTTCAATCAAAAGGTGGACAAGATGTTACATCCCCCAAAGACAATGGCGAGGAGTTTTTTGATAATTTGCATAGTCTGAAAGAAGATTCCTCACTTCCTCTCACTGAAAATGATCTTGTTGTTGGGAAAGATACCCTAGGCAATGGAGAAGAGGTGCAACATGAAGCTACTACAAATTCAACTAAATACTAAGAATGCGATGAAGCCATTCAAAGTTCTTTAGTTGTTGGTGATTATAAGGGAGAAATCATGCAATGCCTGTCAACAAACAAGATGTCAGATGCACTTCTCATTGCTCATGTCAAAGGGAGTTCTTTACGGGATAAAACTCGTGATGAATATTTAAGAAAAATGAATTGTTCCTATCTTAATGTTATGCTTCTATACTAATTGCATGGCATTTGCAATGTCTTAAAGTCTTTTAATGTTTTATGTTTTACCATCCTTCTTATATTCAACTATTTGAATTTTAGAAGGCTAATTGGCTCTGTTTATCTAAAATATATTTCTTTCTGTGGAATATTTTTTGACTTAACACTATTAGTGCAAGTGGTTTCTACTATGGTCAATAATGATCTTATTGTCCTTGTGAACAACAAGCCTTTGAAATCTTGGAAAGAAAATCTTGCTTTACTTTATACACTAAGTGTTTTTTCCCACAAAAATTAGTTAAACATAAAATTATGTAAATTGGATTATGAAATTTTGATTTGGAGAAAATTGTACTTGACAATAAGTTTTTTTTATAACTCATTTCTAATTTCTGTGAGTTGTAGTTTGAAGTTTTTGATATAATGAGAAAGCGTACAAATTTATGCATTGTATCATACAATTGTGTACAATATTTTCAAACATTTATCATACTTGTATCATAGATACAAGACTTGGATGTAAAACAGTATTGGTAGGCTAATTTTTGACTTAAGACTTGGAGGACTCGACACAGACTTGGTAGGCTGATTTTTTGACTTGGACGGTGAAGGTAGGTTTTCAAATCAAATAAACCCTACCCCACAAAGTGATGTGTGTTTTCCATTATATTTTCATTGAATGCTCTTGGAAAAGAAATAAAATTAGCTATGATGGTTTTTTGTTCACTGTTGCCAATTGATTCTAAGTTTTCTTTAAGAGGCTTGGGGTTATAAGATCAAAGGGGTCTCTTGTAGTCACTAGAGAAAGAAAGTTAGTCCTTGAAGAGATTGTAACAAATATGTGATAATCACAAAGCACAAGGTTCAAAGAAATGAGATCATAATGTAAAAATAAAACAGAAAAATTATGTTTTTATTAGAACAATGATTTTAAGGATTGACTATGAAGAACAATCATCATAAGATAGCAGTGAATACAAACAATGACAGTGCCAATGAGTTATCAATACAATGAATAAAGAGTTCCAATTTTTAATGCATGATAACAGTAGTCCAAGGCATGCAAGGTATAGGAATGAAAGAAAATATATAGAGGGCAAATAGTTGCAAACGATCACTATTATATCAAAGCATACGAGTGTCAGAGGATCATAGAAAAATGAAGGAGATAATAGCAGTTGTTATGAATGCCATGTGACCTGATATCATGCACAAAGAAGATGTAAAAGACCATGGAACAAAGTGAAAAGGGGTCAAAATCAATGAGATTCATTCAATGTCAAAGAGCATTATCATTATATTAGTGAAAGCACAAGATTGTAACAACAACGAAGCAATGGAAAGCAAGAACAATATGTGCAACATCATGATCGTTGTCATAAAGGATGAAGATCAACATGAGGTTTCAGGATTCAATATTTCCACTTACCATTAGATTGTAACCTTGTTCAATGTTTTTCCCTTTCTTGAATGATATTGGTGTTGCAACTCAGAAAACGCTTCTCAACAAGCTTTGGCATTAGAAAAATGGAAACCACCACTCTTTGCATTCAATGGTTATTTCCTTCATCAGACTTGCAATTGGAAAACCTACAAACGCGCGTGGGAGTTGTAATACCAAATTGTTGATTAAACTTTCAAACTTCCCTCCAACGTGGAATCAAAATGTTTTATGCCAAAAATCAACTGCCCGAGATTCTCTCCAAATGCATACACGACCCAATCGAAAGGCACCAAAAATACCCCCCCTTTTTTTTTCTTCGACCAAAAATACACCCAAAAAAATTATTGTGTGGAAGGCATGCAATTTTAGGGGAAAAATCATCTATCTACATTGTCATTTTAATATAGGTTAGGGAAATTAAGATAAGCTGATGTGCTCCTAAAATTAATAGAGTTCAAACTTGTATAAAAAATAACATCTATAAAATTGATCCATACACAATTGATTTCCTGGATTATAAAATAATTCTATTTTTAAAAAATAATTAACAATATAAAGCCTGAAACATAAAATTTTCACATACCAAAAGCGATCATAATTGTTATTTCTTTTTTGCATTATAAATATGGTCAAGTATATGAGCAAGCAAAGATATATAGAAGTGAATCAATTTCTTCATTTTTATTGCAATTGGATTGTTTAAATCATATTTAATTTATTAGTGAAATTGACCACAATTGTTCTTTGATACATTTGACATGTTAACACATGAACAAGAAAATCAAACTAGCTTCAAATCATAGTTAAAAACATTAACAATTCATTAACATAATGAGTAATAAAAGTTAAAGAATGTAAATGTTTATAATTTTTTTTATAAAATATGTGAAGGCCTTAAGACTGCACCGAGAGGCAATGCCTTCCACGCAATAGGTATTTTTGGTGCACCAAGCAACCTAGGCGACCAAATGGCCCAGTTAGGTAGGGGTCTCACGAGGAGGACTTAATTATCTCTATGGATTATGATCAAATTTGAAAGAAAAAAAATAGAGTAATAGTCATTTATTTAGTCATTAATTTATCCATATATTTAGTCATTTTTATTTGTTTGATATTAGTCATTTATTTAGTCATTTTTATTTGTCTGATATTAGTTATTTATTTAGTCATTTAGTTGTGATTTTACCCAATTACCAAATTAGTCACTTATAAATGACAAAATTAGTCATTTATTTTCAAAATACTACTAGTGTTAGTCACGTGACTAAGAGTTTTCGTCATGTGACTAAGAGTTTTAGTCACGTAGTCATTTATTTGCCAAATTCTACTAGTGTAAAGATTGAACAATTTAAGGATATTGCAATAGGTAATTTGTATCGACACAAATAATATTACTAAAGCATTTCAAAGTTTAGTCCATAAGAATCATCCTTTTTTAAACATGGATTGTGTTGTAGCCAAAATTTCATCCTAATTATTTTTGCATACTTACATTTTCACTCATCTCTTACATCCACCATATGCATAGAATTCCTGTCATAATAAATTAAATTTAATAAAATCCCTCACGTGAGCTTCCAACTAAAACCATCGATCATAGCATCAAAGTGTATTACTCCTTTGAAATACTCCTATGATTTCTCATAGCATATCGCCAAGACAACACCATGTCGATGAGAGTCCCTCCAAAGTCTCCTTGACATTAGCACTTAGCATAGATCATAAATGTAGATGAGACACCCATATGTTGAAGATACTTATTTATATGTCTCATCGATGATGTAAAACAATGAAATGTCAACAAGATATAAACATATTGAGGAGAGAATCACTTATGTCGCATCGATAATGTATATCTACAAGTGCTTGACAAAACACAACTCTTGAATATAACGAAGTAATTATCGATGAGACAGTGGCATATTTGCAAGAGACATTAACTTGTCTCATCGACACTAACAACCAACATCAGAGGAACATAAGATCTAATGTCGATGAGACATTGAGATATCGGTAAGACAAATAAGATTGTCTCATCGACACTCTTGAAGTAATGATCAAAAGAATACATCACTATATCGCTGGGAAGGTGAGCAACATATGCGATAGAGCAGTATACACTGCAACCCCACAACAAGAAGCCTTAAGCAAGGTGGTAGTGCGGTAATCAACATAAGGGAAGGGAAAAACACTGCCATACCGACATATCGAAGAAACAACAAGCATTTTAATTATAGGTCTCTTTAACAATTATGAAATGATGATTAGTTCAATTGATGTGACTAACAAAAATATCGATGAGACTACTGTTATTAATGAAGAACTTGATCATAAAGGTGGCACAAGTGCCATTTATGAACCAGGGCTAGATGAAGTGTCCTGAAATTTGATAAATACGGCCTCAAAGAAGTTGAAATCACTATGAATTGTAATTGAAGGATTTGGAGAACCAAGTTGGACGACGATAGGCACCTGGAAATTTGTAGAATTTATCCAAGTAAGTGATCTAGACTTAGCCCAAAGTATTTTCTTAGTAAGTGATGAAAGCATTGCATGAGTAGGGTTGAGATGGAAAAAACCCTAGGCAAACATAAAGCAAAAAGACAAAAAACTGAAGCTAGGAAATTGAATCAAGACTTAATCGATCAGGGTCCTAGGTCTAGGCCAAAATCTAGAAGAATAGCACAGCTTAACCCATCGTGTGTGACATTAGAAGGTAAATAGAAAAATTTAGGTGATGCATGGACTCCATGTAGGGGTTACGACATCTTTATTTATCATTATAGGAAGAAATTCTAGCATAGCCCAGTGTCAAACCTGTGGAATTTGAATTTGGGTAAACTTATAGTACCTAACGTCTTTGTGAATGTAGAGTTAATCAAGGTGTTGGAAAATAATTACAATCTAAAGATGAGAGAAATTCATTTGCTTGATGGGTCACAGTTCATGGTCATAAAGTGAGATTATATTTCCATGATTTTTTAGCTAGACATTTCCCTGAAAACAAAATTACGAATTAGAGACTTGTTGGAGGAATACCGCACCATGAAAACAAGTTACAAGAGGTGGAAATTTCCTCTACATAGGGTTAAAGGTGTGGGTAACCAAACTATGAGGTTCTCTAGTGAAGATAAGCCCCCATTCTTTGTGGCTTTGTTTGAAGAATACTTTCAATACACTTATTGTATACACCTAAAATTGGTCATGACATTTAATTAATTAAATACTATCTATTTAATTAATATTCTATCTACATATAAATAAATTTTCAATTTATTTATATAGTTCACCCTTTTCCAATTCTCCAAATCTAAAATCATATTCCTCTAATTTAATTAAATAAACAAATTTCGTAAGCTTGTTTTATTTAATTAAGTTTCACTAATCTCAGATTAGGAATTCAGGCACATGTCTACAAATTTTTTTCATGCCACCTCACCAAGGTCACATGAAATTAAATAATTCTAATTTTAAATTAGAATTATCTTCAAAACACATGTCTTATTCTTCACACACTTGGGTCAACAAACTTTCAAGCACATGGTCTTTTCTTCCCACACTTGAGTCTTCCATCCATTTGGCATGTTGTCTATTGGTCAAGAGATTCCTCCATCCATTTAGAATGTTGTCTTTGGTCAAGGGGACACATTCTTGATTCTCTTCATCTCCATTGTTCATCCTTATTGTTTGAATCTAGTCTGTTGATCTTTTCCACTTCACAAGATGCTTGGAAAAATCTATAAATACAACCCTTTGCCATTGTATTTGGAATCCGCATTTGAATAGAGTTATCATGCAGGAATATCATTAGAGCATTGGAGTATTTTAGATTCTTATAGTTACATTTCATATCATGCTTTTTTTTGTAGTCACATCTTAGAATCACACTTTGCTTCATAGTTGCATTTTATGTCACACTTTGTATTGTAGTTGCATTTTAGATTAGCATATTCATAGTTTGCATTTGAGCACATGTATAATCATATGTAGAATCATCCTAGCTCAATACCATAGTATCCACCACTATTATCCATTCATCATAATATCTATTATCATGTTCATCACATAATTTCATGTAGGAATTTCATTAGCTTGCATATTAAATATCAATCTCGTTTCTCAAGTTGTCATTTTAACAACCATAATTGCACACATACAAATTTAAGAGCTAATATGGTTTAATAAATCCTTGAGAATAGAGGACAATGAGATGTTCTTAAAAGATTTGTTTAACTGCAAAGTAGAGTAGTTTATTTTTTTCAAATCTTTGATATAATTCATTTCATTAAGGTTTGCGTTGATTTACTAACAATTTCCACATTTAACACACACTTATTACTTAGCTGGTCAAGTACTGGGAATTGATGTTCCTAAGAACATGACAATTTCTCCCATGGTTTTAGCCATAGACATCTAAAGCCATAATGACCAACCCTATGATTATGCAGAGTATTTATTGGATGCCATCAATAATGCCCTCAATAACATCAAGAATAATAGTGAAGCCATTAATTTCAAGCACTATTCTCTTTTCATGCACATGATATTATACGAAGGGCATGTGATGGGGATATGGGGTGAGGAATTACAAATAAAAGACTTAGATAATGATGGAAATTCAAGGTCTGTATAAATGTGGACATATGTGTGGGACAACAGGTGTGGGAGGTCCCACTACCTATATTTTGAGGAATATTTTGTCAAACCACTATACGAGATGCTAGGCCACAAATGTGATTACAACCTCTCCCCAGAGATCTTAAGATTTCTCCACCCAAAAGATATGGGTCATGAAGCAAGGATAAATCACAATTGGGGGGACTGGTACATGTTTGGGGATTGTACTATTATTAGGGTTTATGGATTTGAAGTTGCACCTTATTTGCTACTGAAGACTGTACCAGACAGAGTTGCTTATTTAGAGATCATAAGGTAATTGTCATTTTCAACTTTCATGCATTTAAAGAGCTATGGGAGGCAGACTTTCATGTCTTCCACTTTATGCTTTGGTGATTTCACTATTATCTCCGATTCAATCTATGACTTGGTTAGTGGTAAACTGGATTATTATGGCTTGTCGGTTGGCAACAAAAGGGAAAAGTTTGATCTTGAACACTTCATTTGTGATGCCAATTTTTTTTAGAAATTGAAAGGGTATGAGCATAGTTTCCTTTTAGAAGATGTCATAAAAATTTGTGAAGAAAAACAAAACATGATGAGAATGAATGCCTACAGTAGGGTTATGATGGTTGAGGGTTGGAAGGTGAATAATAAACCAGGCTACATAGGGGTTTTCCCTGAGGTACAAAATCCCATAGAAAGAATTGAAGAGTTAATCCTCCATGAAGAAGAACTGAGAAGAGATGTGCCACTTGTGGCATTTGAAAGAGTAAGGGGCATCGGTCCTAGGAGGCAAGTAGAAAATATCACACCATTAGATCACTTATCACCTCAGCCTACTCCTGAAGTGAGATTTTTAGTTGGTTCCCCATCCATGGAAGAAGATAACACTAAGGAGGAAGAAGAACTCTCAAAGTTTAATGCTCCTGTTATACCCCAATATGAGATGCCATTGAAAAGAAGTGTGATCACCTTTGAAGCCTCTGATGAGCTATTAGATGATGTGAGGCATCATGCAAGTCAGGAATTTGTTGTAGATGATACTTTTGTACAAACCCCTAAATTTAAGTCCTTTATATATGAGTATAAAGGAAGACTAATAAGAGACAGGTTAAAGGACATTGACACTGAGAAAGAGGCTTATGCCTTGAAAGAGTTGCAACATGAAGTTAATAGGGAAATGAGAAACATGACTATTGAGAGAGGAAGAGCATTATTGCAAGAAGCTAGAGTTATGTTCCTTCCTAGGTGGGATATTAGTTCAACCATTGTGTTTGAAATTTTTTTGAAGAGAAAGAATAAAACTTTGCAAATAAAAAATGAAGTAGGTGTCAGGGTCTATACTGGGTCAGGGTATAATCCTGATAATACCAGTTTGCAAATTTGGGCTCTTTACCCCATAGGAAAGAAGCCTTCTCTCATTGACCATGATTAGATTTTTGGACATCTCCTGGTGCAAAGAGCAGGGGAGACAAATCCCTTGGAGACTACCAACTTGAATGTGAATGTAGCCAAATTCACCAAAGCCCAGAGCCAAAAACTAGTAAGAGATAACCAGTGGCTGATAGAGGAGAATGATAGGTTGAAACAAGAATCAACCAACTACAAAGATAGGCTGCCTGCTTCTCCAAGGATTTACTCTCCTTTAATTGAACATGAAAGAAAAGTGTTAGAGGCCATGTTTGAGACTGCTCAATGGAAGCATACATTTGAAAAGGCTCAAAAGGAATAGGAAGAACTAAAAAGAAAATTGAAGGCTACTACTTTTGAAGTAGCATTGGGGATAATTTTTATGAAATTCAAAGATATGTGCCAATATGTAGATGGTGTCTGGCATGCTCACAGTAGAACATACAAGGCCCTCATGGAGCATGGAAGACTACTTGATAGGATGAAGGGAATGGAATCCCATATCAAGGAAAAATATGGAGATAATAATGCTTTGCTCCAAGAATGTTAGAGCCTCATGAATACACATGAAAAATTCCAGAATATCTGGACATAGGAATTGAGTGACTTCAGCTAGCCACTATGTATGGTCATGCTAGATTTCTTTGAAGAAACAAATTTGAAGGATCAGGAAACTTGGAAAAATGAGATATCAAAATATTTTCCAGGCATCCTTGATGACATCAATGACGAGGATGACGTACTCAGGAAAACACATAAGCAACTCAGGAGGATTGCTAGATTGGAGAATGTAATGACAGAAACTCTACAAAATGCAAACACTTATTACTAGGAGAAATACATCAATCACATGTCAAAGGTTAATTTGTTCCTTGCACGAGTTGTATGAGGAGGTAGTTAGAGTTTGGTTGTTGTGGATGCATTAACATGGTGCTTGAGCCTTGAACAGATCTTAGGTGGTCACAGGCACTTGTTGATGATTAACAGATTGTGGTGCATTCAAAAATAAAATATTTTTAAGTTTCTATGTTATGTTAATTATGCTTTAGTTAAGAAACGATGTAACTTTTGTGAATGGACTTGAAACTTGTTGCTGCCCGTACAAATAGGGAAACCAAGGTCCGATTTTGATCATCATTTCAATCCATTAGAATAGATACTAGACCATCTCATCCACTTATTCATATCAAAAGAACTCATGTTATGTATGTTTATATTTTGAGCAATATAATGGAGCAGATACATTATAACTCGTAATCCATTTTTAGTGTTCAATTGTTGTGTCGATTTTCATGCTTATTTATTGCTTTTCTTTCTCCAAAGTGGTATTTTCAAGTTGTTTAAATCTACAAGATTTATCAAGGCACATTTGTTGTTACTGTGTCGATGCTTTGATTGGTTTTTGGTTAGGTGTGAATTAAAGTCTTCAAATAATTTACTTTAATTGGTTTGTATTAAGGATTAAAGTCCTCTTAGATATTGGCACCCTCTTATGGTCTAAAAACCTACATTTTTGAGACCCAACAGATTGCAAATAACTCTAAAAATTTAGAAGTCTATGAAACAATGTATATATTCCATGAAATAGTGCATATATTCTTGTACTTGTATATTCTATGAAACATTCCTTATTTTCTATGAAATAGTGTATATATTCTTGTACTTGTAAACATTATTTTACTGTTATGTCTATTAAAGAAAACAGAGTTTGAATAAAATTGCTTTGCCCTTTTTTGTAAGTGAGTATGTGAATTATTGTTTAAGGAAAAATCTTACAGTGTTTACATTTTTAGTTTACTAGTTTCAAATCTTCATTTGGTATGTATATAAAATTGTAGGTGCTCTTTATCTCTAATGACATAAAATAGTAATGTCATCAAAATCAGGGTTTTCAATTTCAACACCATCAATGTCCACACTTTTCATATCCTATTCACTTTTAAGTACAATCATCAAAATTTTATTTTTACTTCTTGTCCCAATTAATCTTGATTCCTTTCAGCACAACACAACAGGTTGCATGTTAAATTTCAAACATTTTCTTTGCATTTTTTATATATTATTTTCTTACTACATCATTATGTAACAACAATTTCACTTTTGAGATATACAGTAAAAATAAATGAAAGCACATGTTTGTTTTGTCAAGGGAAATGTATGGTGAATACCCTATGTCTTTTAGATAAGTGTGCAAGTGAAATAAGACATAACTAATTGAATATGATTTTCTATTGTATAATTTTTTTTATGTGCTTTTTACTTTTTGCATGTGGATTACCCTCAGAAAGAGACTACTTATCTTTTCTTAAATGAAGCATTTAGATTTCCTGTTTATGAAAGGAATTTACTGCTTGACAACAGGTTTGTGAACTTCACACAAATTAAGATTGGTGTAAAAGGCCATCCCCACAAATTTTGTTTGGTCTAGAATTATAATGGAAAATAAAAAAGCTTGCTAGGAGAATAAAACAAGTTTTCAATTCTCCAAGTACAACATAATATTACTGAAGCATTTCAAAGTTTAGGCCATAAGAATCATCCTTTTTTAAACATGGATTGTAAATATTTCTAAAAATTTAGAAGTCTTGGTCATTAACATTATTGTATGCTACAATGTCATCCAATGTATCATTGTCAATGTTCATATGTTCTTTCAAGTATTTAATATTATCATCATCCTCATCTTGACCTCCATCATCTTCATCATCATTGAAATTTGACTGTAGACCATCTATATTATTACCAGATGTATTTGGATCATTATTTTCTATACCATCCATATTGTTGTCTTCCATAACATCATCTAACTCTAGGTTTTTGTCTTCTTGTGCCTGAACATAACCATCTTCAACATCATCATGGATGCCAATTTCTTCGATATTCTCTAATCCCTCTCTCATTTTGTTGGCCATCATTTTTTTGCTCAGTATCCACTAATGCATCATCAAATACATGCCTTAATCTTGGATCATAATGTATGACAAATATCCATTTTGGGTCTAAAATATCTTCATAGAAAAATACCTGCACATGAATGACATACATATATTAGACGTATGTTATAGAAATTTTATTGATTAATAAACACATGCATATATTTGCAATAAGCTATGAATTAATAGATTAATGATCACTACCGCTTCTTGTTTGAGTTAAAGAAATACCTGCTTGCAATGAATTGGTAGAACATATGGCTCCTTATCCTCTGGTATGAACAATGAGGAATCTATAGAAAATAATCCACTATGGGTATCATGTCTTCGTGTCCTCTCAAATGCTTCATACCATCTACACTTAAAAATACAACATTTAAAAGAGCGGTAATCCAACTCAATAATTTCTTGTATTTTCCCAACATATTGTAGATTCCCTTCAATAATATTCTTATCTTTTGAGCTTGATCAACTGGATTGCTTGAATTCAACCATGATGCCACAATTGAAGGATCATCTCTTTACATCTACACTTTCTACACAATAATGTCAACCATATGCCCACATTTCTGGATATTTCCTTGCCTGTGAAAGACCATTTATTTCAGTGAAAACAAATATAATGGCGAATATTTTAATAGTTAATATTGTCAAAACTGTAAGGAAACAATATTTTGTAAAATTCCAACTATACCTTTCTTTCACATCCTCTAGACATGTTGATTTCATCTTTTGTTATGTTTGAATCTGTACCTGCATCTTCTATTTGATTTTGAATTTTTCAGTAACCCATTCTAGTGTGCAATATTTTCCCCATTCCCCAAGAAAATGAGTGGGAAGTGGAGTATTCCTTGGGTTAGATCTCTTAAACTGTCTCGTTGCTTCTAATACTTCTCTCTTTTTATCATATACATCAATCCATTTATTCATAAAGTCCATGTGGTACAGAATGAACTTGTCGAGTATAGAACTTTTATCTACACCTATTACATGTCAACATGTTTATTTCAAACTCCAAATGTCATGTTGTTAATTTGAAAAATAAATTATAGAGTAAATTAATGAATTTACTTACCAATTTCTACTTCAACACCATTAGATTGTGGTTTTTCTCTATCAATAATATCTGATGCTCATTCTTCATCCTAGATGCATGGGACATCTTCAAAATCCTTACCAAGGAATTCACATAGGAAGAAAAATGCTTCATTCAATACATACCCTTTAGCCATGCGACCCTCTAGATGTGCCTTTTGTCGAACATATCTTTTAAGAGTTTTCATATACCTCTCAAAGGAAAACATCCACCTCGTTGATACGATACTCGCCAATTCAATGTCATCGACTAGGTGTATAAGTAAATGGAATAGTAGGTCCATGAAACTTGTAGGGAGCTCCTTCTCAAATACACATACAATTATGCAATTTCCTTCTTCCACTTTGGCACTTCAAATTCGTGGATCTCCTTGGAGGTTACCCACCTAATATAAGATTAGTGAATTAGTATGAACCTTTAGTCATAAATTAAAATGCAATATAATATCTCTATGTCTCTCACACATGAACATTTCTTATAACCTCATACCTTGTAAATGCTGACAATCAACTTATGGCATTCCTTAAGTCAACTGTAAGACATGAATCCCCCCTAATTGCCAATGGCATGATATGCTATCAAACACATTTATGAAAAGCTCATTAGTAATTTTTTCTCACACAACAAAATATCAAAATAAATTTAGTGTTTAATCAATGTTACCAATAAATGTTAAATGCTGATATACAATACCTTCATTAAATTATGAAAATCATGTTTTAAATCCTGTGATATGTCCATCAACTATAAAAGATTTAGCCAATGATGAACCATAGCTAGTATGTGTCCTTATTGAATGGATGACATTTTTTAGTTGGTCTAGCTCTTTTTTTTTTCAAAATCCATGGAGCTTCTACATATGTTTCATTTTCCTTGTTTGGCCACAAATGTTTTCTATCAAATTTGGTATGCGAAAGAGCAATATCTCTCCTTGAAGACAGGGTGTCTTTCTCTTTGCTTGATATATGTTGAAATATAGAATCTGAGACATTTTTGAAGATGTGCATAGGATCTAATATGTGAGATATTAATAGATCCTTCCAATAAGGGAGCTCATAAAATATGGATTTCCTTTTCATTCCTTTTGGCATATTAACTACAATTTGTTTTGATTCTTCAATTGAATCACCCCGATCAAAAAAATCCTCCCAAGCTTTCAATTCAGCATCTTCATACTTCTCAAGCCAATCACTTGGACCCATAATCATGGGAGGGCATCTATTTTCAACTTTTCCATCAAATTTATTCTTCGGGCAATTTTTAAACCTATGATCTACTGGTAGAAAAACCCTTTTGTTTGCATAAATAAATTTATGTAGATCTTTAGAATACCACCCTTGAAATTGTTCTCCACATCTTGGACATGCAAATATCCCCTTTTTTTGAAGCCCTGCAATTCAATAAGTAATGTTAATAACATAAAAATAATCTAGTATAAAACTAAGTATGAAAGTTGGGATGAAAATAAATTATGAGTGTAAATATGTAAATATTTTATATTACCGGAACAAACACCAAGTCCTAGGAAATCATGAATATTCCAACATAGCACACCATAAAACATGAAGGACCTATGTGATGGAGGACGTGATATGTCATACATTCTTATGCCTTTCCATAGAATTTGCATCTCATCAATAAAAGGCACAATTTAAACATCCATGTTTTTAACTTGATGTTTTCTTGGAACAATGAGAGTCAGCATAAGGTGCTCTTTTCTAACACTCATCCATGGGGGAATATTGTATACTATCAATCTGACTGGACAAACACTATAATTTGAGCTTAGGAAAGAGAATGGGCACACTCCATCAATTGCAAGACCAAACTTGATACTATGAGGTTCATCTTTGAATTTTCTTGGTCATTTTTCCTCTATGTGTTTCATTGCTTTGGAGTCGGCCAAAATTCACATAAATCCATATTTACTCCTATTCTTTGCATGCTAGTCTATCAATTGTGCTAGTTAATTGCAACGAAACATTCGTTGAAGTCTAGGTATAATTGGCATGTGACGTAAAACCTTCTTTGGAACTGTAGGACCTTGTAAATCTATATGATATCTCTTCTCGTTGCATACAGGGCATTCTACCTTGTTTTGATATTCATCTCTATATAAAATGCAATCATTTTTACATGAATTAATTTGCTTATATTCAATCCCCAACTCAACCAACAACAGACACACCTCTCCGCAAGTTGATGGCAACACATTCTCTTTAGGGAATATTTTAGTTTTTAGTGCCTTGTAAGATTGCCAAAGATTAAATCAATTGAATGTTTGATTTATGATGAACATGTTTGATATGTCAATCTATACTAGGATTGTTTATATACAATATATGGTTTTAAAATCCTCTTAAAGAAATATAAACAAAGTTGATGAATGTTTATGAATTATGTACACCAATTGACAATGCAAAGCAAGAAATAGATTTCAACTCACTTCGGTAGGGTAGCGAATCCTTTGTCTAACCAACCAAATAGTGACTTGATTTCTAATAATATTAATGTGCATGCCAGTTTTGAGGTTCTACTTGCACTCGATTTGAACACAGGTGTCTTCGCTGCTTGCTTGATGGAGACTTTGATGTTGTTATCATCAACATTATGTTGGTGGCAATTACCCCTGCTATCATCGTTACTGTCAACCATATCATCATTATTGTAATCATTATTTCCATCCCCAAAGAAACCTATAAGGATTTCATTCAATTCTTCTTCATGCACTGTATTTTCACTATCATGATCATCATCATTGAGGCTAGGTGGCATGTCATCATTGTATGCAACTCTCATTAGCTCTTCAAATTTCTCAAGTGGTAGTGTTCTCTTCAATCTTGCTCTTTTTTCCCTGGTATGGTTTAAAGGATGGTCTAGATCATCTTGTCCAAATATTAATAACCTAGTTGGATCTTGGGTATTAGTATGTGTTTCATCAAAATCTTCTACCTATCAACAAATACAAGAATTATTTAATGTTTGGCAACAATTGGATAAATCATAAATGTATCAATTTCAAAGAAATATAATCAAATATGGCTTAAAAAATAAAAATATAAATTGTATGAACATATATACATCAATTGAATAATGGAACATTATTTTATAGACTACCTTTTTTATACAATAATTAAAATAAAACATAATTTTGACAACATAGTTTATAAAACATCAGCCCACACTCATTTATTATTCTTTGGTTTTAATCAATTGTAGGAGGCATACTACCGACTGAAAGCTCATCATATATGTAATGTCTTTGTACATTTGTTCATTTGAATTGTTTCTTTCAACGACATACAAAACATCCACAAACAACAATTTTCTAAAAGTATTCATCCCATGTACTATAGTTTTGACCTACCTCTTCTTTAGTGTAATCATTTGTTGTGTCTGTAATATCCATTGTCATATCCTCTTCCACCCATTGTCATCTACGTGATTTAATAGTTTTAGGTCCACGTCCATGTACATATCTTCTTTTGCTAGTTGAACCCTCAGGGTTTGCATTTGCTCCAATCTCCATCTAAAATAATCAACATGCATTAGTTTATGTCAAGATTGGATAATACATTATAAATTTCAATAATGCTATGAAAAAAGATGGATATATCACAAAATGCCATCAAATCATTTTTTCCTAAGTCAAGTCAAAATTTGAGTACCTGATGTCCCACTTCATTTGTTGTGTCCTCATTCGATATGACATGATTTGTTGTCATGGTCTCATCTGTAATGCCTACCACAAAAGCCTAGAGAA
This sequence comes from Sequoia sempervirens, assembly GCA_007258455.2. Taxonomy (NCBI): domain Eukaryota; kingdom Viridiplantae; phylum Streptophyta; class Pinopsida; order Cupressales; family Cupressaceae; genus Sequoia; species Sequoia sempervirens. The sequence continues at coordinate 145,559,671 of VDFB02000008.1, forward strand.
TGTTGCACACATAACGGAAGCGAACAATTTTTTTCTCTTAAAACTGTATTTAAACATATAAAGACAATACACAACACATACATTCTCTAAGGTAGTGACAACACTTACTTATAATACCCATAACTAACAAACATAACTAAGCGTAACATATGATTATTACTCATAAATTTAAGATCATACATTCAATAACATTAAGATACATCACATAAGATATAAGGTACAATAATGATTCATTCTTATATTGCATTCAATATAACAATTACAATACTCATTTCCAAATGAGGTAGATCATACAAAAGTGTTACAATTACAAGTTACAAGAATTCTCCTCAAATACAATTGAGGAGTAATACATATACAAGCTATCCAACTAATACAAATGAGATATAAGAGAAGTACAAATCCACTGATACACATGAGCTCTCCAATCTAGAAGTATCTGCCTTCACAAACAATAACTGGGGACCCAACGGTGTAAGGTGCATGTTCCACTCAACCAAGTGGTACCCAAAGGCCCACCCCCCATGCTAGGAGATAGTAAAAGAGCTTCCTAGGAAAAACCTACAACCTCTAGACATAGGAAACACACAATACTAAACTACACAAGTACATTACTAACATGAAGGTTACATTGCTTCCAGAATATAATGATCAAGTACAACTACTGTACAACACGAGACTATTGTCATAGAAAGAGTGTCACACATAATTTGCTATGGGTTACCCTGGCTCAACCTTCCTAGGCTACTGAACCCCCATCCTGGGTTACCTTGACTGCCTCTACTGGCCACTGGACCCCCATACAAACTATGCTTCTCATCTCACCTCAAGTCTAAACAAGCGCATGAGCCATGAGAGAGGAATTCATTATCTTTATTATTGTGAGAGTTTCCCATTAATTATTTTTAAGTTGTCACTTGATTAAACCCTAAGTGAGTTACCCTGGTGCCCCTTTGTGCGTCAGATCCCCACAGAGAGTAACTCTCCTATTGACAACACTAGGATTTAATCCACAAACCATGGGTTGACAAGGTGCACAAAACTAATAACAAATATCAACCTTAAAGCAAAAAACCACACATCCCATTCATAATAATTGGATGTCCAAACTGGACTACATCCACGTGCACTACCAAGATAAATCAGAGACTGAAACAAAACACATAACAAATCCTTCATAAGGTAATTTCATCTGGAAGACTTACAATCACATTTAACTCACAATACCCAACTGACATGAACAAAAGTAATTACAATTTAATAAGCAAATTCACGCAGTAAATGAATCTATCATTAGGATTTCCTAAATCTAATAAAACCATAACACATTACTTGAAATTAATCAACTTAATTTAATTTCATTTACAAGCAATAAGAAATTTAAATCTAAATGTTCAATTTAGTTTCTCAATTATATTTAAATAAAAATCAATTTCCTGATGACATTTTAATAAAGGCAATTTCCTCTCTTAAACACATTTTATTGAAAAATTATCTATTTGTGCATTTCATGCATCTTTTAAAACAAAATAACTATTTAAATAAATCCATTTACAGGACAAATAGATAATTTAAATAAATCCATTTACAGGACAAACATATATTTCCTCTAAGATATTTATAGGACAAATATGCATTTAAATAATTCAAATTCACATAATACTTTCTAATTTAATTTTATCAATTAATTTAATTACTTTATAAAATAAATTTAATCAATTAATTTATTTACTTAATAAAATAAATTTAATCACAAGGATTAAATTACTTTACCAACTTAATTTAAATTAAATTAATTAAATCACATATAGAGTTCTAACAACATTAATTTAAAATAAATAAATAATCATTTAAAATATTTAATCATTAATTTTCCTCAAAGCAAACCTTACAAGATAAATAAACATTAAAGCAAACATGGATAACTTGAAAACAATACATATCGAACATGGACTGACGACACACTGTGACTAGGATAGTGGTTTGACAAGGGAACCCTGTTACTATCTCCTAATCAACAATACCATTGGGAAATAGACACGCTAAGACCTATGAACCCAAGTGGAGACGATGTCCTGTACCTACAATCCTGCAATCAAGATGAATGTCGTACATGTATACAAATCATATCAGTCACACCATGAAGAGATCACAGAATCATAGGGCGCTCGCAAGCGAGTGATGTAATCCCATCCCCTTCACTAATACAGTCACATCAAGATTGATGAAATTAAAACATAAATTAATCAACAAATGAACACATATCAATATTAATTCAAATAACAACTATGCTAATAAAAAAACATAACATAAAACAATAAGCATCCATATAGTGTATCATCTCATCAAAATATAGCACCATCATCATTCCAATGTCAGTGATCATAAAACAATAACAAAGTATCAAGGTCTATCAAATTAAATGTATTGTCTAAAAGCATAAGCAAGTCAGAACACATAGAAGAAATTGGACGGGCACTACATCGTCTCGCCCCCATAATAAACAACATAGTAAATAATGTTTAGTACACCAATTATATCATTTCAATGAGTATGCTATCCAACACAAAACCTCACTTTAGTCATACATTTGACATATTGATATCTCCTCTATATTGTAGCATTTGTGAATTCATAAACACCTTCCTCCTTTGGTTGAGGTTGCTTTCTCTTCTTACCTCTATTGTATCTACAAATTCCATTGTCTCATCTATTTCCACCCACTTTCCTCTCAACGATTTAGTATTTCTGCGCCATCCACATCCTCTCTCCGTGGCCTCCTCTGTGAATAAAAATGTTGCCACATAAGCTTTCATCGCACTATCGCCGAGAAGGAAGAAGCAACTTGTGGGACCGCAGTAAAAATTGTTCTATTGCACCGAGTTGATGAAGGAGCCATGGGACAGTGGTGGTCACCACACTACCACACACCAATGGTAGAAGACTTGTAAGAGTCACCGCAACACCGCCAGGAACAAAAGGAAGACTCATGTGCTGCCACAGAAGCTTTCACTACACTACTATTGAGAAGGATGAAGCACCTTGCGGGATTGTGGTAAAAAATGCTCTACCACACTGAGCTAATTAAGGAGCCACGAGACAACGGTGGTCACAAGAACAAGGCAGGAGTTGGAATTATTTCTAACACTTTGGATCCTGTGATACACAACAATGAAAATAGTCACTATACAACAATGATAGGCACTCAATTAGGTGCACTTGGCACTACCTTAGGCGCCCCAAACAGATTACATTAATGGCCAAAAATTGGCACTAAAGTTGGCGTTAACTAACACCAACTAAAGCACTGACTATTGAATCAAAATAAAAAATTAAAAAATTTCCCACGTGAAGGAAGAAATCAGATGACAAAAAAGGGAAAAATGATGCATGAAAGAAGAGAGCAGGGCGCTACCAACAATTGATGAGAAATTCGAATTTAGTTTGCAACACCATAGGTGAGGTTACATTTTTTTTTCTTGGTTGAATTCATGTTTGTTTACTGCTCTTTGTATTGCATTTGAATTCATGATTGTTTACTGGTTCATGGCTTAACTTGTCCAGGCAACCTCTAAATTGTCCCATCATTATAAATTATAAAACCTTTGAGAAACCAACAAAGAAATTTACCCTACCGAGTACTAAGTAACCAATCTATATATACATAACAATTTCATAAAAATCATGCCTTAAACAAAGCTTAAAACTTATCGAACCACAAGTCAACAATATTGGAAGCTTTAGAAATGAAATCACAGCTCAGAAGAAAAATGGTTCACCTTATGTGAAGCGACTCATACATCGAACATTCAACAATATAGCAAGACAACTATTCATGTGTATTTAACTGGCTACCAAAAGAAATGCACAAGGGGGGTATTGAATACTGGCAATTTATGTTTATACAACTAATTACATAGAAATCTACCATGTTCAAAGCATCAATCCATTGAACAAATTCATCAAATTTCCATACTATATATATATATAACCACCAACCTCTAAAACAAGGCTTATATATTGGAAATATGGTGTAGACAGGAAAGTTAACATTTAGGAAACTAGGCTAAATTCACAATACCCAATTCCTATGCATGACATAAGAGAAAAAAAATGGCAAAACAAGCATTGGGTTACAAAGCATCAAATTTCCAATGACAAGGTGAATACATTGATCTCCTTACATAATGGTATTAAATATAATCACAGGATTAATTCGCTACAAGGAAACTCCATATAAACACTCAAGAGAAGGTAGGGACAAATTTTCTAAGAGTAGTGGCTAAAACTAGAAATATAGAGAGGGATTACTAGTGACAACTGAACATAGATATAAAAGGGTAGTGCCTATATTGTTTTCTAGGCAAAGAGGGATACAACAAAAACATCTTATATGGTATTTGTGCAACCAGAAAACAAATCAATTTCAAGTAAGTTATGAAACAAATATCATATGTACGACAGAGTATAAGGTTATAAACAAATTTCAAAAGGAAATTGTAAGGAAAACAAGATAGAATAAATGGATTGAGTAGAACACCCACAAAACGGTTTCTAGAGAGAGACTTCGACAGCTTTAGAAAAATACAATTTTCAATTTGTCTTCAATTCAAATGAAGTAAACAAGGGAATATTTGACTTCTTTTCAGCATTTCATTCAAACTTTTTGCTTCAAAACAAACAAAGATAGAAATATAAAAGAATGGAACCTGGTTTAAACGAATAGCATAATTGAAGATTTGGTGCCGAGATCAAGCTCCTCAATTTGCAGCTTCAACTTCTTCAGAATCCTCCAACAATTTTCATAGCATTCCCATTCAAAATCCCCCAAAAAAAAAAGTCTGTCAAACCAGAAGAAATTCATGGAAAAACAAAGACAAGACCCTCTTCCCCAAAATCAAATTGATTATAATGTAAATCTCCCAAAAGCCCCTTATTTAAAAAAATGAAAAGTTACTGAAGATTCCCAATAATTTTTTTTTTAGCAAACAATTACTTTTCTTATGACCACTTGAGTTGCACGTAGCTACATGCTCAATAGGACTGTTATGAGCAGTCCCATTTAGAAATTTCATTTAATGCTCCCAAAAACGCACTTTTATTATTTATTTATCATATTTCTATTATTATTTAGCCATTTATTTATTGCAATATCAAATAAAGTATTTTATTTTATATTACAATATTTTACCACTTTTAATTTATTATAGGCCATCTTTATTAATAATTATGCTTGTATTTAGTTACCACAATACTTTTTAACTTAATAATTTAATCAACCAATAACGACATTTATAACTATTTATCATCATGCTTCAACAAAATAATTTATTTAATTCATTAATTAATCAAACAATTCTAAGTTAAATAATCACGTATCAATAACAATTTAACTAAATATAAACTAGGTCAAAAAGAGAACAAACTGACTGCAAACAAAGACAATGTTGACAGGGTGATTGACTGGATACTCATCCTCTTTGAGGATGATGGCCAGGGTAGGGGACCAATGCTATCTTCGTTCAATAATTTCCATTGGGTTTAAGACACGTTCATACCTAACAATTTAGGTGGAGTCAATGCCTAGTACCTGCAACCTACAACAAACAAAATAGTCAAACACATATATAACCATACAATCAGGCACACCATGAAAGGAAATCACAGTGTCGCAGGGTACTCGTGAATGAGTAATGCTACACTATCCCTTTCACCAAGACTCAACAACACATAACAAATAATTGCTTAACAACAATATAGGACAATCAATTACATGGCAAACAAGATAAGAGCAACCACCAGATAATAACATCATAACCATGATCAGATAACACATAATGATCATAATTAAATTAATCTATATCATCTAGTATGTTCATATGGTTGTCATAACATGTGCATAACTCAAGTAATAGAAGTATCGTCAACTATCATAAAACTATAATTCAAAATGTCATCATAACAGAGAGTCCAACATCCAAAAAAATGTCATAATGTCTGAGCCTAAGCAGAACAACTACCACTCTAGTAGAAAGCAAAATGAGGGACACTACAATAACTCTATAAGTAAAATTAGACCCCTGAGTCAAGACATCATGACACTTTAAGGGAATTTGAAGGTTAAATTTCAAAATTGGATGAAGGGGCCTTTTGTTGGTGGCATTATAAATAAAACCACCTCCTCCCAAACATTGGTAAGGGATTTAAAGTCTTCAATCTATAGCACTTGACCTTAGAATTCGGTCATTGTGGTCGTATAGCTAGTTAAACCACATGGTGGTCTCATCCATTATAATACTATTAAATAGTGTTAGGTTTAGGGATTGCATTGTGCAAGGTGGTTAGTTGTATATATGATATTGTAAACCCAAAATAAAATTTGTTGGCTTTTTCTAGCAAAAATTTTGGGCATGACACTTGGTATCAGAGCCCAGGTTGCAACACTGGGTACTCTGGAAATAAGATGGGTCTTAGCTAATGTGTATGTGGTCGTCAAACAAATATCTTTGCAATAATTGAGTTCTAAAATGTCTCCAACCTAATAAATTTTGAGAGTCTATCTTGTGTGGAAACATTGGGATCTAATTTCAATTAACCATCTTTATTAAAATCTATGAAGGTATGTGTTAACCAAAATTTAGCCATTTTAGGTATTAATTAATGATAAGTAACTCAAAGGAACTTAAGCTTCCAAAGGTAAAACCCTCAAGAATATTATGATTATGCAATTGATGTGCATGCGAAAAAAATGTTAGTCCATCTAATAAGTGTTATTGAACCTATCACCTTTCGGCACTTCCTCTCCTTGAACTTTAAGAGTGTAGATGATTGTTGTTAAATATGGTAATTAGGGATTTTAATGAGTTAGTGAAATAATATAAATCAACCTTATATTTGTGATTAAAGGAACCTAACTTTTTCCACTTGAAAAAACATTAGTGATGTCGAAAGAGAAGCTAAATTATTGTGCATAGTAAAGTATAACCTTGAATAATTAAACAAATTATTGTTGACTATATAGTTTAAATTTAGAAAAAAAATCATTTCGTTCATGCTTAGAAATGCAAGGGAGTGCTTAGAGACTATTTATTGATTCCTCGTAGTGAACCTTAGACAAGGTTTAAAATTAAAAAAAATTATAGTTAAGTTTAATCGAGAAAGATGAAGATGGGGTTAATGTCTAAATTTGAGGCAACACAATTAAGAGATATTAGCTCAAACTAGGAAGGTTGTGCTAATAATTTTCTAAAATTCCCTCAAGTAACCTTAAAATTAAGGATTGATTTAACCATAAATATGCCTAGCATATTGCAAATCCTGGTTGTTAGAGTAAGCTTTTCATATGCTTTGCTTATGAGTAAACTATAAAGTGTACCATCCTCGAACCCTCATAACTCTCAACATGTATGCATTTGAAAACACCTCTAGTGTTAATTAGAGAATGGGTAAAGAGAAAATTGAGGATATAACTTTGGAACTACATAATCCTTGGTCTATAAATGCAACTTAAGGGTGTGTTAGAATCAATCTTGTGCTCATATCATGAACATCAGTAACTCATAAGCCTCCTAAAACTTATTCAAACCATGATTCAACATAAGAAAGAGTCCCACTATCGAATGTTGGAGGTGATAAGGTGAATCAACTTATGATTGGTAGATAAGATAGCATGATTAAGGACATCGACTAATGATCAAGCCTTACTCTGTGGTGAAATTTCAACTTAGAAGAGTAGTCAAAATTAAATTTTACCTTGGATTAAATGATGAAAATTTAAAAATAATTAAACACTTTTGCAAGTAAACTGTGACCTAGTAAACTTAATGTAAATATAATAACTACCAAGCTCTTATGTCCTATTGTTTAAAGATTAAATAGTAAACAAAATGCGATTTCTATGATTCTAGTCAAAGGCAAAGGCATATAAGGATACAATTAAGGTAAGATTGTGGTGCAGGAGCATCCCGTGGTGTAAGGGCAATCTTGCATCACCCAAAAATAGTTAAATTTCAAGTTTCTCAGTTTTTAGATGTTTTTACATTTTTGGATACCCTTTTCGTCATAATGAAATTTCCAATTTACGGTTTTTATTTTCTATTCCTGGGTTGAATGATATTGTAGTTTTAGTTTCCTAGATTTACACCTAAAAATCTTCTGAGTTAGATTTGAGGCACTTAGATTTCCTGGAATGGCCCCAAAACTTGCTGAAATCGGCATAGTGGATTTCAAGTGTTTTATTGACTTTGAGACCTTTCCAACAGTTCAAACGGTTCTTGAATTGGAGTCCCGGATCAAAAGTTATGGCCCCAGGAAGTTGGAACACTTTCTAGAAGATACAATTGCAAATGTTCTTTTGAAATTTGAATGTCAAATTGTAATTTTTGGCACCAAACCACCTAAACTCAAATTTGAATGTTATTTTGGATCCAAACTAAAGAGGAGCTCTATTTATGGGCAGGTTTCTAATTTTTGGGTAGCTTTTCGGGGGACAAGCTCGCATATTGCTAAAGGGTTATTCTGTAGCTTTTTGTAACTTGCATGTGTTGTAGAACTTGGGAATTTGAGATCCTCTGCATGTAGGAAGCTCCATTTTCTGAATAATAAAATTATTCTCTTGTTTGTGGGTTATTTTCTAAGTCTCGGGCTGCACCCTCATCAAGTGGTATTAGAGCGGGTTTTCTTGAGCATGTGGACAGATCACCGATCGTGAGACAGTTCATACCAAAACCGTGGTTATGGGTCAAGGTCAAGAAAGATGCCTCCAAGAGTGATGCCTGGTAGGCATGGTGGTGCCAAAGGTGGTTGAGGCGGCAGAAATGCTGGTGGAAGAGATGCATTGGCAGCCCTCCAGAGACAGATTGATGCGTTACAAGAGCAGTTGAGAAGAGGGTTGAACCCGAGGGAGGAAAGTGAGGATGAAGGAGAGGAAGAAGGTTCAAATGTAGAAGAGGAAGAAGAAGAAATTGATCAAGACCAAATGCAGCTAATAAGGGTCATTTTGAAGATCGAGAAAAGACCCAGAGCAAAAGTCCCTAGTTATTCCGGAAGTCTGAACCCAGAAGAGTTGATCGACTGGATAAACAAGCTAGAAGAATATTTTGAGTATGAGGAAATAGAGGACCCAGATCGGGTTAAGTTTGTGAAAATGAAGCTGAAGGGCCATGCCAGTATTTGGTGGAAAGAGGTCCAGTTGGAAAGAAATCAAAGAGGAAAAGGCAAGATCACCCGGATGGATGGCATGGTAGATAAAGAAGCGAACATACGGTGGACTAACGAGGTTAGATCCAAGAAATTGCAAGGGTTGAAGCAAGGGGAAGCGGAATCGTGAAAGAATATCTGAAGATTTTCACAAGATAATCATCGAACAACGAGAGACCAATAAGGAGAAGGTAGCCGATATCTTAATGGGTTATGACCCGAGCATTCAGGAGGAGTTAAGCCTAGTCGAATGACCATTAGGGATGTGTATCGGTTGCCTCGGAAGGTGGAAGAAGTGAACAAAAGGTTTGATGGCAAGCAAAGAGGACGAGGAGGTCAAAGCAGAAGGGGTAGTGGAAGACCCAGGAAGCGAATGATGATGAAAAGTAAGTGAAGATGTGGGTACCAGCCGAAGCCAAAGGAATACAACTTCTACGCCCTTGTGATCAAGGAAGTGGTAATCAAAGGGTAGAGGGCGAGGGAGATATGGACAAGGATCTGGAAGAGGGTGGTTTCAGAGGAACGATGTTTCCAATGTGGTGAAGAAGGGCATCGAGCCTATGAATGTCCACAACACCCAAGGAAGGGCAGAAAAAGTAGGTCATGGAAGGGTTGCACATGCAGATGAGGAGGCCCAATTTGAACATTCGATGATGTTGAAAGGGGAGAAACCCTAGTGATTAGGAGAGCCCTAGTGGACTGAGGAAAAAGAACCAGAATAGAGGAAGAATCGCACAAGGTGCAAGTGTGAAGAAAATGTTGTGATGTCGTTATTGATGGGAGCATCGATAATTGTGTCAGAAGAGATGGTCACAAAGTTGAAGCTGAAGACACCCGCATCCGTATTAGATTGCCTGGTTGCAAAAAGACCACAAAGTTTTGGTCAATGAGCAGTGCCTAGTAAAGTTCAAGATCGGGAGCTACCATGATGAGGTACTGTTGATATCATCCCCATGGATGCATGTCACATGTTGGGGAGGCGTGGCATTCGATAGGTGAGCTATACATGATGGCCATGCAAACACTTATTCCTTGACAAAGGATGGGGTTTGTCACAAGTTGAAAACGAAGGAGACCGAAAGAAAAGGTATGCGAGTAGTGCTAGAATTTGTTATGTAGATGGAAGAAATTTTTTAGAAGGTATGAAGCATTGTGGCATCCTAGAGTGAGTAAGGAGGATAGTGAGAAAGGTTCCATAAGAAGTTTCGGGATGTTGGATGAGTTTCAGGATATTGTTTCTGATAATGTACCTAAGGGTTTACCACCAATAAGGAAGATCAGTCATCAGATTGACTTGATTCCTGGAGCCAGTTTGCCAAATAAGGCAGCTCATAGAATGACTCTAGTAGAAAATGAGGAGTTGAACAGACAAGTTCAAGAGTTGTTGAGAAAGGGTTTGATATGGGAGAGTTTGAGTCCATGTGCAGTACCTGCAGTACTAACACCAAAGAAGGATGGGGAGTGGAGGATGTGTACAGATTGCCGAGACATAAACAAGATAACAATCAAGTACATATTTCCCTTGCCAAGAATGGATGACCTAATGGACTATTTGAGTGGAGCACAGTACTTCACAAAGATTGATATGAAGAGTGGATATCACCAAATCTGGATTCGAGAGGGAGATGAATGGAAGATTGCCTTCAAGACCAAAGAGAGGGCCTGTACTAGTGGTTAGTCATGCCTTTTGGGCTAACTAATGCAACGAGCACATTCATGCGGCTCATGAATGAGGTACTAAAAGAATTTCTGGGAAGTTTTGTTATTATGTATTTAGATGATATTTTGATTTTTAGTAAGACGTTGGATGAGCATCTGATGCATATTCAGAGCCTTTGAGAAGTTAAGAGAAGAGAAACTTTGATTAATCTGAAGAAGTGTAGTTTTGTGAAGAGGGAGTTAGTGTACTTGGGGTTTGTTGTCTCAGCAGAAGGTCTCAAGATGGACCCAAAAAGGTGAAGGCTATTCTGGAATGGCCTACCCCAAGAACTGCTACTGAGGTGAGATATTTCCATGGTTTGGCTAGTTTTTATAGAAAGTTCATTAGAAACTTTAGTAGTATTTGTGGACCCCTGACTGAAACAATTAGAGGGGATAGAAAAGAATTCAAGTGGAGCACTGGAGCGCAAAGAGTTTTGAACTGTTGAAGCAGAAGGTAACAAAAGCAACCTATTCTAACCCTCCCATATTTCAACAAGGTGTTTCAGGTGGATTGTGATGCCAGTGGTTGTGCCATTGGAGCAGTATTGAGCCAAGAAGGTAAGCCCATTGCCTATTTCAGTGAAAAGTTAAATGATGCCAAGAGAAAGTATTTTGTATATGATCAGGAATTTTATGCAATAGTTCAAACATTAAAGAAATGGAGACATTATTTGTTGCCGAAAGGAATTTGTTCTATATACTGATCATCAGGCCTTGCAGTACCTAAATAGTCAGGGAAAATTCAGAGGCATATGAAATGGGTAGAGTTTTGAGAGTTATACATTTGTTTTGAAACATAGGAGTGGGAAGTCAAATAGGGTTGCAGATGCCTTAAGTAGAGGCATACATTGATGACAAAGATGCAGATTGAAGTGGTTGGGTTCAATGAACTCAAGACACTGTATGCAGAAAGATCCTAATTTTGTAGAGGCTTGGAAAGCTTGCAAGGAACCTGTTACAGTGGATAGGACAAGGTGGTGGATTTCATAATCAGGATGGCATGTTATTTAAGGGAAGTCAATTGTGTATCTCAAGGAGTTCCATGAGGGAGAACTGATAAAGGAGAAGCATAGTGGAGGAATGGCAGACATTTTGGTCGATAAGACCATTGCCATTATCAGTGAGCATTATTATTGGCCTTAGTTGTCACAGGATGTGAAGAAGTTTGTACAAAGTTGTAGGGTATGTCGATGGCTAAAGGAGTGAGCCAAAATACAGGCTTATATCAGCCCTTACGTACCAGAGAGGCCATGGGAGGATATAAGTATAGACTTTGTTCTTGGTTTGCCAAGGACACAACGAGGGAATGATTCAGTCTTTGTGGTGGTTGATAGGTTTTCGAAGATGGCACATTTCATTCCATGTCAGAAGACCCATGATGCAGTCCACATTGCTGACTTGTTCTTCAAAGAGGTGGTGAGGCTACATGGTCTTCCAAAGAGTATTGTTTTAGATCATGACACCAAATTCGTGGGGTACTTTTGGAGGACCTTGTGGAAGAAGTTGAAGATAGAGCTGAAGTTCAGTTCTGCATACCATCCACAAACAGATGGGTAGAAAGAGGTTGTTAACAGGAGTCTGGGTAACCTACTGAGATGTTTGGTAGGAGATAAACCCAAGGGATGGGACTTGATCTTACCCCAGGCCGAATTTTCTTACAACAATTCTGTCAATAGAAGCACTGGTAGATCACCGTTCCAGATTGTGTATGGAGGTAGCCCCAGAACAGCTCCAGAATTGAGGAAGATGGACCAAGAGAAGAAAATAAGTGCTAAAGCCAAAGATTTTGTAGAGCACATCAAGAATATACATGAGAAGGTACGAAAACACATTAATAAGATGAATATGCAATATAAGGCTAAGGCAGATCAGAAAAGGAGGAATAAGGAGTTTCAGATTGGTGATGAAGTAATGGTCCACTTGAGGAAAGAAAGGTTTCCCGTGGGAACCTATAACAAATTGAAGATGAAGAAATTCGGTCCCTGTAAGATTTTGAAGAAGCATGATTCAAGGAATGCATATGAGGTAGAGTTGCCTAATGGAATCAACATTTCCCTTGTGTTCAACATTTCAGACTTGACAGAGTATCATGAAGGTGGAACGGAGGAAGCACCAGCAATATGGCAGTATGGCATTCCAGCACCTACTTTAGAAAGGGAGGAGATTGAAGCAATCTTGGATAGTCATGTGGGAAGGAGTAGCAGAAACAGGCAGTATGAAGAATATCTGGTGAAATGGAGAGGAAGGCCTGTGGAAGATTCATCCAGGTGGCTATCTAAGGTAGCGATTGACCGGTTGGGTTTTCCTCAACCATCTAAGACATGATGGGGTCACTTCTCAAATTACCTTGAGTGTCTGATGCAGGAGCATCCAGTGGTGTAAGGGCAATCTTACATCACCCAAAAATAGTTAAATTTCAAGTTTCTTAGTTTTTAGATGTTTTTACATTTTTGGATACCCTTTTCGTCATAATGAAATTCCCAATTTACGATTTTTATTTTCTATTCCTGGGTTGAAAGATATTGCAATTTTAGTTTCTCAGATTTGCACCTAAAAATATTTTGAGTTAGATTTGAGGCATTTAGAGTTCCCGAAATGGCCTTGAAACTTTTCAAAATTAGTGTAGCAAATTTTAAGTGCATTATTGACTTTGAGACCTTTCCAATGGTTCAAACGGTTCGCGAATCAGAGTCCCGGATCAAAAGTTATGGCCCCGAGAAGTTGGCGCACTTTCTAGAAAATACAATTGCAAATGTTCTTTTGAAATTTGAACTTCAAGTTGTAATTTTCGGCACCAAACCGCCTAAACTCAAATTTGAATGTTTTTTTGGCTCCAAACTAAAGAGGAGCTCTATTTATGGGTGGGTTTCTAATTTTTGGGTAGTTTTTCAGGGGGCAAGCTCGCATATTGCGAAAGGGTTATTCTGTAGCTTTCTGTAACTTGCATGTGTTGTAGAACTTGGGGATTTGAGATCCTCTGCATGTAAGAAGATCCATTTTCTGAATAATAAAATTATTCTCTTGTTTGTGGGTTATTTTCTAAGTCTCGGGCTGCGCCCTCATCAGATTGTTAAGGACCAATGAATATAGTGTTTAAATCACCCCCTTATAATAATTAAACATAGGAAGATTTGTGAAGATATCTTTTCAAACTGATAGTTTAGAGTTAAAACATTATCTAGAATTCATGCTATTACTACTCCCTTATAAATGAGTTCATAACTAAGGACTTGTTGTTGTCCAAATAAGAAATGACACATGTCATATATAGGAAGTAATAACACATTCAACTACGTGTTGACCTTGAAGGTGGTGTGCATGTCATAAGAATTGAATAATCAATATAAGAATTTATAAATTGAATAGTAAATTAGGTGTGATTCATGGTATATTAAGAAATTCAAAAGTTAAACTATATAGATAAGTGAACTAAATTAGACTTTCAAAAATTTTAACTCATGTTGTGCATTCTATACCATTAACTATATGTAATCTTCGAGGGAAAAACATATACACTCAAATGTAAAGGAGAAAACTTAAAGGTAGATAAAACTTTCAAGGAATTTTACCCGTGGTGTATCTTTATGAGGATAGATGGAACTGTGATTGTAAAAATAAAATAAAAAAATATGATTATAATATATGATTAAATGGTTCAACCTTGGATAGCAAAATGTAAGAATTGTAAAAGAATATTAATGAGTTGTGAGAATTACTATTCCATGATTTTTCATGTGATACTATGATGTTTCAAATGAAAATGGTTGACTATCCTCCTTATTAAGTAGGAAGTCTTCTTTAGCATATTGAGAAAATATAGTGGAATCACCCATACTGATACGTCAGTGAACATAACAAACATACTTGAAAAAAAAAGGAAGAATGGTATGGATAAAAATAGGAAAAAAAAATCTTGACCGTAAATGTGATGTTAGTAAGATGAGAAGTGTGATGTACCATGTATTGTTAATTGTAAGAAAATTGAGTATTACCTAGATTGCTATTGTGAATTATATGGCAACTTATATTACAAGTATGAAACGGATATATGTTAACAAAAGAATAAAAAAAGTGAACATTGTGTAAAGAAAATAAAGTATGTGTGCTAATAGTGTGGTGAACTATGTATTGTTAAGCTACAATTGCACATCATCTAGTGGTTTCTTCTACTTATGCAAAGTTAGTAGATGTGTCCAAGATTGACACGAGAAGTAAATACTATATAAAGAAAATAGAATGTGTTTAAGTGTATTTCCCTTGTTCTATAATATGGGGAATTTTGTGAAGGGTATTGTGTTATGACTTGTGAAGTGAAAAACCAGTAAATGTGTTGTGCTCCAAGTATAAGATACTGGATATCTAACTTGGGATAAGGGAGAGGGATGTCGAGTATGATCCCTTATGTGTACCCTTTGTGATGCCCTTTGTGTAAGCTAGTTAATTGTGGAATGATGTGAACATGATATGTCTAGATGTGTGTCTACTAAATGAAATGTGAGGTAATTCTTTGTGCAAGTCTTGTTCGTATGTTAAATGTGTGCCCCTAGCATATGGATCCCCTATGGGATTGAGATTCCTGCTAGCGTAAATAGGGGTTGAGGGGTGAGAGAACCCCAAGTGGGAACACCATGGTTTTAATTGGACATGTTTCTACCCTACTCCCCCACATGAGAACCACTCTTGTTGGTTCATTGTGCAAACCCACTCCTTAATGTTTATAACCCATAGGTAAAGGATGGAATTACTTGGACCATATTGATCATAGATTTTGGATACTTCAACAATGCAAGACATTGATACTATGTGGAAGAGTCTGCCATGATATTGTGCGCTATCATATTTATGTGGTTAGGGACCACCAGTTATTGCATGATATTATACTTATGTGGTTAGAGAACCACCATTCCCCATCCTCCCTTTAGGTTGCTTTATCAAAGTCACGTGGTTCTCATAATATGAAATTTTTATTGTTGAGAAATAAATTATTGATAATTTCTTAATTGATGTTTTATTTTATTATATGCTAGTAGTATTAAATTTTACATTTCTTATACTAGGGCTACTTAGCCATTTTAAGGTTTTCCTAGTCCATTTCCTCAAGGACTTATTTAATTTCTATTCTTGAATTAAGATTGAAATGTTTAAATGCAACTGTCATTGATCTTTATTTGGTTTTCCTCTCAAATTTATAATTTTTTGTTTATTAAAATGTTGGATTATGATTTTATGTTTTCGATCAAGGCTTATTATTGTTTTCTAATTGTTGAAAAGTGTGGTTTAATGTGTCATCTATAAAATTTCCATATCCTATGGGTTCGCTGATAGGTCGTATAGGGGAGTAGACGTACTAGGGAATTATGAATTATTCGAAAGGGGTTGCAAATGGGACTGGTATGGGACAATCATTAATCCATTCTTCCCCTAGTTCTATGATCATTATTTTTGTACCTTCCTATTAGAGGTTACACCCCTTATACAAATAAGGGAAGGTGTTGGCCTCAAGAAACACTGAGAGGGGGGGATGAATCAATGTTTTACAAAATTTAACTTTATTAACCTAAAATTTAAACCATTTACAACACTTAACCAAAAGAGAGATGCAAGCACACAAAGTAATCAACAATAACACCATAACACAAGAATTTTTTACGTGGAAACCCTATTAGGGGAAAAACCATGGTGGAGGTCAATCCACAATTTTATACTCTGTTAAAAGTATTAAGAAAAGGGGAATGCACATGCATTCAGGAACACTGCCTAGAGCTCACTGCTCAAATACAAAATGAAGATTCACTATCTTACAGAGGATTTACAAAGATACTGGAGTGGATGAACTATGTAGTAGCATCTGCTAATTTCTGAGTATAGTTCTGGTTAAGTTCATCAGTCACATTTCTGACTTTCTATCTGATTTTTCTCTTCTGCTTTTTTTGCTATTATTCGCATCTCAAAACCTTTTATGCACAAATGAAATTGTTCAAAATTCATACTACACTTCACAATATACTTCAAACATACACCATTTCTCACACTCATACATTCACACATCATAATGATCACTTATATATCCGTGACTAAGGATTTAATCATTCATATGTCGACTTCAACAAAATATAAAATATTCACCAACTGTCAGCTCGAACTATAAATAATATTCAATGTGCACCCATCAAAGTTGACCACAACATAGTGAGGACCTAAAACAAAATCCTCAAACACAAAATACCTTAAATAATTACTCCTCAAATATCCGCAACATGCCACATTCATCAAGTTGGCCTTCTTGAACTGATAAACAAAAAATAAATCTACTAGATCTCCTAACTCATAGACCAATTGATGCAACGACACAAAACTCAAGAATAAGATATTCTAGATACCCAAAAACCTTCCCTAAGATCCACAACTCAAACTAATAATCCGGTAATGCATATGGATCAATAGACTCAACTTTAGCCGGATACCCTGTTCTTCATTCTGTCCTTCACTCTGTCTTCTGATATAGGAAAATAGTGAACTGTGGACCAGACCAATGACTTAGGTTGCCATCAATGAAAACACTAGAATCCATATGCCAACAATCTCCCCCTTTTGCATTGATGGCAACACTTAGTGAAAAATAACTGTGTCGGATCATGAATACATTGCCAACCTTCAAAAATTCAAATCATAGCTCCCCTTGAATTTAATAAGGCATTTTTCACTGCTCTCTCTCTCCCGTTGACATCAATGACAAAAATATTTTCTTACCAAAAACTTGCTAATTCAAAAACTGGATCAAAATTTTGAAAAAGTACAACTGCTACTTGTGTCAAAAGATTCTTTTGTGTTTTTCTTTCATCTCTGAAAGAAACTTCTTCCAAGCTTCTATTGCAATCCCGGTGATTATGATCATGCTGTTGTTTTTAGATGTTTGGTTGATAATCTTGATGAGGGATTCCAGAATTATGATGGCTTCTTCTAATATCTCTCCTTTCCACAGTATATCAATTAATTTTTCAAGTTTGCATTTTGTTAGTTCCTTTACTTTCCAAAAGGTGTCAACAATCTTGTTTTTGGTGTTTTGAACATTTGTATGCTCAAGCTATAATTCATGAATTCTTTTCTTAATTGCACCATCCTAATCTTGAGAGATGTCAAAATTATGTCCAATACTATTCAGCTCTACTTCAATTTGTTCCAACTTTTCTTTGTACTTGCTGACTACATGAGGCCATTAAAGACAATAGTTATAGATGTTTGTTGTGCTTATGCATTGCCTTAGCTGATTCATTTTCCTTTTTAGCTTGGTGAGAGATAGCCTATATTGCTCCTTCAGGTTTAGAATTATTTCTTCTTCTTTCTTGTTCTAAGACTCAGAGTGCATTATTTCCTTGATGCATTCAATCATCTCTTCTGACAACACATTATGTAATCTCTCCAATTTAATATGGTTGTGCACAAGATGAGCACATAGTATGTTCAAAATCATGTCCTGCTCATATGAAGGTCTGATAGACCATATGTTTGCAATTTTTTGCATCCCATATTTCTCATGAATAAGTTGTAATATCTCTTCTTTGGTTAAATCACCTTCTTCTTCACTTACTTCTGCTATTTCCTTTTCTTGTCTTGGTTCAGCTAATTCCAATTCTTTCCTTTGGGTGTCCTTAGTCTCCTTATCAGATTCTTCATCTGGTATATTCACAATCACTTGTTCTTTACCTTTCTCTTCAAGTCTTGGAGTCTTGCATGCCGATGGAGTGTAGACAACAATTTATTTTGGTCTTTTCTTCTTTCTTTCCATCTCACTGGAAGAGGAGCCAACTTCAAGTACCCTTACCAGAATGGGAATACAAATTGAGCCAAAATTTTCTAGCAAACCTTTAAAGAAACTTTCATATTCTTGATCACATTTTGCCAAATTGTTAGAATGCATGTAAATCTGCTTGTAAATTGGTTCACTCTCTTCCCATATAACATTGTTGTTTAGTGGAAAGCAATTTAGAAAATACATCACAAGACATATAACCAAGGTACCAAACCTAAAAGGATAATCCATCTTCTTTGTCAATTACACATTCTCCATCAATTAATCTTTCAGTAATCTGCACAGGTCAAAATCTTGATCTTCCATTATCATCTTGTGAGAAATGTAAACAACACCTGCTGAAGTTGCACCTTCTCTGTTTCTGAAAAATATTTTATAAGACATTCCATGCACAATGTACCTTGTCACTGGATCTTTGATTGTCGAGATTATTAATGCCCTTTGTTCTCCAGTTACTTTGGTTAGGGTTTCGACTTCTTTATTTTGAATTGACTTCTTTTTCGGTACATACCCAACTTTGCATAACCCAGTTATAGTTCCAATTACTTCTTTTGAGATGTGGTAGGGTTTATCCAAAGTTAGAACATCATCATCCAATCTATCTAGAATAATCCTAACAATTTATGTGTTTTCAAAATAGGGAAACTCACTCCAAATATCCAAAGCTTTTGTGTTTTTCTTCTTTCAGCCAATTCAATTCATCGTGCGACAACATGTTTCTTACAAACCTAATATTTTCACTCCTATACTCATCTAGATTTATCATTCCTTGTTCCATTTTTCTTTTCATACACATGTCTTGTTTCTACCAAACATTTCACACACCAAACTAAATAAAAAATCCATAAAACAACTGAAATACCTAATGGATTATGATTCACTGTCAAATTATCTTCACCCCTTCAATTTTTTTTTGCAAAGTGCTCTCCTTCACCTTTTCTTCGATAAAGTGACAAATGAGGGTTCCACTTGCTTTTTATAACTTGCACACCTAACTTTTTGATGTATTAAATGCTTTTTCCCTAGGTGTTCCAGATACCCTGTTTTCTAAGTTAGTGAGAAAAATTCTTCTATGGACCTTCAATATTTTGAACTTCTTTAGAAGTTTTTTCCAATATATATGTAAATCATTAACACAATTGTTGATATTTTGAGATCAATTCCCAGAGGAATTACCAACACTAGGATTTGGTGTAGAACCATTTCTTGCATCATACTCACTGTTTCTTACCCATGCCTTCTTCATTTGATCTCTTATTTCTTCCACAGTCATTTTCTCTTTTCCTTTATCATCTTTCTACATATTTCTATCTTTATATACCAGACCTCTCCTATCCATATTTTTTTTTTTTCTGTAGAATCTTACAATGTGACCATATTTGTTGCAATTGTAGCACACAAGATTTATTTGTCTAGACCAATCATTCCATTGATTTCCCCTTGATTTGCATTGGTTAGCAATATGCCCAAATATTCCACAAGTATAACATTTAACATTCCTTCTACTAACAGAGTTTTTTGACATATTTATGCATTCTATTGACTTATGACCAAACTTTTTGCAATTAAAACATGGACCAGAGAAGGATGGACCACTTAAATTCATTTTAACTCTACATTGAGCAGCAATATGACCAAATTTATTGCAAGTAAAATAGTAACCATTAAACTTTTGAGCATTAGGTTGTCTTACCCGATACCTTCCAGCTTTGTTCACTGACTTCTTTGCTTGAAATTCTTTTGTCCAGATCTAGAACTTTCTCCTTTTTCATATCCAAGACATGCTTGTCATTTCCATTCTTCTGATTTTGAGTCAGCTCATCAAGCTTAGCTGAGCTAATATTGAACTTCTTCTTGTATTCATTTGCAGTAGCAAGTTCATCTTTGAGAATAACAATCTATCTTTCAAGCTCTTCTTCATTATTTCTGGATTGTTGCAATTCAATCTCCAACTGAATGAATCCTCCATTAATTCTGTTGCATTCATCAAATCTTTCTTTTAAGAATTGAGCAAGATTCTCCTCATTCTTCTTTCTTTCCTCAATCTCCTTAGTCAGCTTCATCACCATGGATTCCATCTCATGCTTTAGGGTAGCATTATCTCTAGCAACCTTTTTCACATTCTTTAGTTATTTCCTTCAAGGTCTGATTTAGGTGAACATCTTCCATGCTTTTACTTTCTTTCAGCTTTAGCTGATCACAAAGTTCCTTTCTCTTTTCTCTTGGCTCATTGATTTTGTCTTTCAATGATTGAATGGATTTCTCAACATCCTTAAGACTTGCTCTCAATTCCCAGACTTCTGATTTGGACTGATCAAGATCATCAAGTGCCAATATAAGCTACTGTTGAAGACTACTAGAGTCCATTACTTTCCAAGATCCACCTCAAGTTGTTAAACTTATTTCAAGGAACTAGGCTATGATACCAATTGTTGGACTCAAGGAACATTGAGAGGGGGGGTGAATCAGTGTTCTAAAAAATTTAACTTTATTAACCTGAATTTTAAACCATTTACAACACTTAACCAAAAGAGAGATGCAAGCACACAAATTAATCAAAAATAACACCATAACACAAGAATTTTTTATGTGGAAAACCTATTAGGGAAAAACCAAGGTGGAGGTCAATCCACAATTTTATACTCTGTTAAAAGTATTAAGAAAAGGGGAATGCACATGCATTTAGGCACACTGCCTAGAGCTCACTGCTCAAATACAAAATGAAGACTCATTGTCTTATAGATGATTTACAAAGATACTGGAGTGGATGAACTATGTAGTAGCATCTGCTAATGCCTGAGTATAGTTCCGGTTAAGCTCATTAGTCGTATTTCTGACCTTCTGTCTAATTTTGCTCTTCTGCTATGTCTACTATTATTTGCATCTCAAAACCTTTTATGCACAAATGAAATTGTGCATAATTCATACTACAATTCACAATATACTTCGTACATACACCATTGTTCGCACTCATACATTCACACATCAGAATGATCACTTATATATCCGTGACTAAGTATTTAATCATTCATATGTCAGCTTCAACAAAATATAAAATATTCACCAATTGTTGACTCTATCCACAAATAATGTTCAATGCACACCCATCAAAGTTTGCCAAAACATAGTGAGGACCTAAAACAAAATCCTCAAACACAAAATACCTTAAATAATTACTTGAATATCTACAACACGCCACATTCATCAAGTTGACCTTTTTGAGCTAATAAATAGAAAATCAATCTACCGAATCTCCTAACTCATACACCAATTGATGCAATGGCACAAAACTCGAGAATAAGATATTTCAAATACCCAAAAACCTTCCTTGAGATCCACAACTCAAACTAATAATTCAGTAATGCATATGGATTGACAAACTCAACTTTAACCGAATACCCTGTTCTTCATTCTATACTTCACTCTGTCTTTTGATATAGGGAAATACTGAACTGCGGACAAGACCAATGACTTAGGTTGCCATCAATGACAACACTAGAATCAATATGCCAAAAAAAGGTACCTAGGAGATGTATGGAAGGATCCTTAAAGAAGGGCCTTGAGACCATCTCTCCTAATGGATATGGTACCCAAGAATCTCCTTCCTTGCAAACCCCATTGAGCCTTGTGATGTGAATGATGTGTAATTGTTGTGATGTATGGGTAAATTTGTAAATAAATATCATGTGAAAGTACTTGACCATTATGTGAAAATGAAAGTGAAATAAAAATTAAGACTACTATTCTTGAGATATGAACTAGTACTAAAATGAAAAAAAAATTAACATCATGAGTGATTTTTATGATGCAAAAGAGAATATTTTAGGGCATCTAGGGATGTTATTGTGTTTAGTGCAATTGTTAATTGAAAATCTTAACTGTGTGGATGACTACTAGCATTTGTTACATTGTGAATATACTGGATAAATGTTCTATCGTGAGAATTTTTTTTTTAAGTATTTAGATATTGGATTCATGGAAGGGATGTCTTTAATGTGCATGTTTAGATTGTCTCATTAAGAAAGAAAAATAATTAAGGTTTTTAATAGATTTATGTGCATTGTTATATGGAGATTATGTTCTAAACTAAGGGGAGGGGGATGTAAGATCCTATTTCACATGTGATTAATACAGTTCCATAATTTGTTTCATGTTTCCCTAAAGAGATAGTAAGATGTATTACACTTGATAAATAATGACTTTCTGTGACCATATTCTTGAATTTCATCTAACATTTTTTTTATTGTTATTAGTGGCCCAAATTTGCACCCCTATGCCAAGCTGTGAAAGAACTCATCAAATTTGGACTAACATGGGACTACTTTCAAGTTGTGGGTATCCTATTGTGAAAGTAGACCTCTAAATTATGGGTTGGATCCCCTTTTTATGTCACCTAAGCTAATGATTTCTTGAGGAAAAGGGTAAAAAGATGCATGAAAATGAACTTAACTGAAAAAATTCAAGGGTGATACACCAAAACTAACTAAGACTTGCAAAATAGCCTATTCACTTTCAAAACAATGACAAAAAACCTTGTTCACACAACTCATTTTGCATGCATTCTTGCATAAGTAATTTATAAGGAGGTTTTTAGTAGAACTCTTAGAAGGAAAATTTGACAACAAACAACCTTTGCATTTACTAACACAACTTATAACCTGCAACAATACACTTTTCTACTAAACAGGTCCCTAACAATGAGACAAGACTACAAGGAAAAGATAAATTTCACAAATAATCTAATCAATCACTAACAACACACAATAAAACATGAAATGAGAAGGTAAATGTTCAATTTCATTGATTCAAAGTACTCAACTGGTATATAAGTCTATCTGAGTTACAATACTGCTCCTATTGAAAAGATAACTTCAAAGCCAAGCTATCACTCTGTTGGAAAGAAAAAAATAACTCCAATAACAAAGATTGAAGTTACTTAAGCAAAAATTCACCCGACTCTCTCACACAAGTCCATCTAGAAGGTTCTGGTCGGATGCAGCAGAAAAGGCCAAAAAAATATTCTAAAATCACTCCAAATTGTCCTCCACATGAAGCAAAGTCAAGCCAAGACCATAGTCATACTAAAAATGTGACAAAAATTCCCCCAAATAGCCCATTTCCTCCAGAATCGGTCAAATACAACTCCCCACACATCTCTCATGACTACCAGTCATCATTTGTCTTCAAAAGCCTTGAACTACACTTTTAGTGCTTTTGTAAAAGCACAAGACTCTAATTTGCATTCAAAACAATAATAATCTAATTAAGTGATTTATAATACTCACTTAAACAAACTACTTTACATTTCAAAATAGAATGCAAAAAGAGGCCCCACCACCTCTTTGGATTACATCAATATTTGCATTTAAATAAATAGCATTAAATAAAAGTGATTTGCAAATCACTTAAATAATGTCTTGCAATTGAAAAAATACAAAATAATGATATACTTTAAATGCTTGTAAAAACATTCAAGCAAAACCAAACTCCTCTAAGGCATTTGATCAATTTTAACCCACCTCCATCTTTGCATTTGGAAGCCAAGTGACATGACTATCATTGGTCAACAATTCTGATTTTCAAAGAGAAACAAAAGACCAATAATTCGGCCTATGTGAGCATAAAGGAACTCCAATATCTTTGGAAGGCATGTTTTCAAAGTTTTGAAGGCATATCATGTTTCAAGTTTTGGAGGACTTAGCATATTTTAAAGGTCAAGACACATGGTTTTCAAATGAACATATAAGGAAAAATTGCGTAAGTCTTGTAAATATATCTCACGAGGAAATTTTTTCCTAAGGCATAGACCTAAACACAAACCCATGTAGCAATTAAATTTGTTTGCATTTTTTAAAAAACAAGGCAAAAATTCACCTATCAGCCTCCATAGGGTTACTAACCCTAAACAAAACATGGAAAAAAGGCAAAAAAGCTCATTCATTTGCATCTAGCTTCTAGAGTATTTTATTCTGCCGCCATGGGGTATTGTTGAGTAGCACTACAAAATGATGTTCTAACTGGTTTTTTGGTCAATTCCTTGATGGAAATTTTGTGGCTTCTACTTGGAAACAAGAGGTAAAGCATTTTTTGAATCAAAATCTAGCTTTTTACTTCTTTTGCAAGCCATTTAACTTTGAATGTCGTGGCTCCAAGTGTCTTTCTAATCACTTTTTGTTGCTTGATTTTCTCTCTGTGGGTTTTCTATTTGCTCACAGTCGTCATGATGTGACTTTCTGAAGCAAAAAATGGAAGCAATATGCATTTTAATGACAAAGTGAGAAATTTTTTGCTCAGGTAAGCTTTTACCAGACCCATTCCTTCTGATCTTTTAGCAAATAGAGCTCATACTCAAGCCTCCATATTGAAGAATGAAGCAAAAAACGTCAATTTTCCTCTATATTGAAGTTGAATTTAAAAACCCCAAGTGTATTTCGTGATTTGTGAAGGAAAAGACTTTCTGGCCGTGACCATGAAGAATAGACTAGGATTTTGAAATGCATTTCTCTATAGAATGATCTCCATGAAATATCTCTTTCAATTCCTCTATATTTGCAATTTTAACACAAACCCCAACTGGGTTTGTTGATTTGGTGAAGAAAATCATATTTTTTGCTGTGGTTGTAAAGAAATTGACTTGGGCTTTTATACATTTTTTTTGTTGCTCTTTCTGAAACAAAAACTCCATGCCATTCTTTTCGATGTCTCTGTAATTGCACTTTTAACTCAAACCTAGATGGGCTTTGTCATTTGTGAATAAAAACAAGATTTTTAGGCCATGGTTGTAGAGAAATAACTAGGTTTTGAAATGCATTTCAATTTTCTTATAGAGGGTTTGAAACCCATCATGGAATTTGCATTTTAAAGTAACAAAAACCACAAAATGGGTTTTGAAATGTAAAGAAAATCACCTCTTTAGGCCACGACCATGACAATGTAGTGAGTTTTTTCCATTTTCTATTTGCTCTAAATAATTCCATGAAATCTCACTTTTAAAACCCCTAAATTTGTAATTTCATAACAAACCCAGATGGGTTCTTGTTAATGTAAACAAAATTTCCCTTTCTAGGCTGCCATGACACATTTATGTTTATTATAAAAACAAACCCCAAGATATTTCTTTTCTCATTTTTGAATCTTCAATTTGGTTGCAAAACCCCAAATGGGTCTTTATCATTTTGAAGAAAAACACTTCTTCAGGCTGAGGCCATGAAGAAGTGAGATTGATCTTGACACATGTAGAACATTCTGAAAAGAAAATTACTTTGCATCTAGGAACTTTAATTTCTTGCATTTTTTGTTTTAAAGAAACATTTGAAATTTTCTACAAAAGATTTAGTGCCATTACATAGAAAATAAAGATAACTCAGCCTCCACTCTCTTTTCTGTTCAAAAATAGGATTGTGATCTACTATTTTGCACTTGTTCACTATTGTTGCTTATATTGTGTTACACTCAATGTTCATGAGTTGGCATCAAATGGCTGAACTCTTTTGTTGATTCTTTCTTAATCATGCTAGCTTGGTATTTAAATGAAACATTTAGACTTATCGATAGGCAATAGCCTATTTGACCATTTGAAAAGCAACAATATTGAAAGAATGGTATTCATCCTGGATACAACATAAAACATGTTTGGTATCTTATCTCTGGTTGTTTGATTTCTTTCGTGTGTTCTCTGAATGTATGTGGCTGATCATTTTTCCATGATTGTAATACTTCTGGACATCCAATGTATGTTATTCCTACCATTCTACTCAAAGTTGTTTGAAATGTATTGTCGTGATTCTGAAGGTGCCTAGCTACAAATAGTGACAAGGTCACTGTCATAGCTTTCTTTTGTTGCTATCCCTACTATGGTCTGCTCCTTTAGGCTGATCACTGCCTTTGATGCCATTATGTCCTTTAACTAGGGTTGTCTCAAATAAAAAAGACAACTCCACTATGTACTCTACCCTGCTACATGGTTGGGACTTGGCAACAACCTACTTGACCATTTGAAAAGAAAAAATACATATGAAAGAAAGATGCTTATCCTAGATACAAAATAAAACATGTTTAGTACCTTTTGCTTCTCAAATTGAGCATCATTTAACATTGGTTCCTCTTGTATGGTTACTTGATGTATATGGCTGATCATTTGAATGTAAGCTCCATTTGTGCACTATCTTGCATCTCTTGATTGCTAGTAATGCTTTTAGATGTTCCAAGTGTTGGCATCCTTTGTGAATCTAAACAACTTTTTGATGATCATGCTTAGGGGCTGCTCCATTCGAAGACATTTCTATTTGAAATACATTATCTTTCGAACCTTGTTGTCCTAAAGCATCAAATGGCTGTAGCTAATGTAGATGGTTGTTTCATTTTGTTCATTGTCTCAATCTTGCATTGATGTTAGTCAGATCCATCGATCCTTATTTGCTTAATCTGACTTGAAGAGATGGAAACATGTGAGTGCAATGGTTCTTTGAATTCTTGGAGGCCTATTGTATCCTAACATCATTGTTATTTTGCTTTACTCTATCTCTTGCTTTATCGAGAGTTTCCTTTTATCCTTAGCTACATGGTGCTATTATGATCTTTCCTCCGTATTGAAGTCACTGTCTTTTTAATGTAAATGCTCATACTGTACTCATAGGTACAAAACATATTGAATGCACCTACTTTCTCTTGAATTTATGTCATGTGACTTCTTCATAGCAACTTCATCCATGTTATTTTCTTTCAGTGATATTGCTAAGTGACCTTAATGCTCATGCTCCTTATGCATTTAGATCATTATGAGGCATTGTGCATTGATTGTTTTGACACAAGGTGTGCACTATAGGGGTATTGCATTCTGACCTTAGAACCTTTGTTGCCCCATATCATACATTCATTGTTGTTGTCCTGTAGCATGAGAGGTAGCATGCATTTTTCCTTTAGGACTGCCCCAATCTTAATGATTTCCCTAACAATTGCTTGCTTCCCCCAAAGGTTTGTTACTTGGTCTTCACAAACATCTAGGTCCTTTTGATCTTGTGCAGTAAACAAACACCATATCCTCTTTCTTTTATTGTACTGGACAAACATATGTCATTTAGGGTGGTGACCTAAAAGCTCACCATCCTATGTGATGTGTTCTTTTCCAATAGGGTTGAAGTGAGATGAATTGGACAATGTATCTCATGTAACAATGCATGATTATCTTTGTTTCTTCTTGCTGCCCCATATGACTCATGATGATTTCAGGCATGGTTTGATATCTCCTTCATTATTTTAATTGATGCATAATTGAACTTGATGCATCTATAATTGAATTTGACACATCATTGAAATAATTTGCTTCTTTAATAAAATGGATTTTGGATCCACTTAAGAAGATTAAAAGATATCCAACAAAGTACACCTTCCTTTTGACATGATGGCAGCATATTGATTAATTCATTGTGAAAAGATGAAGGGTGAATTTCTTGACAATTCACATTATGTGTTGCATCTTTTGAATTTGATAATGAAAGTTGATCAACTGGTGTGATTCCATATTGATTTAATGCATTAAGAATATGTTTATCATTGATTTGATTATGTTTCTCAATTACCTATCCCTCTTAAAACATCAGAGGGTAGCATGTTGGGCTCTACCCTTGTGGGAGCCACATTTTACCCCACATGTTGTAATCAACTGAATCAGAATAGTTACAAATATTTTTCCTAAATCTACACAAGGAACAAACTAGTTAGATAAACAAAGCATATCATAGGTGTGTTTGATTACTCCTTTTCTTGTTTTCCTATACACTTATGGTATGCTGACTATTTTAATACTTATGGACATTTAATTATACATTTATGTATGTTTTGCACATATTTTGATCTAGGACCTTTCATTTCTCTAACAACACTATTTTTTCAGTTGCAGGAAGCCTAGGAACAACGAGGAGAGTGTGAAACAGGAGCAAGGTAACAAGAAGGATTGAGATGATGTGGGACCAACGAGATTCATCTTTCCACTAGGAAATGATGGGTCCCTTTTCATTTTATATGCAATTTATTTTCTATTATCTACAGGCGTATAATCTTTTCCTTATTAACATTAGAATAGCTAGTCCTGGCTTACGATCATCAATAAAGATTATATTTTCAATACATATTGGTTCTCTTTTTTGTTTGTATGTAATTGAAAAACTAGAATAATGCAATCTATTTTAACAATCTTCTTTATGCACATTAATGAACTTTAGCAGAAAAATGATGTATCTTTTAATTTTTAACTGTAAACACAAAACAAGTTACCTGATTTTGCTGGAAGCAAAAATTAGGTAACATTTTTGGCGACATTTGCTATATGTTTTCCTGTTGAACATCTCGACCAGTTGCCGAAAGCTCATCCATTGGGCAATGAGTCATCTAAAAGCTGACACAACTTAAAAAACAACATTGTATGTTGTTGTAACTCACTAGACCAACATGAGACACCATGGAAACTTATTCAAAACACACCAGAAAGCAAAACAAACTACCTAACTGTGCAAAAACAACACTTAGGGAAAACTAGAAAAGCATTCAACTAATGTGCAACAACACTTAGAGGAAATAAAGCCTACTCTAATTTATACAAGGAAGATATAGATCATACCTCAAAATAGAGTTTGAGGTGTATCCCATTGACTGGGATAGGTAGGGCTTCTCCATCCATTGATGACAGTTGAAAAGCATTGTGCTCCTTACACTCAGTAATGACAAACGAGCCACTCCACATGCTATCAAATTTAGTGTGCTTTTCAGGCCTACTCTTTAACTCATCCAACTTAAGGACAACATCTCCTTCTCTGAATTTCCTGGGTGTTGCTCTTTTTTCAAAAACTTTCTTTGTTTGGAGTTGATGCAGCTCCATTGTTTTCATGGCTCTATCTCTTATTTCATCCAACTCCATGAGTTGTGCATATCTGGCATCCATTGGATCTTCTTCCTCAAACATTTCAAGCTGGTTCATTATGTCAAGAGCCGGAAGCTCAATAGATAAAGGCAGTCTTGCCTCTTCACCATATACCAGCATATAAGGGGAATTTCCAATGGATCTTTTGGAGTTATTCTATCCGCCCACAAGGCAGATTTTAACTTCTTGTGCCAAGTTCTCTGGTTATCCTCCAAAATCCTTTTGATGATTTTGATCAGGTTCTTATTAGTTGATTCAACCAAACCATTACCTTGAGGGTAATAGTTTGATGATGTATTCAAGTGAATACCATTCCTGACAGCCCAATCACTTACTCTTAATCCAACAAATGCTAAAGCAATATCATAAATGATTAATTCAGGTACCTTGAATCTGATTACTAAATCATCATAAAAATTTAAAACATGTTCATTGGCTTCTTTCAAAGCCACTTCTTTAGTCCATCTTGTGAAGTAATCAGCTGCAGTAAGTACCCACTTGTGACTTGCACTTGAAGGTGGGTTAATGGCACCTATAAAATAAATACCCCATCTCATGAAGGACTATTCTACTTGAATGAGCTGCAATGGTAAAGCTGGCAGCCTCTCTTTTCCTACAAAAATGACACATTTTGCACACTTTCTGGCCCAAGCATGGGCATCTTTAAACAAGCTCTAACAATAATAGCCAACTCTCATTATTTTCCATGCAATTGTTCTTGGGGAAAAATGACCCCCAACAGTTCCATCATGGAACTCATGAAACACTTTATCTACTTAATGTTGATAAACACACCTTAAAAGTACACCATTAAGATCCTTTCTGAAAAGAATGTTACCAACCAACACATAGGGGATGGATTGCAATTTGAAATACCTTTGTTTAGCTTTATCCAAACCTAGTGGACACTCACCAGTTTGCAAAAAATGAGTCATATCTTGCACCCAACCTGCACTTCTTGATGGTGCATTAGTTGTAAGTTCATTATCAGCAACTAGAACTACCTCTTTTCCTACCTTTTCTTCACTTCTAGCTCCTATAGCTAGCTATTCACACAACCCTTTACCCCTTACAAGATTTGTTACCTTAATGTCAATGTCATATTCCATAACTTTTTAAATCCACCCAACCCTCTTTTCATTTAGGTCCCTGCTTAACAAGAACTCTTTCACACTAAAGTGAGCAACCATTAAATGAACTTTGTTGTTAGAAATCAAAGGTTTAAACTTTTTCAGACTTCTGATGGTAGCAAGCACATGTTTCTATTCAAAAGTATATATTCGTTCATACTCTTCTAAACATTGACTAAAAAAGACAATAGGTTGTTCTAAGCCAACATCATTCTACTATACCAGCATTGCAAAA
The DNA here is from genome assembly GCA_007258455.2 of Sequoia sempervirens. Lineage (NCBI taxonomy): Eukaryota > Viridiplantae > Streptophyta > Pinopsida > Cupressales > Cupressaceae > Sequoia > Sequoia sempervirens. The sequence continues at coordinate 145,590,660 of VDFB02000008.1, forward strand.
ATGATATCAATGCTACCAAAGGCATACAAAATGAAATATTTTGAAAAGTTCAGTTATAACAGAGTAGAAGCTACTGATAAGGCCTCCTTTATAACTTCAAAACTGTGCTTGGCTTCTTTGGTCCAACTGAAACTTGTATTCTTTTTCAACATGATAGTTAGTGGTTTCAAAAGATTAGTAATATCAAGAATAAACCTCCTAACAAAATTAATTCTCCCAAGAAAATTTTGCATCCCCTTTTTATGGTTGGATAAAGGCAGATCCAAAATGGCACTTACTCTTTCTGGATCAATGGTGATCCCTTGTTTTGACACTATATGTCCTAAAATTTTGCCTTCATGGACAACAAAGATTCATTTTTTGGGGTTGAGGGATATACGAAACTCCCTACACCTCTCAAATACTTGCTTCAGATGTGCAAGATGTTCATCAACCTTCTTGGAAAACATTGTTACATCATCAAGGTAAATGAGTACACGTTTGTGAATCAAACTTTGAAATGCCATATCCATTGCCCTCTAAAAAGTGGCACCAACATTGGATAGGCCAAATAGCATCCTTTTATAAGCCATGGTGCCCTATTTTGTGGTGAAGGTAGTCTTATAATGGTCTTCCTCTTTGACTAAGACTTGGTTATAGCCTGAATAATCGTCAAGTAATGAGAATCTTTCTAAACTAGCTACAATTTGTAGAATCTACTCCATCGAGGGCAGCGGATAATGATCCTTTAATGAGGCTCTATTGAGGTCCCTAAAATCAACACAAAGCCTAATCTCACCATTTTTATTTCTAACTGGGACAAGGTTAGAGACCCATGAGGTATGTTTGATTGGAAAAATGATGTCTCCCTCAACCAGCTTGGTCAATTCTTTGACCTTAAGAGGCTCAAGTTTGGGGTTTAAAAGCCTCTGTTTTTGCCTAACAGGTTTTGCATTTGGCTCAAGTTCTATGGTATGATAGGAAATTTGGGGATCAAAACCCTTTAAATCAAAATATTCCCATGCAAATACATCTTGAAACTCTTGACAAAGAGCAATGAAAGCTTACCTATCTACATGTGAGAAGATTTTACCAATTTTAAGGAGCTTACCTTTGAAAATTTCAAGCTCCTCATAATGTTCTTCTTTTACTTGCATGCTATTCTTACTCTTTTTTAGCTGGTCATCAGTGCTAAAAATGGATTCCAAGGTGACTAGACCCTTGGGTAGCTTGTTAGTCCTTAACTGGCCTTAACTGGATGATCTGATCATCATATTGCTGCTTGATCTTATCTTGGTTCACTACTAAAAATTCATCTTCTTGCAACATAAAGCTCAAGATCTATTCATCACTTTCAAAAACTTGCCAAGGAATGTTATTATCAGGAATAGAAGGTCTAATGACTATCTTATAGCTGCAACTTTTCTTTCCTAATCTCACTTGGAATATCAACTTAAGCACCTATTGTAGCTAATCTATCTGCACGTTTATTCTAATCCCTGGGAATAGAAACTAGATTGAAAGCATCAAACTCTTCTATCATGTCCCACACCCTATGTTTGTAGGATTTTAAGACATCATTTTTAGTAACATGCAGACCTCTCACTTGATTCACAATTAGTTCACTGTCACCATAAATTTGCAAGCAACTAATCCCTATTTTCCTTGCCCATTCCAAGCCTTGAACTAAACCTTCATACTCAATAGTATTGTTAGTGCAAGAGAAAACAAATATGAAAGTAGAGTAGTATTTTTCACCTTGTGGGGACACAAGCATTGCACCCCCATTAGCATCGTTCTTCTAGAATTGTCAAAGAACATTTTCCATACTTCACCTTGTTGTTTCAACTGATGTTCCACCTTCTTTTCAAGGTTTGGGATCACTGAATCAGGTTCATGTAGCACAAAAACACCCAAACCAGTCTCCTCATTGTTATCATTTGGGCTATCAATGACATTTTTTGTTTCCCACTCATTTAAGAGTACATCTAGTATACTTTCAGCCTGTAGTTCTTGAGCAACAACAAGCTCACTATCATAAAAAACAACACAATTGACATAAGCAACACTTGGGATATATGGTTCAATGTGATCTTTGGCAAGTGATTCAGATTTAATGACCACTTTTGTCCCATATCTCGTCCTAAATATCATGTGGGACCAATCCGGTGACAAATAACCTCCTATCTTGGCAGTAAAGTCTCTCGATAAACATAAAGCAAAATGAGGTGGTAGATCAATGATTGAAATATCTTGGGAGATGGAAAAATTGGGGTAGGCATGTAAGGTAAGGCTTAAACCTTTAATGACACCTACAATAATGATGGTTGTCCCATCAAGTTGGACCACTCCCTTCTCAAGAGGTTGATATTTCAATCTTAATTTATTAATAATTTGTTTGGGCATGATGGAACTACTTGCCCCTGAATCTACCATGCAATTATGAACTAACTTATCCCCTATTATCAAAGAAACATAAAATAGGAGAGGTTTTACATCCTTACTTGGTTGTTTGCTACTATCTTGGGGTGTATTTGTAAGGACAACCTGGACTTGACCTACTGGAACATCACTTGAAACACTTAAATTAGTTAAGGTAGATTGCAATAAGTCTTTCTGACCTGGGATAGATAAAGAATCCCACATTGACATATTTACATTCATCTTTTTCATGGATTCAATAATGTTGAAGGGTGTGGCAACGTTTACCTTTTGATGGGTCCTTGCAACAGTAGGGTCTGTCTACAAGTGGGTTGGTTGGGGTTGGTTCCCAAGCTGTCCACCACCGATGCCTTATGAATTTCTTTGTAAGATGTGTGTTACTTGAGGATTGGAAGGGCCAACAACTTCCTTGTCTTTATTTACTTCTTGTCCAATCTCGAAAGCTCTCTTTTTGGCTCGAGTGTTGGTTTCTATTAGAGAACTATCACTGTTTACTCCACAAAATTCCTCTCCTTACCAATTCAGGAGAGTTGTGTCACTTGTAGGGAGATCCTGTTATTGTGAAGATTCACTATCAGACACATTTTTCACACTCGAAACATTTTGAACCATCAATGCTTGATTGATGACACCATTTAAACATGTAGTTTGATTATGAGCCTAGTTGCAGGGATAGCACCACTCATATTTTGCTACAAGGTTATTTTGAATAGGAACCATGTCTCTAGCTACATTCATTGGAATTGGATTGCAAGGCTGAAAAGGCCTTGGATTCAAATTTTTCCTTGCACCTTGAAAATTTCCTTGATATGGATATTTGTTAGCTTGAAATTGCTAACTTTGACCTTGATTCTGAGGCTTCCAAGGCTTAAAACCTTGGAACTACTGCTTTTTAATGCTTACAAGCTCATTTCCAAAGGTCTAAAGTAAGTTCTCAATTTTTTGTTGGTTGCTCTTTATCTCTTGTAATTCTTGAGATGGTCCTTGGACAACAATTTCTTGGCTAACATCAACTGGTAAAGGGGCTATTTGAGGTGTTGGCAAGGCTATAGGAGGTTGTATATTAGGGAAAAAAGGCATAGGAGGCATATGAGTAATTCTTCCAGCTTGTATGAGGCTATTTGCAGCCCTTACAACTATATCATAAGCCACTGGTAATGTGGTTCCATCCATTGACTGAATCAAAAGAGCTATTTCACTATTTAAGACCCTTAAAAAGTAAAGAAATGCATACTCAGCTGGAGGCCTTGTGGTTTCTCGAATTTTATCCCATGTTCTTTGGACACAAAAGTTGAAATTTGTCATCCATTCATGAGGATCCCTTTTTATATGAGTCAACTACTCGACTAATGACAAGTTGTCATATTGGTCCTCAAATAGCTTGCATAATACCTCTCCTAGCTCATCCCATGTTCTAATGGAGTTGACTGTTAAACTCCTGAACCATTGGAGTGCCTTCCCTCTAATGATGCTGCTAGCAACCTCAAAGCAACGTTTTCTTGAGTTATATGATGCACTAAACATAGATTTGAGATGTCTTTGATATGTGCAATTGGTGTGGTGTGATCTTCACCTGAAAAATATGACACTTTTGAGGGCAACCATGGGAATATCGTCATGTTGAGCTAATTGTAGTGGGTTGCCTCCATCAAAAGTGATAAAAACTTGATTCCTTGGAACAATCATTGGTGGAACCAAAGTTTGCTGCCTCATAGGACTTGGAAATCTTATTGCAAGTGAAGTTGAAGTTGTTTTTCTTGATGAAACAACAACCTTCTTTGTTGGTCTTCCTCTTCTTTGAGGTGGTGACAGCTATAAATAATCAAACGGGATAGAGTTTCCCCTTGTCTAAATCTTTTTCATATGCTACTACAACATTGGTTTACTACTAATTTCCACATTTAGAGTCACCATATATGTTTATATGACCTATTAAAGGCTAAAAAACTGTTGGCTCCATATAAAAACCAACAAACATGTATATTTTTCTAATCTAATCTGATTATAAGGGTCCCACCGGGCATGCCAAAACTGTTAGTGGCCCAAATTTTCACCCTTATGCCAAGTTGTGAAAGAACTCATCAAATTTGGACTAACATGGGACTACTTTCAGGCTGTGGGTATCCTATTGTGAAAGCAGACCTCTAGAAAATGGGTTGGCTCCCCTTTTGATGTCACCTAAACTAATGATTTCTTGAGGAAAAGGGTAAAAAGATGCATGAAAATGAACTTAACTAAAAAACTTCAAAGGGTGATACACCAAAACTAACTAAGACCTGCAAAATAACCTATTCACTTTCAAAACAATGACAAAAACCTTGTTCACACAACTCACTTTGCATGCATTCTTGCATAAGTAATTTATAAGGAGGTTTTTAGTAGAATTATTAGAAGGAAAATTTCACAACTAACAACCTTTGCATTTACTAACATAGCTTATAACTTGCAACAATACACTTTTCTGCTAAACAGGTGACTAACAATGAGACAAGACTACAAGGAAAACATAAATTTCATAAATAATCTAATCAATCACTAACAACACACAATAAAACATGAAATGAGAAGGTAAATGTTCAATTTCATTGATTCAAAGTACTCAACTGGTATACAAGTCTATATGAGTTACAATACTACTCTTGCTGAAAAGATAACTTCAAAGCCAAGCTATCACTCTGTTGGAAAGAAAGAACTGACTCCAATAACAAAGATTGAAGTTACTTAAGCAAAAATTCACCCAATTCTCTCACACAAGTCCATCTAGAAAGTTCTGGTCGGATACAGTAGAAAATACCAAAAAAGAACCTTCTAAAATCACTCCAAATTGTTCTCCACATGAAGCAAAGTCAAGCCAAGACCATAGTCACACTAAAAATGTGACAAAAATGCCCCCAAATAGCCCATTTGCTCCAAAATTAGTTAAATACAACTCCCCACACATCTCTCATGTCAGTCAATCATCATTTGTCATCAAAAGCCTTGACCCACACTTTTAGTGCTTTTGTAAAAGCACAAGACTAATTTGCATTCAAAACAATAATAATCTGATTAAGTGATTTATAATACATCACTTAAATAAACTACTTTACATTTCAAAATAGAATGCAAAAAGAGGCCCCACCACCTCTTTGGATTACATCAATATTTGCATTTAAATAAATAACATTAAATAAAAGTGATTTGCAAATAACTTAAATAATGTCTTGCAATTGACAAAATGCAAAATAATGATATACTTTAAATGCTTGTAAAAGAATTCAAGCAAAACCAAACTCCTGTGCATTTGATCAATTTTAACCCACCTCCATCTCTGCATTTGAAAGCCAAGTGACATGACTATCATTGGTCAACAATTCTGATTTTCAAAGAGAAACAAAAGACCAATAATTCAGCCTATGTGAGCATAAAGTAACTCCACCATCTTTGGAAGGCATGTTTTCAAAGCTTTGAAGGCAAATCATGTTTCAAGTTGTGGAGGACTTAGCATGTTTTAAAGGTCAAGACACATGGTTTTCAATTGAACATATAAGGCATAATTGCCTAAGTCTTTTAAATATATCTCATGAGGAAAAATTTGCGTAAGGCATAAACCTAAACACAAACCCACGTAACAATTAAATTTGTTTGTATTTTTTTTTAAAAAGGAAAAAATTCATGTATCAGCCTTCATAGGGTTTCTAACCCTAAACAAAACATGGAAAAAAGGCAAAAAAAGCTCATTCATTTGCATCTAGCTTCTGGAGTATTGTATTTTTCCACCATGGGGTTTTGTTGAGTAGCATTGCAAAATGATGTTTTGATTGCTTTTTTGGCCAATTCTTTGATGGAATTTTTGTGACTTCTACTTGGAAACAAGAGGTAAAGCATTTTTTGAATCAAAATATGGCTTTTTACATCTTTTGAAAGCCATTTAACTTTGAATTTCACGACTGTAAGTGTCTTTCTAATCACTTTTTGTTGCTTGATTTTCTCTCTGTGGGTTTTCTATTTGCTCACATCCACCATGATGTGACTTTTTGAAGCAAAAAATGGAAGCAATCTGCATTCTAATGAGAAAGTAAGCAATTTTTTTCTCAGGTAAGCTTTTACTAGACCCATTCCTTCTATTCTTTTAGCAAATAGAGCTCATACTCAAGCCTCCATACTGAAGAATGAAGCAAAAAAGTCAATTTTCCTTTGTATTGAAGTTGAATTTAAAAACCCCAAGTGTATTTCATGATTTTGTGAAGGAAAAGACTTTCTGGCCGTGACCATGAAGAATAGACTAGGGTTTCAAAATGCATTTCTCTGTAGAATGATTTCCATGAAATATCTCTTTCAATTCCCTTGTATTACAAACCCACTTGGGTTTGTTGATTTGGTGAAGAAAATCAAATTTTGGGTCGTGGCTGTAAAGAAATTGACTTGGGTTTTTATTCATTTTTTTAGTTACTTTTTCTGAAACAAAAACTCCATGCCATTCTTTTCAATGTCTCTAATTGCACTTTTAACTCAAACCCAGATGGGTTTTGTCATGTGTGAATAAAAACTAGATTTTTAGGTCACAACTGTAGAGAAATAGCTGGGTTTTGAAATGTTTTTCAATTTTCTTATAGAGGGTTTGAAACCCATCATGGAATCTACATTTTAAAGTAACAAACCACAAAATGGGTTTTGAAATGTGAAGAAAATCACCTCTTTAGGCCGTGGCCATGACAATGTAGTGAGTTTTTTCCATTTTCTATTTGCTCTAAATAATTCCATGAAATCTCACTTTTAAACCCTTGAATTTGTAATTTCATAACAAACCCAAAGGGGTTCTTGTCAATGTAAACAAAATGGCCCTTACTAGGCTGCCATGACACATTTATGTTCATTATAAAAACAAACCCCAAGATATTTCTTTTCTTATTTTTGAATCTTCAGTTCAGTTGCAAAACCCCAAATGGGTCTTTATCATTTTGAAGAAAAAAAATTCTTCAGGCCGAGGCCATGAAGAAGTGAGATTGATCTTGACACATGTAGAACATTCTGAAAAGAAAATTACTCTGCATCTAGGTACTTTCATTTCTTGCATTTTTTGTTTTAAAGAAACCTTTGAAATTTTTTGCAAAAGATTTAGTGCCATTACACAAAAAATAAAGATAACTCAGCCTCTACTCTCTCTTTTGTTCAAAAATAGGATTGTGATCTACTATTTTCCACTTGTTCACTATTGTTGCTTATATTGTGTTACACTCAATGTTCACGAGTTGGTATCAAATGGCTAAAATCTTTTTCCCATTTTTTCTTAATCATGCTGGCTTGGTCTTTAAATGAAACATTTGGCCTTATCGATAGGCAACAACCTATTTGACCATTTGAAAAGAAACAATATTGAAAGAATGGTATTCATCTTGGATACAACATAAAAAATGTTTGGTACCTTATCTATGGCTACTTGATTTCTTTCGTGTGTTCTCTGGATGTATGTGGTTGATCATTTTGCCATGAATGTAATACTTCTGCACCTCCAATGTATGCTATTTCTACCATTATGCTCATAGTTGTTTGAAATGCATTGTCCTAATTCTAAAGGTGCCTAGCTACAGATAGTGACAAGGTCACTATCATAGCTTTCTTTTGTTGTTATCCCTACTATGGTTTGCTCCTTTAGGTTTATCACTACCTTTGATGCCATGATGTCCTTTAACTAGGGCTGTCTCAAATAAAAAAGACAACTCCATTATGTACTCTAGCCTGCTACATGGATCTAAGACTTGGCAACAACCTACTTGACCATTTGAAAAGCAACAATACATATGAAAAAAAGATGCTTATCCTAGATACAAAATAGAATATGTTCAGTACCTTTTGCTTCTCAAATTGAGCATCTTTTAACATTGTTTCTTATTGTATGGTTACTTGATGTATATGGTTGATCATTTGAATGTAAGCTCCATTTGTGCACTATCTTGCATCTCTTGATTGCTAGTAATGTTTTCAAATGTTCCAAGTGTTGGCATCCTTTGTGAAATACATTCTCCCCAAACAACTTTTTGATGATCATGCTTAGGGGTTGCTCCATTGGAAGACATTGCTATTTGAAATGCATTATCTTTTGAACCTTGCTATCCTAAAGCATCAAATGGATGTAGCTAATGTAGATGGTTGTTTCACTTTGTTCATTGCAATTTCAATCTTGCATTGATGTTAGTTAGATCCACCGATCCTTATTTTCTTAATCTGGCTTGAAGAGCTGGAAACATGTGAGTGCAATGGTTCTTTGAATTCTTGGAGGCCTATTGTATCCTAACATCTTTGTTATTTTGCTTTAATCTGTCTCTTTCTTTACCAGGAGTTTCCTTTTATCCTTAGCTACATGGTGCTATTATGATCTTTCCTCCGTATTGAAGTCACTGTCTTTTTAATGTAAATACTCATATTGTACTCACAGTTACATAACATATTTAATGCACCTACTTTCTCTTGAATTTTTGTCGTGTGACTTCTTCATAACAACTTCATCCATGTTATTTGCTTTTAGTGATATTGTTAAGTGACCTTAATGCTCATGCTCCTTATGCATTTAGATCATTATGATTGTTACATTATTATGAGGCATTGTGCACTAATTGTTTTGACATAAGGTGTGCACTGTAGGGGTATTGCATTCTGACCTTGGAACCTTTGCTGCCCCATATCATACATTCATTGTTGTTGTTCTGTAACATGAGAGGTAGCATGCATTTTTCCTTGAGGACTGCCCCAATCTTCATGATTTCCCTAACAATTGCTTGGTACCCCCAAAGGTTTGTTACTTGGTCATCACAAACATCTAGGTCCTTTTGATCTTGTGCAACAAACAAACACCATATCCTCTTGCTTTTATCGTACTAGATAGACATATGTCACTTATGGTGGTGACCTAAAAGCTCACCATCCTATGTGATGTGTTCTTGTCCAATAGGGTTGAAGTGAGATGAATTGGACAATGTATCTCATGTAGCAATGCATGATTATCTTTGTTCCTTTTTTTTGCCCCATATGACTCATGATGATTTCAGGCATGGCTTGATATCTCCTTCATTATTTTAATAGATGCATAATTCAACTTGATGCATCTATAATTGACCTTGATGCATCACTGAAATCATTTACTTCTTTAATAAAATGGATTTTGGACCCACTTAAGAAGATTGAAATACATATCCAACAAAGTACACCTTCCTTTTGACATGATGGAAACATATTGATTGATTCATTGTGAAAAGATGAAGCATGAATTTCTTGACATTTCATATTATGTGTTGCATCTTTTGAATTTGACAATGAAAGTTGATCAACTGGTGTGATTCCATATTGATTTAATGCATTAAGAATATGTTTATCATTGATTTGATCAAGTTGCTCAATTACCTATCCCTCTTAAAACATTAGAGGGCAGCATGTTGGGCTCTACCCTTGTGGGAGCCACATTTTACCCCACATGATGTAATCAGCTGAATTAGAATAGTAACAAAGACTTGTCCTAAATCAGCACAAGGAACAAACCAATTAGATAAACAAATCATATCATAGTTTTGTTTGATTACTCCTTTTCTTATTTTCCTATACACTTATGGCATGCTGACTGTTTTAATGCTTATGGACATCTGATTATACGTTTATGGATGTTTTGCACATATTTTGATCTAGGACCTTTCATTGCTCTAACAACACTATTTTTTCAAATGCATGAAGCCTAGGAGCAACAAGGAGAGCGTCAAATGGGAGAAGGGTAGCTAGAAGGATCAAAATGATGCAGGACCAAGCCAATGGGATTCGTCATTCCACTAGGGAATGACATATCCCTTTTTATTTTATATGCATTTTTTTTTCTGTTATCTATAGGCGTATAATATTTTCTTTATAAGCATTAGAATAGCTAGTCCCTTGGCTTGTGAGGGACATTATATGCTTATGATCATCAATAAATATTACATTTGTGATACATGTTGGTTCTCTTTCTTGTTTATATGTAATTGCAAAACTGGAATAACATAATCTGTTTTAACAAAATCCTTTATGCAAATTAATGAACTTTAGCAGAAAAATGATGTATCTTTTAATTTTTAACTGCAAACAAAAAACAAGCTACCTGATTTTGCTAGAAGAAAAACTCAGGTAACAATTGTCACTGCCACAAAGGTGTTATGAACTTGTAAATTGCGAATATGAATTGGATTTGTAAATAGAATTTTTGTACAAGTAAATCTTAATTCTACTATCAAATTAATGTGATATATGGTTGTTCTTATGATTGTGTTGGCAATGTGTAGGAAGGTAATGATGTTAGCATGAGAAGGGAGAACCATCAAGAGTGAATTAAAAGACTTCTTCTTGAGGATGTAAATTTGACCCCATTTGGGGCTTAGAAACAAGTAGAGTTAATGTATTGGAAGACTAAGGTTGTGAGGGCATTCAATTGTGATTCATATGAGATGTAAATGGGGATTAGGTCTTGGAAACCCCTAGCTAAGTTTGAAACTCGGATGGAACTTTGAGTGGGATTTTAATGAGAGTTGTTGGTCAATTTTTTTGGTTAGGGTACAAAATTAAACTCCGTAGGGTATATACCATAGTGGTCGGGGTCAAGTTGGCATACAATAGTACCCTTACAACATGATTTGACCCCTAAAAAGCCCTCACAATGAAGAGTGATAAATTTTGAGAAGAGGATGGGGTGGAAAGATTGAGTGATTGATCAAATGCATATTTTCATTAATAGGGAAAGGACTTGCATTGATGGAGGGAGGTACACTCTACACCTCCCCATCCAAGAGTTAATTTTTTTTTTGAAACTTCTATATATTTGGAGAGGAAGAATAGGTGGAATATTACCAACTTCTCCCTTTGTTGAACTTTAGTGGAGCTAGTAGAAAGAATGGGAAGAGGAGAGGAGTCCACCTCTTTGGGAATATAGTGTTCAAGATGGCTAAAAGAGCTCAATCCCTTCACTTAAAAGAAAGAAGATAAGTTCTTCTTGCTTTCATTTACCCTTGTTTATTGGTTGTAAGAAGGTGACATAATGCATGGTTCATGGTTGAAAATAGAAAGTAGAGACTTAGATGCATGAAAATTTGTGCTATGTTAGTTTTATCCCTTGTAAAAAATGAGAAAAGACTCCATTTATCTTCATGGATATAAAAAAATTCCTTGCTTGGGGGTATGGTTAGAGCCCATGAGGCTCCATGACGCCATTATGGTAGGGTGGAGAGAAATCCCTTAGAAAATTGTTTTTCCTTAATTAAATTTCAATGTAATCCCTGAAAGATGATAGTCCAAGTGATTAAATGGTATTTGATGTATTGTGAAGCAATAGAAAGAGCAAGACCTTGTTCATTATATGTTGTTTGGATTATGGCTTCTATCTGTTTGTAATAATATGAGATTTAAGTAGAAAGTGTGTAATCCATGGGATTTACAAGGCCTTGGAAAGGACTTATGTATCATGTGTAGGTTGAACCATTAAGAGAAACTTGTTGCTTAGAGGAAGAACCTTATTTTTGGTTGAGAAAAAAAAAGTAATATGATTATCTTGAGTTGTAAGACATCAAATACTTTTGTTGAGAAAGTTTAAACTAGAGGCTTTCCAAATATCAAAGTGTTGTAATTCATCTAGCTTTGATGTATTCCATTTGTGGATTGTCCATGTCGGTCATGTCAAAATAAATGAGAACATCCTTAATGTAATGCAAAACTCAACATTGCATTTTTGCATAGCCTACTTGCTTAAAATGAATCTAGTTAACCGGTTTTATAAAGGGAAAAATAAAATAATAACGTTCTCCTTTATAATGTATTTTGTTTAAGGGAATGAAATAGGATTAATATGTAGCTCATTCAACAGAGTTTATCTTAGATTGAATTAAAATAAACACCCAGAGTCTTATTGTAACTGAAACTTCATATTGCGGTAGAATGTATAGTAGATGAGAAAAAAAATTGAAGGAGAAATATTAATACTTAAACTATTTAAGAAATATATATATCCTCGAGGGAGACTTGGGTATTTTTCTCATTAGAGAAACACTTCATTGCTAGCTAGTAATCTAGCATGGTTGATATAAAAGAAATTAGTGGTGCTCCTTTTTCATATTTGGTTGCAAGGTTAAAATAGAAACCACCACTATATCGTCGCAGTGAAGTCCCAGATGAGATATATCATTGCTTCTGATTCTTCCCTTTGAACAATAAAATGCATGTACGTATGCCTATATAATGTAAATAAACATACGTAATAGCTTTTGTGAGATATCAAATTGGACGTGGAGTTGTGGGGCCTTCTCTTGCGACTTGGGGTTTACCATCTTCTATGTTAATAATCAAATCAAAGCTATGGATAGAATGTCGGTGGAAATTAGACTATGCTGCATGTTTAAGCTCTTCTAACTATATTTCTAGTATATGACCTCTTAAGCCTTCAAAACTGTGTGGAACAACTACATAGCTAGGTTATTGTCCATAGTGATTTGAAGCCTACAATACCAAACAAAGCAAAATAGTTAAATAAACACGAAAAGGAGGAATTTGTTAACCACTACACTGTAAGGCACAACCATCAGTCACTCAGAAGCAAACTATAACTTGTCCAATGCTTGATATGAGGCTACTACGGGGACAGAGAGGGAGTAGCAAATGGATGAAATGAATTGATAGAGAGAAGAAAGAAAGTGTAGTATGAGCTAGGGGTACTATGCACACACAAGATTTATCGAAACCACCTCTCACTATAGTGCCTCACACCACGAGCTCATCAATGAAAAGTGTTGGTGTATAAGTTAACACTAACTCAATCATAGTTTGGCAGTTTATAACACATGCCAATTGACATTGTCATCTTGGTGAGTTTTTTTGCAATAGGTGTCACTTGACTTGACACTTCGCCTCTTTCCTAGGGTAGTTTAGCTGTTCTCTTGGGTGGTTAGGAGTCTCACCCTACCTTTTTGTTTGACCTCCTATCCTATCCACTTTTGGTGGATCAAGTGGTTTCCATCTCCTCACCTATATAAGCAAGGATCATTGTACTCTTGAATTGATCTCTTGAATATCAAGTTGAGTTTTGCATTCTATGTGCTTGTTTTCTATCTTTGAGATTTGGGGGTTCTTTCATGGTATCATAGCCTTCCAAAGAAAAATTTAGGCCATTGGAAAATGCATTGAAGAGCCACACACTTTGATTTTTTTGTTCTGACGTTTTAAAACTATTCCTCTGTTTTCTACGTTTTCATTACTCAGTGTACTGTACATGATTATTAGTGGTGTAGATTGTTCATTAGTGGTATTTTCTTGTTGATTTTCAGAACCATTCATTTTTCTATCAGGGATCATTATGGTCAAATATTCATATATATGTGTTTTTGATGAGTCTTTATGCTGTTTGAATGCATTTGTATTCAACATGGTAGCTGATGTTCATCAAATACTCTTATATGGTGGCAACACATGGATGAGATACCTGTGCACTGTTGAAGAGGGATTCTTTTTGGGGGAATGCACTATGCCAATTTAGTAGGCGCTACGACATTTGAAGCAGATTGGACCTGCGGCCCCAGAATGAAAAAAATGCTAAACAACCTCCAAATAGCGTCGATTGCCAAGTCAAGATCTTAAGGTGCCCACAAAGGGCGTTGTTGGCAGAAGAACAAGATGCCTTGTTAAACCAAATGAAGTTTAATGCAGGAAGTGGAGGGAAAAATATCAACCCATTACGTTGACTTAAGCTAGCCCTTCAATGGCCGACACTCATGAGGAAGCTTGCGGTGAGGGCAGAGGAAGCTCCTAGCGTCCCAATGTGAGGCTCACGGGCAAGGGAACTTGCATGTATGCAGAGACTTAGGACTGAGGCGTGGAGGCTCAGGCCTTCTTGCATGTTCATTTTGTGCATCCATGACCCATTGCATTGCCCCTTGTAGATAATAGTTTTGCACAAGAATAAACTACAAGGCAAGCAAAACATAAAATGGGCAAGTCAACTTTTGGCTACTTTTGGAATAGTGTCAGAGTGTAACCAAGATGATCTTTGCAAGCTTGTTCTTGCAGTTGCATGACATCGATAGACTCTTGAACTCTATTGTTGCCTTGGAATTGCATAAAAAAAAAAAAGCCAAGGCATGAAGCAATCCTAGGTGTGAAGAGGCAAAACAAGTGTGTGCTGAGAGGAAACACAATAAATGCACATGCCTGATAATAGGCTGTGACGTTTGAAGTAGATTGGGTGTTATTAAACCATGCTTCTCTTAGAATTTATGTTTGTGTGTTCTAAATTTCTTTGTCCATCTCAGACCGATATGTTGTGTTAGAGGCATTTTTTTTCCTCTTGAAGAGGGTGATTTGATTCAAAACAACAAAGAGGTGCACTGTTCACCATTTCCTATGGTCATATGGGGTATTTAGCCTTTGATTTTTTCAGCTCGTGAGGGCTTAATTTTCCTCTATAGCCTCTCTCTAGCTTTCTTTTAAAATATTTGATTTTTCCAGTCTACTGTAAATACAAACTTTTAAATGGTGTAAATTTGTTTGCAATAGGGTGAAAGTTTAAAAGTGCTCTACAATACTTATTTTTTCAAACTCTACTTTCTTGTATGCAAATAATCCACTAAAATAAAGTGCCAAACAAGGGGAAAATCAAAAGTATTAAAAAGGGGACTGTATATTAGAGAGAGATGTGATTAAAACACTCCAAATTTCTTTCTTTCAATTTTCTAAAAGTTGATGATCACTACTAAGCATGGAGCCAAATACAGTAAGCAAGGAGCCAAATGCAATTGAGATAAAGAAATACAAGGAGAAAAATCACAAAAGGAGGAAAATACTAAGAAATATGTCAAATGTTCCTTTTGTAAGAAATTGGGGCATAATGCACTTGACTGTATGAGAAAACAAATAAACAATCTTAGTCAAATCATTGAGGGAAGTAAAGATTGTAAATTATGGACCTTCATCATCTACAAACACTAAAAAGGAAAAAGAGAAATCAAAAGGACTCTAAGTGATTGCAAGATCTATTGTTTTACTTCTCTTGTTTTTAAAATGTCTGTTATTGCTCTCTTTTTGGAGGATAGTTTTTTCCCATTGGGTTTTCTATCATTCTTCACTTTATTTGAGAGTTTTCTTTGTAAATGAGTACCTAAAATGGTGCACAGTTGGGACTCATGTTTTAATAAACTCACCTAAGCTATGCTTAAGGGGGGGTGTTGGTGTATAACTCTATAAGTTAACACTAACTCAATCATAGTTAGATGGTTTATAACACATGCCAATTGACATTGTCATCTTGGTGAGTTGTTTTCAATAGGTGTAACTTGGCTTGACACCTCACCTCTTTCCTAGGGTAGTTTAGCTATTCTCTTGGGTGGTTAGGAGTCTTACCCTACCTTTGTGTTTGACCTCCTATCCTATCCACTTTTGGTGGATCTTGGTTTCCATCTCTTTGTCTATATAAGCAAGGCTCATTGTACTCTTGAATTGATCTCTTGAATATCAAGTTGAGTTTTGCATTGTATGTACTTGTTTTCTATCTTTGAGATTTGGGGGTTCTTTAAAAAAGATAAGGAAAATATCATACAACAAATAGATTAGGTCAAAATAAAGTTTAACCAAGGAAATTTGTGGTAGATAGGGTGGTTGGATGTGAGAAGTTGTGTAATATACTTGTCTTTCACTCTTTGGTTGTGGCATCATTGTATCACTTTGAGCCTTGAGAGTATATTAAATTCCTTACTGCTTTGAATAGCTGGCATGCTATCATCTGAGCATAGTAATATGCAACGACCTCCCTTCTTGTCATTTTAGAGTTCAATCAAATTTGGTGGGGGCATCAAAATAAGTGGATATCACTATTGTTGAGGGAACTCAATGCAGATATAAAATGGATGCCCTAAAATGAATGATAGTGGATATCATTAGTCTTGGCCGAAGGGGTGATAATATGAAAGCTAGCGGTGAGTGGGTCACCTTATGAAATAAATGCTAAGATGTGTTGGTAGGATGGATTACAACTTGTTCAATCATAGTCTTGGGATGCATAGGCTACTCTAGGCCCAAATTAAATGTCATCGATGATGTGCTCAGTGCAAAAAAAAAAAAAGGCTATTGAATAATGAAGGAAATCAGTAGTGATGGGGTATTAATGCCACACAATTATTTTGTTAGACTAGGATCAAATTTTCAACAATTTACTTAAATTCATCATCAAAAGAAAGAACAAACATGAAGCTAGTGGTGATTGATGTAAGGTGCCTAGAAAGGTTTGGTTTGACAAAATCCTTCTCGCACTCAAGTTCCTTTTTAAAAATAAATTTTCACTATTGTTATTAGCGCTTAACTCACTTAGGAAAACCTTTGTCTCACTCCCATTCTCTTGATCATGCATCACTTCAAATCAATGTCGTTAGTTAGTAAATTTGGTGATTAATAAACAATAAGAATAAACTTATGGTAAATCGAATCCAAACAAGAGCTACAAGTAGCGAAGTTCCTACCAAAAAGTTCTAGAATAATTGTTTTGATTTGTTGTATTAGCTAAGTTTTAGCAGCAATGTTGATAAAACAAATAAATAGTAGTTACATAAAAAAGCAAGTTCTTCTCTAATAATAAATAGTTGACATTTATAATTGTATTATGGGATTACATCAACATGTAATATATTTAGACATGCTCTTTAAACATTTCTTCATCTTTGATCATAGTTTTCCTAATTTGTTCCATTTTATCCTCTGGAAGATTCTACAAAAAATGTCTCTATCCAAAAGCATGCACAACTTTTCTATAGTTGTTAATGTTGGTGTGAGAGGAGGTGGGGTAGTTTGAAGATACATTTTTTAAAATCATTTTGTTGCTCTTGCTTGTGATGGAACATCCTGAACAGTTCTAGTAGTATGCATATATAAACTAGAATAATTTAGTGACTCCATTTTCCAAAAAAAAAAAACAACACAAGAAAATTGAATGGTTGTCTATGAAGTCCAAAAAATACATTTTTTCCCTTTTAGAAGCTTAATACACCTTGTTTTATCTAATGGAAGGCAGAGGAATCCATGGTACAAGAAAATTGTCTTTGAAATAGTTCTACCACTTTGTTGGGAAAAGATTTAAACAAAGCCTAATGGACCTTGTTTTATCTAATGGAAGGTAGAGGAATCCATGGTACAATAAAATTGTCTTTGAAATAGTTCTACCACTTTGTTGGGAAAAGATTTAAACAAAGCCACATTCTAGATAGTGGAACAGGGGAATAAAATTATGAACCTTTTGAACAATGCAATCGACATTTTCCTTTTGTTTAATTCCAATAGTCATGGCTAGTAAATTTTGATGTTGATTCCCCATATCCTGCCACATGAAATTTGGAACATAACTTAGCAATTTATGATGTCTATTACAAAATTCTCGAAGCTAGTTCAACTCAATTGTCTTCAAACATTATACAAGAGTCACAAACAAACATTGTGAAAAGTGTTAGCTTAGCCTCTTCTAGTTTTGTATTAAGAATCAAATCATCCATGCCCGTGGTATGCTGAACAAATGGATGACCGATGGATATATGAAATGTTGCCATTATATGCAAAAAAAAGAGATCATAGATATTCAGGTCATAGTTGTTAGGACATTCCATTTTAGTAACATAGATAGTTGCCAGGATATTCCATTAGAGGAACATGGACTGCATAGACATTGCCATACACCTATACCCACAATTCCCCGTGACTACATTTGTACATAATATACTATATAGCCATCTCATTACAAATATACTCGAATACCTTAATTTATTGGCACCCTAATCCTATACCTTTAGGTATCTATGATTAAGGTTCTAAATAAGCTTCCAATAGTTACCATGGAATTTGGATGATGACAGATCAAGAAAGTACACTACCTATGGTTTCTAGATAGATAACACATGTTAGAATTCCCAATACCTAATATTTTACAAGTCTTACCTTTCTTTCTAAGTTCTTATCTAGATATTCCTGAAAACAAAGGAGCTCTTACTTTTTTTATACAAATGAATGCAACTAACATTAAAAAGTCATGAATAGCTACATCAGCCACATATAAATACATAGATAGCTGATCTACATTGTTTCCTTTTGGAAAAATTAGCACCTACTGCCTCATACAGACAGAATTATGCTTTCCATAAAATTAACTTCTCCCTAATTCAATTTAACCATAAATGATTCATAAACATCAAAATTAATGTCTGCATGCTATGAAGTAATTTGCTAGGGTTTCATGCAAGGTGGAATTTAATACTTGCTCAATTCAAACAATCTTCAAATTCTATAAATGCCACTTATGACTGCCTCAAAAAACAAATCAATCCACAAATTTTGATATTCATAAGGTCTAAAGTTAACTGTTAGGGCTTTGCAAGGAGTGTGATTTGGTTATTCATGAAATTAAATACCATACAATGTATGCGAAACTTCCTCCAACCTATTTAATTAAGCAAATATAACACAACTAAACTACAAAAAACAAACAAAAATCATTTCCTTCCTCTCTGCTCATGTTAGAACAAGGGTTCTGAAATAGAGTATGGACACATATCAAAGGATAAAGGAAAATGGGTTTTTGTTGGAAGATGTTGCAGCTTCCTTGGTAGGCATGTATGCTAGATATTTGAGTTTTTGTGTAAGATGGATTTATTTCTCATTAGAGTTGAATTATATAGCGGATTTTAGTATATGTTAGGATGCCAAATCTACACCATGTTTGCTAAGCTTTTCCAATTGCACTTAGCAGATTTGGACCAACATTGGAATGCTTTCAAGTTGTGGGTAACCTATTTGAAAGAAGACCTTCGAATTGTGGGTTGGCTTCCCCATTTGATATCACTTAACTATTGAATTTATAAGATAAGGGTAAGAGTTGCATGAAATAAACCTAATGTTGTAAAGAAACTAAAGTGATACACCAAAACAATTTAGACCTGCTAACAACCTTGCACACTCAAATCAATATTTCAAAGCTAACTCACACAAATCCCTATCCAATATAGTTCACATCAATAATTTATAAAGAGGTCTGTAATAGTGTTATTAAAAGGAAAAGATAGATTTCACAATCAATAACACTACTAAACAACACAATTTATAACTTGTAAACATACATTTTCTGCCAAATGGATGCATGAAACATGGGACAAGTTGTAAGGAAAATGACTTTTCACAAAACAGACTAATCAACCATTAATAACACATCACAAAACATGAAGAGAAAGGGTAACAATGCTCCAATCTATTAAATCAAAGTGCTTACTGTATATTAGGTCTGTCTGAGTTACAATGTAGCTTCATGAAAAACAACTCCAAGAGAGTAGCTATCCTCCTGTTGAAAAAGAAGGAACTCCTAAAATGTTCAAAAATGAACATAATTAACCAAAACCCACCAAAACCTCCCACACATGTGCTTCTAGAAGATTATCCTTGGATAAAATAGAAATGGCCCCAAAATAACCTTCTAGAAGTCTCTAAAATGCCCTATACATGGATAAAAAACAAGCTAAGTCAATAGCCATCCCAAAAATGTGACAAATAAACCTCCAACTGGCCTCATTCTTCACCAAAATAGTCTAAACAACATCTCACACTTCCCACACCTCTGCAAGTCATAATTGGTCCTATTTCAACACTTGACCATATTCTCCATCATGCAGTATGTGTGTTTCTAAAAACACATGGATTTTAAAGCATTAAATATAGTGACTTTTTTAAGTGATTTATAAAAAATCAGTTAACAAGTCACTTTACAATTAGGTTCAAATAAAAAAGGGCCCACCATTTTCTTGTGTTACATTTGCATTAAAAGGCATAATAAAAGTGATTTTAAAATCACTTACATGATATCTTCAGATATAAAATGTAACATCAAAAGCTATGACAAAAGCTTTCAAAAGTTTTAAAGGCACTTTGACTGTCAACTTACCACCCATATTCTGCATCTTCCCACACATGTCATAATCACATGGTTTGTAAAGACACATAGCATAATATTACTTGGCTAATAAGGCCGACCTCCAAGACTCTTGGAAAAGAATATTCCAAGTCACATGATGTTGGAAAGACAAGACATCACTTAAGGGTTTCATGGCAATACATTGTCAATACACACTTCAACATAAGTCAAATAAGGGAAGAAATCCCTAAGGCATAGAATGCCTAAGTGATAACACATGACATATTGGAAACTTAGCAAATCCTTTTAAGTGTGAAAGTTTATAAGGCATGAAATGCCTAAGGGGAAATACATGTTTCGACCCCATCACATTTCTCATGTGTTGATTTCTAAAAGAAAGGATAAAATATCCCATCAAAATGAAAAGAAAAGGGTCAAACCCTAAAATAATACCCAAAATGATGAAAAACATCATCATTTGGTCTTCGAAGAATTTGGAGGGTGTTGCTCTGCCGCCATGAGGGTTTGGAGAACATGGGAAAAATGATGCTTTGCATTGGCTATCAGTCTTGTTTTGACATTTTCTTCATGATATCATCGTGGGAACTTAGGTAATCATTTTTGCTTGACATAAGCCTGCATTTTTTTGACTTAGAGGCCGTTTCTTTAGACTCACAGGATGCGGCCATGGACAGACTTTTAACTTATATTTTTCATTTGTTCTTTCTCTGTTGTTGTCTCACCCTTTCAGTCACCATGAAAAGCTGAAAAACTTGAATGAAGCTTACTATGCGACAAAAATCTTGCCAAAATGCAGAGATGTATGAGCAAGCTTCAAGTAAACATTCAATAGACTCCATTTTCTAAATTTGAGCAATAAAGACCCTGTACTTTGTTTCTTCCTTGAGAATAAAGGGTGGAGCTTGTTTCCTTTCGGTTGTTTAAAAAAGATACTCCATTTATTTTACCAGTTGTTTCATGACAAGAGACACCCTTTGGCTGCAGCCATGGAATGAATAGATGGTTTTTTCTTTCAAAATTTCAAATTTTTGCAATGTGTAAAAATAACCCAAATGGGTTCTTTGTGTTGTAGACAAAAGGCCACCTCTCAGCCACGGCCTATAACATAATGAGATTTGGCACCATGCTTCTAGATTTATCTTAGCAGGATCTCAAATTCCTTTTGAAAGACTCTGTGTTTGATTTTTATTGAACCCCAAGTGGGTTATTGACTTGGTGCAGAGAAACATGCCTTTGGTCACACCCAGTAAGGAATAAAATGGATTTCATCACACTGTTGTATTTCCATTCCAACCTAGAAGGCTTCCTTTCTATTTTTCATTGTATTTGCAGATTTTGATAGAGCCTAGTTAGGTTATTTTGATTTCATGAAGAAACTCAAAATTTCTTGTATAAAATGCAAATGGGTCCTTTAAATGCACTCCATTTTTTGAATTTTTAGCAATGTTGCCTTAGACTTGAACCCCCAGGTGGGTTTTGTAGATTTTCTTTGACAGGTTCAAGCTTGTTACAAAATGCAGATGATTTAGTAAATTCTTTCACCTTTATGTTGTTTAGACATCTGGGTACATGGTATCTTCATTTTCTTGGCCTCAATAAAAGATGCACTATTATGAAGTTTCAGCTTCACTTAATTTATAGATACACTATCATTTGAATGATCTTTCTTTTTCTGGAAAAAACTGAGATAATTATCTCAATAATAGAGTATGGAATGAGGTCCTTTTGAGCTCAGGAAGTGGAACATTGTGAGACTTTCATTAAATTTTAAATAGTGCCTTTACATTGCTGCATGTTGGACCATATTTCGTACAAGTTCTTTGGCTTTACTCAAGACTGTATCCAATGATTTCAAAACCTTGCATAACCTCTTCTAAAAAAGCTATGTTTGATTCTTGAACATGATTTAGGAGGGCATTAGAAACCTTAATGAGCAATCAAATTATTCATTACTGTAGAATGTTCTCCTTTATAATTTCTGCATTTGCCTTTTCAGTTTGTTGATATTCATTTGGCTGGCTCTCAAGTTCAAAAATTATGCTGAAAAGTTGTTCATTTTGCTTCTCTAAGTGAAGTAAATGCATTACCAATGCTTCCATGTTCTCACTCCACTTCAAATACTTGCATGTTTTACCATCTTCCTGTGTAGTTTAAAGCCTTTGAAAGGGCTTCAAAATTCTATTGAATTGACTGTCCAATAAACTCCAAGGTTATTGTCCTTGGGCTTACACATTTCATGTCACTTATCTCAGATACAATGTTGACTATATTATGCTTTGATTGAACTTTCCTATCACTGTGCTTCCCACACCTTTGTTATCTAAGGAGCAGACTGCCTATATGCTGCCACAGTCCTCAAAAAAGATGGAAAAGGCAATAGTAACAAAATAGACTTTTCCACTAAGAAACGAACATTTGAATCAAAGGGGAGACCTAAGATCAGACCCTTAGATCATGGAGCAAGAATATGTAGATGCTATTTGAACTCACAATGTTGTTCTTGTACTCTCCACCACCGTGGACCATGGCTTGGGTCTTTTCTCTTCATGATGGCTTGTCAATGCACACATTCAACCCCTATGAAAATAATGAACCGTCCCTTTGAATCTTCTTTGAAATCATGAATTGGTGGTCCTTGTGAATGTGCTTTATGATCTGTTCCTTAAAATCCTTTATAGGAAATACCATCATTGTCTTCACTAGATGATCTCATCCTGTGCTCATTCATTTTCCTTTATGACTGTGCGGGTATGGATTGTTAACTCTCTTGAGTTTTTCTTGTTTCTATCACTTGTATTCTTGCCTTTGTTATCATAGGTTTATGATCTTGCTGTCAGAATTTGAAGTTAGGACTGCTAGAATGCTGAAAAATGTCTCCCAAAGATGTCTTCCATGTAACATGTATTCATGATTGTTGTCCTAAGTTGAGTTTTATTGTCAGCATTTCCAAAATATCACTGGTCTCACAAACTTGTGTTGCACTTAAGTTGTCATCTATTTTTGGAAGGTTGCTATTCTGCATCCTTTGCAAGCCTTTTCTGAGACCTATATTGTGTTAGCCAAAGATAGAGGTAGAGTATTTAGGCCACCCTCATTGCCCAGGTTCATGCTCCCTAACATCTTAAACATCTCCAACTTCTCCTCCAAGGGTTGTGCTCCATATCCTATATCACAATTCTGCCCCTCTCATTTGTGGACGCCTACTGAGTCTTGCCAAATGCACTATTGCTCTTAACTATTAGAATGTCATAAATGCTATGTTACCTATTTCCCTTTCTCTTGAAACAAGTGATCAAGGTACTTATGTAAGATTGTCCCTTACTCGTGACTGCCATATCAACTGTTGTTCTCCTCCTCACTGTCAGGTAAGGCTTAACCATGATTTTGATTGATGTCTTTTGTTCACTATTCATGATTGATAGTGGACTGTTTTAGCATGTTCCATAATATTAAGTACCCTTGATAGCGTGATCTAGCAAAAGTGTTCATCACCCTTGTACTATGCAACTCACTTAGGTATGGATGTTGTCTTTAACTTGATGAGGTGGTTGTTGTTATTAAATTTCACATTGCATGTCTATATGACAGCCCCTTAAGGGTATTTATAACTATCCAATGGTTGCATGTTTGAATCACAATGCATCCCTTCATCTCAAATGCACAAAACTTGAAAGCTTTTTCTACATTATTGTGCTTCCATTTTGTTCATTGATTGCTTTGACACAAGGTATGCACTGTAAGGGCATTGCATTATTCTGACCTTAGAACCTTTGCTGTTGTATATCATGCATTCATTGTTGATTTCCTATAACATGAGAGGTAGCATGATTTGTCCTTTATGACTGCCCCAATTTTCATGATTTTCTCTATAGCTGCTTGTTGCCCTATAAGTTTGCTACCTAATCTCTAGAACATTTGTTTCCTTTTTTCTCATGTGTGACACACAACTGTCTCCTCATTCTAACTTTATTGGACAACCACCTATCACATATGTGGGTGACCTAATAGCTCACTTTCATATGTGATGAGTGACTTCCCAATAGGGTTGTGGGGAGAGGGGTTTAACAACAACTTGAAATGCTTCCTCATTATTTAATAGATGCATAATTGAACTTGATGCATCTTTTGAATCTGATAATGAAAGTTGATCAACTAGTATGATTCCATATTGATTTAATGAATTGATAAGAGATAAATCTTTGATCAAGTTGCTCAATTTCCTTTTCTTTCAAAGCATGTTGAGCTCTACCCTTCTGAGACCCACATTTAGCCCACATGCTGCATTTGATCTGATAATGAAACAATAATCAGGCTTGTCCTAAATTTGCACATGAAGCAAACAGTTAGAAAATAAATGCATGTGTTGAATGTTTTGGTTTAATGCACTTATGGATTAGTTTATACATGCAAAGTAGGTGTGTATGCAAGGATTGAATCATTCATTGCTTAGAGCCTCGTTCTAACACCATGTTTTCTTCAAATGTAGGGTGAGTAGTGCTATGGAGCTGGGAGGGACACAAGCGGTTTGGGGCAGCAACAACATGACAACGTGCAACTTGTAACCAGCCATTCATAGGCAATGAATGGTTCCATTCTTACATGCACATTCTCTCTTTCTTTTACTTATTCATGTATGAATTGCTTCATAGGTTCATTGAATAAGAGAGTTAGTCCCTTGGCTTGTGAGGGACATGTACATTTCAAGATTATCAATAAAAGACTACATTTGTATATCTATGGTTCTCTTTCTCATTTGTTGTAATACAACATTGAAATGACAAAATGTAATCTACTTCATTTGACAATCACTCTTTCATGCATATTGAAACTAGCAGTTTAATGGTTTATCTTCTAAATGTTTAAACAACCTAAAAAGAGAAAACACTAAGTTACCTGATTTCATGTGAAAGCTAAAAATCGGGTAACAGTATAATCTAGAGTTTTACATTTCATTCCATCAGAAGGTAAATCTATTTTTTTACATGGCTCTCAATTTTGGCAATGAATTAATATAACCTCGTTTACTTTAAACCATGATGTAGTTGTAGATTTCTTGGTATTTTTCATTAAGCTAGAGCCCTAGATCTTCTTTTTTTTTATATGTATTTACTGCACTTTAATTATATTTATAGGATTTAATATGATAATATTGATAAGAGAAATACTAATCACAATGGGAGACTACAATAGGAGATTTGACATCTAAGCCAATAGAAAAGCATATACTAAAAGCATCACCTATTCTTTGGCAAAGAGAAAATACCAGCATAGCTAGAGAACACAAGATGTTTACAAAAGTTTTAATAAATAAGGTTTTTATATGACCAACCCTTAGCACATAGAAATAAGATGCATCATTTTAGTAGTCAAAGATCGTCTTCCAACAGTGTAAAGAAAACTGAATCCAGCAATGTGAAATTTGGCCCTGCTTCGTCAGAGATAAACCAAAACCAGATTTTAAAACCACATTTGCAGATATAGAATATAAATTTAAAATATATCTCAAGCTAATGAATCTAATTAAATTTGAATCCTACTAATGATTGTTGAATTTTTAAAATGGTTAGACTTACTTGAACATGGGGAACACAAGAGAGACCCCTAGCTTCAGTTGTAAGGAAAAGATCATGCAGAGACCATATATGAACTAATCTATTACACACAACCACTTATGATTCAAACCCATATCCCTCCACTGCTTTGATAGATGATGGATTTGACTTATAATTGATTGGTTAGTTTATAATAGGCTGAGTGAAATATCTGAGTATTGTGTACAATGAGAGTAACAATTAGTAAGAAGAAGTTAAGGTATAAAAAAGAGACATAAAAGTGATATACAAATTATAAAGGAGAACTCATTAGTAATATTTTAGAGAAAAGTTAAAAATAAATTATCAATATATGAAAATAGAGACATAGAACAACCACCATGGAATTTGCAAAGTTCCCAATTCACAAGCTATGAATAACATCGAATAAAATTGGTTACCAAGCTTAATGCATGCTCCCATAAACAACAGGTGAGATTTAAATTCTATAAACACAAACTGTGTCTAAAACTATTTGAATTTTGAGTTATTGGAGACTAATGAATACTTACATTGTATAATAATACTTTCTTGCACTCTTGAAAACACAAATAAAAATAGGGAAAGTAGTAGGACATAGATTATTACTACTACATTCACAAATGATGGAGAAG
The DNA here is from genome assembly GCA_007258455.2 of Sequoia sempervirens. Classification (NCBI taxonomy): domain Eukaryota; kingdom Viridiplantae; phylum Streptophyta; class Pinopsida; order Cupressales; family Cupressaceae; genus Sequoia; species Sequoia sempervirens. The sequence goes on from VDFB02000008.1 coordinate 145,617,212, forward strand.
CCAAAGTAGAAACAACATTGTTAGCATTCCTTGGGCACCAATAGGACTGGCAATAAATAAAGTAAAACACAACATTCTACAAGTGAGTTGATTTTATATCCTCAGAGTTTATAACAACCATACATGCTTTATGCCTAAATACTTGATGGATTGAATAATGAATTATTTCTTATGGTTTATTAAGAATTTCTATTACTCAAAATAGTTAAAGGTTTGCCCTCAAAAGACTAAAAAATAGAGTTAAAATCAATGGAAATCATAATGTTTTAGTCATCTCAAAAGAAAGCATTGGAAGCTAAGCAGTCTATATTTTCAGAATCAATGCAACTTTTTTATGGTTGTAAATTCAAAGATTGTGGGACTGTGCCTTAATATGATGAAGTACATGCAAAGACCATATCCTGTATGAATCTTCAAAAAAATTAAAGATGAAAAATTGATATGAAAAAGAAGAATAAAGGCAAACATCTGAAGCCATTACACCGTGTTCCTAATAAACTTGTCAGATTCGTGTTATACAAACAATTTTAAGAGTGCAGAAAGCATTCCCAAAAAAATATTTTTCAAGTAACCTTCCAAGAGGTTTGCATACTCTAATACAATTTTCATGAATAGAAACTTAGAAGCCCCCACACACCCTTGAAAAAAGTCAAACAACATGGAAAATATCAAATATTTTAATATACAAGACATTGATGGAGAAGAAATATAATGTTGTTCATGAAAAAAATTGCTCATAGAGGAGTGTACACATGGGATATTATATTGTATAATTTATGCTCTCTTGATCTGATCAAAATAATCCTATTTATGATTTTTAAAGGACTCCATTTTGAAATTCTATTCAATTTAATTCCACATTTTGTACTCTTTTGTTATATTTATTCATCAGCATTTTCTTGGGCTGTCGATTAAATTACATTATCACTTGGCTCCTTGGTAGTGATGAGATCTAACATCATTCCTCTTTATAGAAACATTATGACATTACCATTTTTTGGAACTATAAAATTAGCTCATATCTGAGTATTTGCACTCTTTGAGTTATCGCTTTTCATAATTTAAAAAAAATGCTTATTGTAATGATATTTCAAGAATTTGAATTTATTGGACTTTCTATATAAAAACTATTTCTAGGCTTTATGCAGTACAGACAAGGAATTCTTTGGGCCAATTTCCTTATGGCACATTGCCCCTGGAATGAGTGTTTGCTCACCTATTGAAGATGGAATTACATTGGACTGCACAACATTTTCATTACAGTTTGGTAAACTTATGAATCCTGATAAACAATGCAGTAATCCTGTCGAAGGAGTCAAAAGACTCAAAACTCTTGTGTTGGAAACTGAGGATAGGGCACTTTCAGCAAAATATTTTAAAACACCAATAGAATAGACTAGGGAACCTTCGTTAGGAAATACCATGGCCCTTACCCAACCTAAACAAGCTAGATAATGGGTTGTTTCAGATGATAAAACCTTTGACAATTATGAAGGAATAAATGGTATGAGTTAAAGCCAGGAAAAATAGATCAAATATGAGTATGAAAGTATGTCTCCTTATTTAGAATGAATGCTAGCTGAAAAATTATCAGAGGTTCAGCCTGGTATCTCATTTAAAGAGCTGCAGTGGAAATTGGAACCCAATAATCTTATTGACAAAGAAGTGGATGGGTGTTGCATTGATACCATTGCAACCGAGTGTAGTAAGAACACTAAAGTAATGTCAGATGTCAAAATTAAACAGTCTCTCATTGAGACTATAGCTACTGAGCAAAACACTAATACATAATCAATGGAAGCAGAAAACCATTCTTCAATCAAATTTGAGGTAGAGCAACAACAAAAACAAACAAGGAAATTGTCAGCTACAAAAGTCGGTATGGAGCCAAAGAAATCTGTTTATTTAGAAATGCATGGGTCTACCACTGACATCATGACAACTAAGCACTGTAATGGTACTGTATATGTGACTACATTAGAAGGAAACCAATCTATGACTGCAATTGCCAGATTGAAAACACAAAATGACACATCTCTCTTGAATTTTGAGACAGGCCAGACTCAAGAAAAAGAAAAAGAAATTTTGGCATTGAACCTAGGATGTGGGATGTGATTAAAGGATCCAAGTGTCATGGAAGGTGAGACATGTAATATTGACATCACAACAACTGAGAATAATGCTATTGAAAGTAGCCAGTCTATAGTTGAGATTGCAACACCTAACTCTGAGGAAGATAGCCATTTGAGATTATCAAATAATTCACATATTCATAATTGTGAAGAGCAACAATGACAGGATAAAAAAGGTACACCAATGGAATTGGGATGCTATATGGGAAAAAATCACGTCAACATGGATTTTGAAATGTCAGGCACTAAGATTGTTGTAACTAAACATAATAATGTGGCTAAAGCAACTCAAGAAGTAGAAATGAATTCATGTGTCTAATCAGATGAGACAAAAAAATCCCTCAAAGATAGTAAAATCAAACCAGAATGTGAGTTATCTGTTTCTAGTTGTGATGGAAAGTAATAGAAACAACGTGGGAAACTGCTCGAGTCCTAAACCAGACACACTACAAAAAGATCTTGCAATGATAGAAGAATTATCTATCACATATATGATAGCAAATAAGCATACAATTTTAAATACAAATGCAAAGATTGACCAATCAAAACTTGAGATTATGCCAACAAAGCATGCCCCATTCTCTGTTTCCAAATTTAAGGGTATGCAGCATGAGAAATATCAAGAGAGGTTGTTGAATTTGAAACTAGATGTAAAAAAAAATGATGTGGATTGTGTAGAAACAAAAAGGTCAACCAATTATGTTATGACATTTAAGGAGAGGAATGGCACAACGCTGACTTCAAATTTAGAAATGAACCAGTGTGACTCTAAAATTATAACAATGGTAGATAATTTTCCTTGTAGATTTGAGGGTGTGAATTCTCAAGAGGAAGAGAAAAGGTTGTCTTCAAACTTGCCACAAGACATAGAAGTGAATGATCCTGTCAACATGGAATTCAAATTCTCTGCCATTGATGTCAGGGCAAATAAGAAAAACATTGACACAAAATTGGTATCAGATGGAGAATTAAAGGGTCATTTAAAAGCAAATGGGTCAACCATCGACATGATGACAACCGAAAAAGAAATAATTTCACCATGCTCAATACTAATTCTTAATTAATCTGATCTAATAATGGGGTGTTATACATGTTGTTGTAATGCTAAATGTTTGAGATGTTTCCTCTACATTCTAATAGCCATTTTCATGCCTCCTCTACAAGCTGCTATGCAATACAAGGTTGTAAGAATTTTTATGCTTTGCTTTGCTTTGATTCTACATTAACATCATCTAGATTAAGTTACTAAATTCCAAAAAATTCATACTAAAAAATGTGTTGTGGGACTCTTTTGCAGAGCAAGGAGTTTTGGATATGCTTGTTTCTGACAGCAATGGGAGATGTGCCAGGAATCATATATTCCATATATATTATTGTCAACAAGAAAGATAATTTTAGTTCACATGGGGTGGTTGTTGTTAATTCTATGCATGGGGGTGGCCAAGTGAGAGAAAGCATCTGATATCTCATTGAATTGGGTGATCCATTTTCTTTTGATAATTACTACTACTTAGATCTGATGTAAAGTTTATATTTTCAAATGGATACAATTGAATAACAAAGGTATTGGTATCTTTGCACTTGAACAGTTAATGACAACATGGCAACATTTTTTTAGAATTGATTTCATTAGATTTGCAATATAGAATGGCTCGTTGAATGCCAACATTTCTCAAATTTCAGAATGTCAAACATTTTTACTTGTCTAAAATGGCAAGATATGGAAAATGTTAATACATGTCAATGGTGAATGTTTTATCAATTAATGATTGTAGCTTAAAATTTTGTCTAAGTTTTGAGGGGAATGTAGTCTGAAAGAATGAAATAATCAAAATATGTCCCTTGTGAGGCTCAGATCTCAATCCGGACCCCCTCTTGCTAGAGATGCAAAGATGAGACTATCAAGTTGTTGCTAGGTTGATTCCTTCAATAATTAGATTTTAGTACAATCTAATATCCAAGATTGATGGGGCAAACCTTCTCACTAATTGTCCAAAGGTAAAAAAAATTGGGTTTTTAGTTTTTACCAGGTTGGCTCCTCCTTCAATTAAATCAAAATGCAATCCCCAAGTGACAAGGATTGCTCAATAGGTGTGTATCTCCTTTCTCATAATTCTCTGCATCTTTATAATTGCAAGCTAGCATTTGCACCGTGAACCTCACCAACTCAAAACATCAACTCAATGTTAAGTTGTGGAAAAAAAATCAGTTAGGGGACACAAGTCAATTTTGTAAGAGGAAGTGGATTGTAACTTTTTTTAAAATCTCAAATCTTAGTCTAAAACACCAAAAACACTATTTACAAGCTAGAATATGATATACCCTGAAGAGGCTCAAAAATGTAATAATTGTTGAATGAGATATTGTATATACTCAAATATCTATAGAATGAATCCATACCTTACATTGTCTTTTTATTTGAGCCCCTTTAGCTAACGCCCTAAAATATACCATTTAAGTTACATATATTATACTAGCGGTAGGTACTGGAAATGTTAGGACACCATTAAGTGAAGGTATGTGAGTACATAAATAAGGATTTGCTATTTGTATATAAGTATTGTCACTGGTGGATGTGGGTATCCCAGTCCTCATCCTATGGTGGAGTTTTATGGTGACTATTCTATAGACCTTGCATATACATAGTAAGGGTGTGAATAACATACCTTATAGCGGAGAGTATTAACGAAATTTGGTAATTTTCTAGTAATCCCAATTTGGAATAGGGGATTTCCCTCGTGCTCATACAGATTCAATGATGGTTTTGTTGATTTTTTGTGCTTCTTTGAGAGCGGTTGTTTATGCTCCTTTGTATCAAACAGAGCATCAACCTTAGCTCTTGCTTCAGCTACCTCCAACTGGCTCAGCACGCTTGCACCCCCTGCGCAAACCCACAAACCCACATCAAGCCATAACATAATGCAAATTATTGATAAATTTAGGAGGATTATCTGTTAAAACATGATAACTACTACTTTACCTCGAGGGAAATCAGGTGCCTCCTCTACCACAGGCAACATTGGAACAGAAAAAATTCATGGAAAAGGGGAAAAACAAAAAAAATCAAGGGCTCTAATATGAAAAAAGTAATGAAAAAATAACATTTGCGAAGTAAAAAGAAAACAAATGAGAAACAAAAGCATGACCATCACATCATCCTCTGCATTGCTATGGTAGCAGTCAAGCAGAGTTCGAATGTCTCTCCTCCTCAATAGCAAGTGCCTTCCTGTGAAGCCTCTCGAGCTCATAGCGAAGGGCTTTGTGAAAGAAAAGAAAACCCAAAATGGGCTACACTTGCTAGTGCCAGTAGCAGCTATGTGTGCTATGGATGAAGATCCATTAATGCCAGCGCCAGTAGCAGCTCTGTGTGTTATAGATGAAGGCCCGTTAATGGAGTCTCCATTTTCTCCTTTCCATTTGTCACTATAATCACAATTCAAATAATGGCACCGGTAAAATTGCTTATATCGGCTTAAAAACTCTTGAGCCAATGACATTTCAGATAATTATTTTTGGATGTTTTTTTGTTAAGTATTTTGCATATTTAGTTTAATTATATAGAAAGATTTGTCAGATAAAAAATACAATCGAATTTTCATTTGTTAAAATCAAATTTATTAATAATTTGTTAGGCAACATGGGTCGCCTATAATTTCGTGGGAGGAACTAAATATTATTGGTAGGGTATGGATTTAAAGATAATAGAAACACTATCATTAATCTATTATATGATTATTGTTGCTTGAAAAAAAAAAAAAAAAATATATATATATATATATATATATATATATATATATATATATATATATATGATTCGTAGGGTTAAAAGGTAGATATAAAATGCACAATCCCCGTTAGAATAATATGTGATTACGGGTGAATTTTTAAGTATCAAGAAAACAATAATAACATTTTAAGCACCCTATAAGTAATAATGGTGTTTTGGGACGAAAATGAAGACATTATCCTAATGCTTACTATTAAATTATATATACATATATATCAATCTTAAGAGAAATATTTATAACATTATCAAGGATGGGGAAGAGTCTAATGTCACGTTTTAATGAACCAGATGGTATAGAAGGGTCTTTAATAATATTTATTAATAAAAGGAATAGTAGAGTTAGAGGACAAAAATATAAATATTAGCGATGGAGTCTCTATGATGCATGATAACTAAACTAATGGTAAAACAAATTAGTGATAATATAGTTGCAATTAAAAGGGTAATAATATTAAGTTGGTTAATTGAAAACAGTAAAGGTCCCATTATACATGATCATTATTTTTAGTTTCACAATTATGAAATAATGGGATTGTGTGGTAAATAATACCACTATCACTACTTTGATGGTGGTTGGACTTAGTGTAATGTCATCCTTAAGAATTATTATCAAATTATTAATAATAATTAGTATGGATGATAATATCATTATTATTTAATTGATGATTAATTATCAACAATATTATTAAAGATTTGTTGGTAAATGATCATGTTGTTATATAATGAAGGATTGAAAAAAAATTGATGTTTTTGATATGGAAAAGCAAGTTTTGAAGGGATCCCAAAACCCTTTACAAAGGAAAAAAGCTACAAGAAAGACTAAACCATTAGAGCCCACAACCCAAAAAGACCAAAATGCTAACAACAATTTCAATTAACTAGGAAACTCGTTAGCAATCCTAAAGCAAAACATCAACAACAATACTGACCGAGCAAAAGAACAACAAAGCTACAACATTTTTTCCAAAACATTAACCGAGGCCATATTTTCCTCAATGACCCCCTCATGCATCTTCATCACATCCTTGAGCTCCTCAAATGAGATAGCAACCCATTTCTTAGTTTTACTCCTTGTTCTCAAACACGGGCCAACATCCACATCCTTCTCCACAGTAGGAGAAAAAGCCTCTTTCTTCTCTAGCTAGTTCTTTGGATTAACATCCTCCATAGTCGTCTCAATATCACCTAGCTCCATGGGTTTACCAGTCCATTCCAAGGCTTTTTCATTCAAAATAGAGAGGCCCTTAGCATTCAATTTCAGGGAATTATTGCTAATATTAACCAAAGTTTTCAAATCATCAAACAACTTACTAATTCTATCCTCAATATTAACAAGTCTCTCCTCAAAGGTCTTTTGGACCGCCAATTCCAAGGAAATAATCCTCTCTTCATGAGTATCACCGAGATGATCAACATCCACAACAAGTTTATCAAGCATAACATTCATGAATTTAACCTTACCTTTAATTTCCCATTCCTTTTGATTGCTATGCACTAAAGCCACACACACATCTTGCCAATTCTTAAGCTAAACATTGAGCTCCTTAACTTTCAAGAATAGCCACTTAACTAGGGAAAGCAAGTTGTGAGTACCATCCCCAGCCATCTTGCAAAACATGCCCATGTTGACCTCATCCCAATTGAAGCCTTTCCAATATCAAAATCATTACATTTACATGCGAGATAATATTATTATGGAAGAATTAAACTAATGTTAGTACATAAAGGAGATGGAAGGTTGTTATTAATTATATTCAAAGGCATATGAACATCAAAAATGTGACTATTTAAGTGATGAATAATGGAAGCCTTTACAATATCAAAAGCATTAGATTTACATGTGAGATAATATTATCATGGAAGAATTGAACTAATGTTAGTACATAAAGGAGATGAAATTTTGTTAGTAATTATATTCAAAGGGATATGAACATTAACACCTATGTCAACACTACAATTAAGGGAAGAGTTAACAGTAGGTTCAATAATGACATTATCACCAATATAAATTATAGTGATGATCATATTTAACCACGTTAAAATTAGTATGGTTAATAATATTATGAATAGTTGAAGGTGTTACTAATAAAATATATGTAGATATACTGAATCCAACACTAAGTACAACAATAATAACAACCAATGATGTTAATTAAATGCTTCAAGAAGAAAGATAATTTTAGAAATCTTATATTGTGATTCATGTAAATTTTATAATAAATAACTCTATAAGTAAAATTAGACCCCTGAGCCAAGACATCATGACACTTTAAGGGAACCTTGAAGGTTAAATTTCAAAATTGGATGAAGGGGCCTTTTGTTGGTGGCATTATAAATAAAACCACCTCCTCCCAAACATTGGTAAGGGATTTAAAGTCTTCAATCTATAGCACCTGACCTTAGAATTAAGTCATTGTGGTCATATAGCTAATTAAACCACATGGTGGCCTCAACCATTATAACACTCTCAAATAGTGTTAGGCTTAGGGGTTGCATTGTGCAAGGTGGTTAGTTGTATATGTGATATTGTAAACCCAAAAAAAATAAAAATTGTTGGCTTTTACTAAAAAATTTTTTGGGCATGACAGTATTGTTGTTAACACCTCAATTGAAAGTGTGACTCTTGCTAGAAGTGATCAAAGCCATGTTGACCACAAGAAACTAGAACGCAAGCAAGTGATAGGAGGTGCTATGAGGCACTTAGGCAACCACTAAAGCAACAAAGTATACCTGCAAAATGATTAGCCCATGCAAAATTTTTTCATTTTTTTCCTCTTTTTTTTTTCATTTTCAATTTTGATAACGACAAGTGACCGTTGGCAAGCCAATTTCAATCACTAACTACTTAGTGGCGCTATGAAAACAATTTTCACCACTAAGAATTTTATTCAACTATAATTCGCTAGAAATTGGTTTTAAAACTATAGTTGTCTAACAACGCTCAAAGGTTTTCATTGTTAGAATTTATTTATTTATTTCTTTTTTCTCTTTTTTCATTTTTTCAAATTTTTTCAATTTTTCAATTTTTTTAAATTTATCATTTTTTTTCAATTTTTCAATGTGTTTTAGTTTTTAGATAACTTGCATATAATGACCAAAGAGAAGGAACCCCTTATATGGATGTTGAAGTGACACCATCCAAAATTTGAGTTTCTTCTATGACCCTACAAAAAGTCATTGTTGAAACTAGGTTGTATGTAGAACTTGAAATGATGATCAACAAGAAAGATACATTCATCAAGATTAACCATATATAGTACATAGCACCATTACTACAAACAATATTGAGCTCATGCCACTATATTTGAAAGTTGCATGTAGAACAAAGACAAGGTTGTGTAGTGGAAGACCAATTTTAGTCTCTCAACTTGTCCAGTTTGTCCATACAACTTTAGGTAGGTGGATACTCATCTCTATTATGGAGTGTGATGCTTTGCATTAGAATATATTCAAGCTCCTTGTTCATATCTTCAAGTTGTGTCTGGATGTGTAGCTCAAGAACATAATACTACAAGATTAATGGATCTTGTAGACCAAGTTGCATATTGTCCTCCATATGTTCTAGCATCACGGATGGTGCAAAACACAAGCTCTACCCATGAGGATTGAACACTTTTCCAAATCCTCTTGCAATCTCCAAGAGAAGCACAAAGAAAAATTGTATATCACTATCTAGGTAGCAAGGATAACAAAAAGAAACCATAAATGCTCATTGAGAGAAGCATCACCATCAACTAGTGCAACAATGTTGGGAAAATTGGATAATAAATCTACAACCATGTTCTCATGACCAAGCATATCAAGTATAGTAGTGTTAAATTTGTACAATATCATCCATTTAGTAACTCCACCATTATGAATGATTTTTCATTATAAAATGGAGGTTAGAGTTATTAATATGAATAAATACTTGATAACTATAAAATGGATGAATAAATACTATTAAAGTGAATGATTGTGTAAAGATAATATAAAATCATTTCCAATTAACACAAGAATGCATACCTTGATGTTTTCCAAAACTCACACATGTGGTTATATTAGCACCAAAGAAATAATCAATGCAAGCTTTATCAACAATCAACCAAACATTTAAAAAATTCAATGGATTCCCCCCCAACTTAATTTCATACTAAAAAATAATGAATCTCACACAACTCTTGAATCATTAAAGCATATAATTCACCATTTATTATTGCATGATAAATTTCAACACACACATTTATGATTGCAATAATAAAATTAGACTCAAATTGAAGTGTCTCGTTATGTGTGTGAATTCTTTCTAAAAGTTATGATTCATTAATTAGATAAGAAGAACTAAATTGATTATCTTTTAATTGATCACATTGTTCCTCTAATTCAATTACACCAAAATCACATCCTTTAGTTGTGTGAATAGATTGAAATTGTGATTCACCAATTTCATGCACATTAATAAAATGCAAAGGGATCATTGAAATCTCATTATTATATCCAAATTGAACCATGTTATTAAATAATAATTTATTATGAACTGCAATTTTGTTTGGTGGATATGTTGGAGTGGATGTTGGGTGATATGAATGGGATAATGAAAATGGTAAAGTTTGTTGTGGATATAAAGTGGGCAGGATTAAGTAGGATGGGTATAATGGAGATGGTAATGATGAGTGTTGTGGTTGTGAGAATTTATTTTTCCATTCTTGGTAGTATGGGGATTGTTTCCATTCACCAAACATACTAGATGGAGAAGCATTTTGAGAAGAAACATATTATCTTTCTAATCCAATAGAGTTATAAGACATTTTAAAATTATTAAGAATGCCATGATCTACCTAATTTGATGTGTGTGATTGTCCTTGAGTTACAAAGAATACATTCTCACTTTCACCTTTGTTTTGTTGAGGCTCATGTAGAGCTTGGATCTCCTTCACCATGTCCTGTTGAACAACTTGCTAGTATGTGCACTTATGTTCTTCCTTGCAACAAATAGAACAAAAGATGGCCAAATCTTCATCTATGGATTCATTTTCAAAAATCCATTGTCCCTCTAAAAAATCATCATTTATTTGTTCTTGCTCAATCATAGGAATAAGATTTGTAAATTCTTGTGACCAAGGTAAGTGAAGATCATGATGATCTAAGTTGCATTCTTTAGGTAGAGGGAATATAAAAACATCACCTTCTGTTAGTGTGATTTCCCCACCAATTTCTTCTTTGGTTTTTAAATTTAAATTGATGTATTTAAGCTACCTTGAAAATGCAAAAAATTTATGGTGTTTTTTTGTTTCTTTGAAATTACTTCTTTACCTATCAATTGACTCACAAAAATGGGTGTGAATATATCAATGGTTTTACCTTCTAAGATATACCTACAAATTCAAACAATGCTTCTATATGATTTATAATAGAGCAAACTAAGGGTAATTATCCAAATGAGGTTGATTGTCATGCAAAATTTTTCCTTAACGCACTAGTCTAAATTTAACTCACTAGGTTTTCATGCCTTTAATACCTCTCCTTGTCAATGACACCAATATTTTTGGACAAAACTGTGGATCAATACTATCCTTGTGATTCTATCAAATTGGTTGAATCAATCCTTTATGTTGGCTTCCTCAGTTTGTTCCTAGATTTCAATCTGAGGATCGTAAGCTCTTGAAAGGCATTGTGGTTATATACCAAAGGGGTGAAAGTAGCAAGTTCAGTGGGGATGAAATGCAAAACAATCAAATCTAAATGCTTTAAAAGAATAACATAAAAGAACATTCTTAAATCGTACTCCTAAAGCAAACCTTTTGAAACCACCGAATGCTTTAAATTAACAACTAAAATAAAATCCTTTAATATATATAAGATTTGGATGTGTCCAATTCAACTCTAATTAAACATTACTGGTTCTATTTAATATTAAAAGACTCTTGAATTCACAACAATTTGCATTGATAGAATTCTGGTGACAGGAATTGTCACTTCCTGGCGACAAGAGCTCTATGTAGGCAATAGTAACTCTGTGCAGGCGACATGAACTACAATCTTCCAAAACTGTACATATTTATGCAACTACAATCTTATGAAATAAATAATTTAAAACCAAACTGAAAAAAAATTAATCATAAAATTACTCACACATTTTAATAAATAAAAGAAACCACAATATTAAAATAAAATACATAATATAAAAATTAACATCACCACATTTCAAGAGAGTGGGCCCTCCTCTCCTTCCACAGGGTGACAAAAATAATTTCTTGTAAACTCCTTAAGACTTCAAACCAGTTGTTTTATTATTTCTTTTTTGAAAACTATTACATCTCCCTTATCATGCCATTTCTTACGTATTATATAAGAAATAAGGCATTTACTAAATGACATAATTCTTCCCTATAATGTCTCCACAAAATTAGATCTCAAATGAGAATCATGTAACTAAGATATTCTTAACAAGGCATGTTTGCTTGGTAACAAAATAACCAATTTATCAAATTGGTTTTAGCATAATAATAATATGGACATTTATTTTTTGCCTCATGTCCATAATAATAGGGAGCACAAAAGTTGTTTATGGACAACAAATATTACGTTTAGTTTATGGCCATTACAATATAATATTTTGTTATAACAAAAGATTAAAATATATCTTATCACATATAGTGAAAAGTGTTTATTTATTTTTCAACATAATGTTAGAAAATATTAGTAAATGCAATCTATTATTTATTCACATATTTTATCTAAAAAATAAATTAAATACTACTTAAATATATATAATCATGTGCAGCATAAAGGTGGTAAAATGGTATGATAATCTATGGAAATGGAATATGAAGATGGGTATAAAGGTATATGAAGAAGGTTAAAAGATGGCATAAAATGGAACATGAATTGCTCTCCTCACATTACATCAATCTTAAATTGGATGAATGATCTATCTTAATTGTTCTTCACTCCTTACTTTTTCTTTACACTAACATCTCTTATGACAATCCCACAATAATCTTGATGGCATGCTATGACACAAAAACAAATATATGGTTTGCATCATCTTGCATCTATAATCATGTTAAAATATCATAAATAGATCACATGCATATAGGTCATACATATTGCATAAGAAAAATAGAAAAAAGATAAATAATATTGCATCACATTTTAGAATCATCATCATTCATATGGCATCATATCATATATGGCATAACATCTTTTAAACATATAATGTCATCATGAGGATTATAAAATATTTTATATCCATACATCCTATCATACATATAAGCATAAAACATATAGTATATGCATCCATCCATAAATAAAACCATACATGAATATCATATGCATCCATAAAGCATCCATCATATAGAAATATGCATAACAAATAAACACATCATATAATTGCCTCCAAAAATATTTATCTCATATATATCAAAAAAATTGGGTCACTGAACAATATCGAATGACTGCAAAAAATGTGGAGCTTGCAAACTTGATCAAAACCATACATGTATAAATATACAAACAGGCCTAGCCTATGTTGCCCCTATCACTTGAAGGAGACTGTCCCAATGGTAGTGGCCTATCCTCCCTGTGCTTTGACCCCAATGTTCTACCATATGGTTATGCCCTCTTGTGCTAAGATACCCCTACATTGTTACGAAATATCCTCAAATGAGATTTAATTTGGCTCTGTGTAAAGCTAGGAGCCCTCTTGGTAGCTGGCACTGTTCTCTCATATAGATATCAATAGTATTTCTCAAGCCTATTGGACTGATGAAACTCCCAAGCTAGATTTGTAGTACTGCCACTAATGGTAGTAATGAAATCAATATATCACTGGTCAACTCTCTGTGCATGAATCATGACCATATCCCTCTCTGTCCTAACCTATTACACTTGTCCTTGTAGTACCAGAAGTTACCCCACCTAGGCCTATACCATATAAATCCATGCATGTAGTGCCTGAATCTAGGCCTAGGCATCCTACGATACCCTCTCCTCTACATCCTCCTCCATGACATCCTCTCCAACTAGGATCTCCTCCATCATAGCCATATCTCATACAACCTCCTCCTTTGCTGCAACAAACTCATCCTCCACCTCCTCCACCCAGACCTCATGTTGTGTTAAGACCTCCATCTCTATATCTCCCACAACCTTCTCAACTCTAACTGCCTCCATGTAGATCTCCTTCTAATGAGGAGCGACACCTAGCAACACTTGACCTACTTTTACCCCCTCCTCTTGTCAAGGGGCATCATCTCTTGGTTGAACACCATCTCGCCTTGGTGCTCAAGGTGGAAGTCCACCTCTATCTCTCCTTCCTCGTCCTCTATCACCACCAATCCCTTTATCACCACTCCTACCCTTGTCACCACCTCAGCCCCTATCTCCCCTACCCCCATATCCACTCAACCTCCACCACCCCCACCATCCCCCCAACCACGATCATCACCTCTCCCCCAACCTTTGCCTTAGAATCTACCTCATCAACCTCTCCTGAGCCTCGTTACATGAGTAGGCTAATCTAGATCTGTAAAAGGTGTGTGCTTATGTTGGGCCCACCATGCTAATCTAGATCTGTAAAAGGTGTGGGCTTATGTTGGGCCCACCATGCATCGTACTCCAGTATAGTCCCTACATCAACTAAATCAATAGGGGCACCCCACTTGACTGGTTGCAATCCATCAATCTCTATTGTAGTAACTTGTATGCTAATCATAGGTCCCCAGTGGGGAAGCTCCCTAAAAGAATGAGCAAACTTTGTAATACCATTAGGAAGTCCTTGTCTCTACCCAAACTATCTCAACACATGCTCTGGCAGATTTTGCTTTATAATATGCCACATCAAAACTATGAGATCAATTAGATATTGGGTCTACCTACAGTAAGGAAAATTCTTTGAATGATCATCCTAGATAGGAAAATCTCTATATGACCTCTAGATAAATGCATCCAAGGTATCAATGTCATGTCTCCAATAGAAGACATCACCTTGACCCAAATTTATGTAATTACAACTCCATAAATATACACATAGGGAATCTCTGGTGTTTGGTACCTGTCAATGGGTGGCCTAAAAACAATTATGTGCTCCCAAGCCTAGACCGTGAGTAAAGTAGTACTGCAACTAATGGACTAAGCATCCCTGTATGCCACGTCATGAAGCTCTAGAAGTAAAGCATGGCCAACAAACATGGACCATAAGCATAAATGGTGTCCCACTCCATGATACCCTTAAGAATCGCACCCCACCCAATGGGGAACCCATGGCCTCGATGTCAGGAATAATGATACCATCAATAACAGTGCAAACAACAACTATCAACAAGTCATATCACTCAACAATCATGTCCCACTAGATCTCATTGTCCTTTACGTTGAGACCAAGAGGGTCGGCATCAAAAAGTTACCTCAATGTAGCCAATCCATGGTCATGATCATACACAACACACTCACCATGAATTGGAAGTCGAAGGATATGCCAAACATCCTCGAGTGTGACAAGATCCCTCCATCTATGGGACCAAGAACTTGTAGAGCCTTTGTTCAATTTCTGTAGGATCGAGAACCCGTGTAGCCATTTCTGTAGGATTGAGAACCTGTAGAGCCTTTTTAAAACTTCTATGGGATTGAGAACCCGTGGAGCTATTTCTATAGGAATGACAACATAGAACCTTTTTTCAACTTTTGTGGGATTGAGGACCCATGGAGCCATTTCTATAGGATTGAGAACTTGTAGAGCCTTTGTTCAACTTCCATAGGACTAAGTACCTATGGAGCCATATCTTTCACTCTTTCATGTCAAGGCTGCCCTGCAAGATTGAGAACTTGTAGAGCTACCTCATGCACATCTAGGTGTGCTAGATTGGCAATCTACTTACTTGGTGGTTAAGGTATATTCTCTTCAATCTCTTTCTACATTTCCTCACATTTGTACTGACACGTATGCTCGCTAAAGTGGGGAAAAAATTTAACAGTACAAATTTGCACCCCTAGAAAAATTCCCCATTTAATTTCCCCTACCTTAGAAAATGTAAACCCGATGATGCAATTTCACTGTTGTCACCTTGTCCCTTCCCCCTGACCACATTGTTTTATGTCAATGGAGGAATTTTTGTTAGGGAAGTGTGCTTTCCATGCAGATTTATGTGCATCACATTGCCATCTTGATAAGATTCCTACCATTGGAATCAAAATAAAGGTTACGTCTTCAATTGGTTGCAAAGAGTAATGTTCACTGCCTTCCTTGACCAAAAAAATTCAACTTGTTACCTCCATTTTTCCTATTCAAACTCACTTCATTCCTCTCTTCTAGATTTTGAATGCAATTTCAAACATTCTAGCTCTTGATTCTCACTCTCTTCACTCCATTCTTGCTTCTACACCATTGTTCTTCTTGCTTCAAGCTCCTCATTTGGCTCCAACATCATGCTTTTGTTGCAACACCATTATTATGAAAGGATTGTCAAGCTTCATCTTCTCTACATGGTCCTACCATTCTCTTCTTTTTGTTATTGGCCTTGAGTGTAGTGCCATCCATTCTCACTTTAGATGTGCAAGTAGTCTAGCCAAGGAACCTAAAGATGAAGGATGCAAGCTATGGGCATATTTGTGCTATGGAAGTGCTTTGGTTATATTTAGGATTTTCACGTGATTCTGACATATTGTTAATATGATGATATGATATTATGATTCTAATTATGACTATATTTATTACCATGATGAGGTACTGACTTATGTTCAATTGTGGTGGTTGCAGATGGAACATGAGCTTTTGTTAGTACTTTGGTGATTATGATGCATATTGTTATGTTATTATTATTATGCAAATATTTGTTTGGATAGTTAGGTGATATAGTAGTATGTTGTTAGGATAGGTGGAAAGGGCAGCATAGTACCACTAGATGTATGAGGGACATACGAGAATGAGTTGTGATTACTAGATTTCCTTCCCCAGTGCTTTGACAATTATGAAAATGTGCTCTAACTTGTATGATTGAGTGAACAGGTACTAGGCTACATCTCCACCTAAATTACTAGGTCTAAGCATGCCTTCAAACCCAATGGATTAGTTAATCAAAGATAGCACTTGGTCCCCTACCCTAGCCATCATCCTCGAAGAGGATGAGTATCCAGTTGATACCTTGTCAGTATGTCAGTTTGGTCGATTATGTTGCTTGAGGTTTTGCTTTTTGACCCTAGTTAGTGGTCAGGTAATCATTTAGGTAATTGGTTTTATTTAATTTATTTTGTCTGAAAAAATGTCTTGGTGATCCTATGCATTAAAATAAATTATTAGTAAAAAGGTACGCTTTGATAAATAAATATATAAACATACATAAATATATAATTATAGTTGATAATAAAATAAAGTTATAATGTAATGTTATAATTAATGAATAATAATAATATGATAAATAAATAATCGTAGTGAATAATAAAATAAATTTATAATGGGATGTTATAATTAATAAATAGTAAAAATAATGTGATAAATGAATAAAATATTATAAGGTTGGAGTATATAATTAATTATAATCTATAAATAAATGTGGGTAAATGATTTTACCCATTTGTGTAAAGATTGAATATCTATTATATTATATTGTTATGATTTATTTTAAAGGAAATGCTTTTAATTAATTTAAAATTAATTTTGTATGTCAACAAAGTTAATTTAATAAATAAAAAAATTAACTATTCTGTTTGGGAGTTGGTTGGGGATCGTTTGAAATTCCTATACAACCATATTTTTTGTTCGCTCAGTAAATATTTTTCTTTCGGGGTGGGGGAGGAATTTTGTTTGATTCTTCTTGGGGGAGAAACTTGTCTGTAATTTTTTTTATTCTATTGTTGATTTTGCGGCTCTTCATTCTATGCTAGAGGAGGTCGCAAGCATATATAATCAAAGACGGAGCCACTCTATTGTATGGAATTCACACCCCAAGACCTATGGCTCAAGCTTCCACACTTGGGCTTTGAGTCGTTCATTATGCTTTGATTGATGTCTTTACCCTATTCTAAATTGACATTTTGGATCACACGTGGAGGATGTTGTTAAAAGTTATGGAATTCAAATTTACCCCAACCAATTGCATTTGCTTAAAAGTTTCTAAGTCTTTTTCAACAAATTCATTTGTGCACCCATCAATTGCATTTTCTTGAAATATTCTAAGGGCTTTTCAACAATTTCAATTGTGCACCTCTTGCCATCATGCCATTCCATGAGGGGAGATTTCTTGGAGGCCCTTCTGTCAAACAACGAAAAGGGAAGATAGTTCGTGGGTTCCAACTAAGCAATTCATCGTTCAGTGGTATGCAATATTTTCCTTCTTCACTCAATTCTGTAATTTATTTAGGCTTCATTATATGTGTAGGTTTATGGCTTGTATTATATCGTTTCATATTGCATGTGTAATTTCAGTTCAATTTTTGTAATATTTCAACATAGAACTTAATGCAAACGAATGTACCTGGGATCTCTAAGATTTTGGCTCTTTGTTTTATACAAATTGATTTGGTAAAACTTATGATTTGAATAATATTTGGATGATTGTCAAAATTGATCTATACTCTTTGTCAAATTCACCCAAGGCCTGGACTTGATCTCGCCCCTTGGCTATGTCGTACCATTTACTGGTTGAATGTGGGGTTCAAACTTTAAAATTCGTTTTAGCAAATTATTTTGTACATATCCTGTAATCGTTGCATTCCATGAGATGTCATCACTTTACACCCAACCATTTGTGTTTACTTGAAAGGTTCTAAAGCCTTTTCATTGAAGATTAGTTGATTGGTGAATGGCCATTTTCATTTACTTGAAAGGTTCTAAAGCCTTTACCATATAATGGAGGAGGTTGGAGGAAGATTACACAGTAACTAAGAAGTTTTTAAAAGAATAAATGGAAAATTAATTAAAAAAATAGTGACAATAAAGAAAAATAAAAAATAGTAATTAATCAAAATTGGAAAAAAGACATCAATCATAAGAAATAAAATATAATAAAGAAAACCAAGAGAAATATAATATAGAGAAAATTTAAGAAATTTCCAATAGATTGGACTAAATTAATAAACTAAAAAAGGGAAAGAGCTAGAAAATATAAAAGTAAGAAAATTAAAAATAATTAGCAACAAGAAAATTAATAGTTAAAAAAAAGAAAAGAAAATCAAAGCCAAAAGTTATAAACAATATATTTGCAAACATATTTGCAAAGATAATATATATGATAATATATTTGCAAATCTATTTGCAAATAAGGGAAACCTCCAAATTGAAGACATAAAATAGAAAAGAACCAAATTAAAATAAAAAAACCAAATAAAAAACTTGAAGGAGTATAAAAATTGAAAATCAAACATACAAAAAACTAACAAATAATATAAGATAATAATAAGGAAAGAGATAAATAATATAATAAAAAGAACATAATAAGTTGAAAAAGATAAACAAAGAGAAAACATGAAGAAATATAAAAATTGAAAGGCAAACACAAAATTAAATAAAATTAACAATTAATATATTTGCAAAGATAATATATATGATAATATATTTGCAAATAAGGGAAACCTCTAAATTAAAACAAAAATTAGAAAGGAACCAAATTAAAATAACAAAAAAACAAAGAAAAAAATTGAAGGAATATAAAGATTGAAAATCAAACATATTAAATACAAAAAATTAACAAATAATATAAGATAATAATAAGGAAAGAGATAATTAATATAGTAAAAAGAGAAAAACAAATTGAAATAGATAAACAAGAGAAGAAAATGGACTAACAAAAACAAAGAAAAAACTTGAAGAAATATAAAAATACATAAAATAAAGAAAACTAACAATTAAAATAAGATAATAAGGAAAGAGATAATTAATATAATAAAAAGAAAAAAACAATTAAACAAAGAGAAGAAATGAACTAAATTCATTAAAACAAAAACTAGAAAGAGGACAAAGAGAAAGGAAAGAACCAACCATAAAAATGAAAAGAAAGATTGGTAATAAATAAGTAAAAAAGAGATAATCAACAAAAAGAGGTAAACAGGAAGAAACAAAAACAAGGATAATAATCGAAGAGAAACTAAAAATAATAGAAAATGGTAAATAGAAAAATAATGAAATTAACTAGATAATATAAAAAGATAAGAAAAGAGATATAAAGAAAAGATAAAACCAAAACAATTGAAAAATAAATATAATAAAAACAAGCCAAAAAAAGGGGAGACCAAGAGGGAATAAGGATGCAAAAAAATAATAAAAAACATAAAGAAAAAAATTAATAAAAAGTAAAAGAATAAAATCATTTGGAAACCTAAAAAAGGTAAAGAAGTGCCTCGAAAGCTAAAGAGACAAAAATAATTAAAAATAAATTAAAAAGGGGGAAAGACCAAGAAAGACAAAAAAAAGAAAGAAAGAATTGAACATAATTGCAAAATAATTAAAATAAGAACAGAACAATTCAACAAAAAGGAGAGATAGACAACAAAATGAAAATACAACAAAAGGAGAACAAAATAGGAAGGAATAAAAACCAAATAAGAACAAAAAGGAAAACAAAGGCAACAAAGGATAAAAGCAATAATTACAAAAGGAAAATCAAGAGGAGATGAGAAAAAAAGAAAAGAAAAATAATACTACGCCAAAAAAGCATAAAAAGGAGAAAAGGAAACCAAAACTAAAAAATCAAAAAAGAAAGAAGAAGACCTCGGAAGGAGTGAAGCAAGGAAGGAAAAACGAGGAGAGGGGAAGAAGGCTAAGAACATGAGCGAGGAAAAAGAGAGAGAAAGAAGAAGGAAAGGAGGGGAAAGAAGAAAGGGGGGAACAAAAACCACAGGAGGGAGATAGGGGAAGCTAGGAAAGGGGAGGGACCTACAGATTGAAGTTGTATAATAGAGGTTTCCACTAGGAGCTTAGGGTCTAACCATTGTCTTGATTAAGATTTAAGGGGTGGTTGTTGATCTCAATAGCTTCCTTGAGCTTTCTATTGAAAAAATTGCTTTCAATGGATAAAATTTGGGTGTTTTCAATACAAAGAGGAGGAAGAATAGTCAACAAGGGTATACTTGAGGACACATTTGTGCTTGATATCAACACGGTGCTTTTGATTCTGATTTTAAAAGAGCGGTCGGTTATATGTGAAACTAGCCGCTCTTTTAAAAGCAAAATCAAAGAGAACTATGTTGATATCAAGCACAAACGTGTCCTCAAGTCTGTCCCTTTTTTACCATTCTTCATCTTCTAAACACCATATTTTTATTGAAAACACCCAAATCTTATCCATTAAAAGTAATTTTTTAAAAAGAAATCTCAAGTAACCTATTGAGATCAACAACCACCCCTTAAATCTTAATTAGGACGATGGTTGGACCCTAAGCTCCTCGTGAAAACCTATGTTATGCAACTTCAATACACGGGTCCCTCCCCTTTCCTAGCTTCCCTTGTCTCCCTCCTGTGGTTTCTCATCTCTTATTCCCCCTTTCTTCTTTCCCCTCCTTTCCCTCTTCCTTCTCTCTCTTCTTCCTCCCTAGTGTTCTTAGCCTTCTTCCCCTCTCCTCTTTCTGCCTTCCTTGCTCCGCTCCTTCCAAGGTCTTCTTCTTTCTTTTTTGGTTTTTCAATTTTGATTTCCTTTTCTCCTTTTTACTCTTTTTTGGTGTAGTGTTATTTTTCTTTTCTCTTTTTCCCATCTCCTCTTGATTTTCCTTTTGCAATTATTGCTTCTGTCCTTTGTTGCCTTTGTTTTCCTTTTTGTTTTTCTTATTTGGTTTTTCTTCCTTCCTATTTTGTTCTCTTTTTGTTGTATTTTCTTTTTGTTGGCTGTCTCTCCTTTTTATTGAATTTATTTGTTCAAGTATTTTAATTATTTTACAATTATGTTCAATTCTTTCTTCTTTTTGTCTTTCTTGGTCTCTCCCCCTTTTTAATTTATTTTTTAATTATTTTGGTAATTCTTTGCCTTTTTTAGGTTTCCAGTTGATTCTATTCTTTTGTTTTTTTATTAATTTCTTTTCTTTTATTAAAATTTCTTTATGTTTTTTTTTTTTTTGCATCGGTATTCCCTCTTTCTTGGTCTCCACCTTTTTTGGCTTGCTTTTTATTATATTTATTTTTCGATTGTTTTGGTTTTATCTTTTTCTTTATATCTCTTTTCTTATCTTTTTATATTATCTAGTTGATTTCATTATTTTTCTATTTACCATTTTCTATTAATTTTAATTTCTCTTCTATTATCATCCTTGTTTTTGTTTCTTGCTTTTTCCTTTTTTGTTGATTCTCTCTTTCCATTTATTTATTACCTATCTCTCTTTTGATTTCTCTAATTTTTGTTTTAATGAATTTAGTTCATTTTATTTTCTCTATATAATTGTTTTGTTCTCTTTATTATATTAATTATCTCTTTCCTTATTATCTTATTTTAATTGTTAGTTTTCTTTATTTTATGTATTTTTATATTTCTTCAAGTTTTTTCTTTGTTTTTGTTAGTCCATTTTCTTCTCTTGTTTATCTTTTTCAATTTGTTTTGTTCTTTTTATTTATTTATTTATTTATTTATTTATTTTTAATAAAAAGAGGGTAAAAACTTTATTGAATCAGAACAACAATACAAAGTCCAAAGAAAAAACCCACAAGGGGTCCAACAAAACAGGAATTAATTCACACCCAAGAAGCATCTCATATCCTCAGCCACCCACTCCTCAAGAACAGGGGCCATGTCATTAGGAAGATTGCCCCAACCATCCATAGACCAAGAATCAATCCTCTCAGTCGCCCATCTAGCCAGTCCATCAACCACCCTATTCAACTCCCACGGAATATGGCAGAAAACAATGGACTCCAGAGTAGAGCACATAGAAATAATCTGCTTGACAACCCCAGCTAGCTGCCAATTCACATCCTCCAACTATCGCTTACGCAACATATTGAAATAACCACCTGAGAATTAGATTCACAAACAATCTGTCACCACCCAAGGCCAACCGCCCGCTTAATCGCCATAAGAATAGCACTAGCCTCCATAAGATTATTGGTATGCAAACCTTGATACATAGAAAATAAAAACACCACCACTCCCAGGTTGTCTCTACCAATACCACCAACTCCAGCATGCCTAGGATTACCCCTAGATGACCCATCTGTATTGATTTTTAGCTCCCCCAAAGCAGGCAGACACCAAAAGTCGTCACGAGCCACCCCTCATGCCCACGCCTACGATGCACACTACCCAAATTTCTCTTATCCCCAGCCACAAGACCCAGGGAATTAACAACACCCAAGTCCCTAGGATTAATAGCCACAAACAAATCACACTTTGCATTCAAATTCTCCTACAAATTCCCAAAAAATTGTCTCCAAAGTTGCTCCAAGATCAATTTTTTATCCAAGAAAATTTGTCTGTTGCACTCCAACCAAACATGGCAAACAATCAAACTAGGGCCAATGCTCCAAGCAATTTTAAGAAAAGAGGTTTTGGCAGGAGATGATCCCTATCTCCTCCAAAAATCATCCAAGGAAGAGACATGGCAACACGGTAAGCTCCAGAGATTCCACCAGTGATGCCAGATACCTTTAGCAAAGGAACACTAAAAAAAGAGATGTGAGAGGCATTCTTCATGCTGACCACACAAAACACACATGGAAGGGCCCTGGAACCCCTGCTTCCAAAGATTGTCCCAAGTAAGACACTTACCTTGGACAACAAGCCAAGAGAAAAAATTACACTTAGGCCAAGAAAATTTATTAGGAACCTTGGAGCTTCTAAAAACCTGTTTATCCAAAACCTGATAACTAGAGGCAACCAAAAATTTACCTCGCAAATCAAGACCCCAAGCAAGCACATCTCTCCCAAGAAGAGAGTTACAGGCACGATCTGAAAGAATCTTAGCAAGCACTTCACAATCCTCCAAAACCCCCCGAGGAGGCCAAACCCGAGGATCCTTCTACCTGGACATAGTAATCTAACTCAAAGATTGTTGAGATTTGAAGTCAGCCACATAACACCAACCTGCCTCCTTAAAAATCTAGCACAAGTCATGAAGGTGGGGATGAGATTGCAAAATAGGGGGATGTCCATCCCAAGATTCATGCCAGAAGAGAGCTTCCTAACCCCCATTACAAATCCAAAAAAGTCCCTGTTTAACAAGCTTGGCACCCCGTTTGATGGTACTCCAGATCATAGAACCTTTCCACTCCATACTGAATCTAACAACCTCCATGCTTTCCATCGCACCAAAATATTTGAGGGTAAGAATTTTAGCCCACCACATATGTTGTTGAGAACACCAACGCCAATACAACTTAGCAGCCAAGGCCTGCCCATTCAAATCAATCCATCGTAGACCAAGATCCCCCTCCTGCTTTGGCCTACAGACAACATCCCATTTCACCAAGATCCACTTACTATGAAGAAGGTTACCAGACCACAAAAATTGATGAGACAATCTCTCAAAATCTTTAATAAAACTTGAAGGAGTAGAAAGAACAAAGCACCTATAAAGAGGGAGAGCCTGGATCACAGACTTTAGAAGAGTCACTCTTCCAGTTGAAGAAAGCCACCTGCAAGTCCAATGGCTGACCAATCTTTGAAACTTATCAAGAGTCTCTTGCCAAAACCTTTTAGGGAGAGACCGAATGGCAAGAGGGATTCCAAGATAGATAAAAAGGAAGTGAACCAATTTGGAAATGCTAATTTCCTTTGGATAACCTTAGGAGTATGGAAGAAGTAGATGAAAGACTTACCCTCATTAATGTGCTACCCAGAGGCTGCCAAGTAGTTGTCCAAAACATTGCACCAGTTCAAAGCCTCCTCAACCTTTTCCCTACCCATCAAGGCAGTATCATCAACAAACTGAAGATGAGACTGAGGGGAAAGATCGTTTCCCCAATTCCAACCCTGAATTAGGTCACTAGCTACCTAAGCACGAATAAGCCTTCCCAATCCTTCTGCAAGTAGGATGAATAAGTAGGGCGACAAAGGATCTCCTTGTCTGAGGCCTCTAGAAGCACCAAACAACTCAGTGGGATCACCATTGATAAGCACTGAGAAGGAGGAAGAAGTAACACAACTCCTGACCCATTCAATCCAATCTCTAGCAAAGCTAAAAGCTCTAAGAATCTTAAACAAAAAGCATCATTTAATGCAATCATACGCTTTTTCCATGTCTAGCTTGATAAACATAAATTTTTATTTTGAAGATTCCATAGAATGGATGGTCTCATCTGCAATCACAACGCCATCCATGATCTATCTGCCAGCAACAAAACCCCCTACTCCTCAGAGATTGGCCCACCAAGCCAAGGTTTCAGCCTTTCAGCAATCAACTTAGTAATAATCTTATAAACATTACATAATGCAATAGGCCAAAAAAGATCCAAAGAATTAGCCCCCTTCTTTGGAATGAGAGCTAAAAAAGTTGCATTCAGAGACTTCAACATTTGTTTATTCATGAATGATTCCTTAACAACCTCTAAGAGGTCCAACTTAACCACCTCCCAAAACTCCTAAAAGAATTCAACAGGGAATCCATCAGGCCCCAGTGCTTTACCTTTCTTCATATGGAACACAAAATTCTCAAGCTCCACCAAGGTGATAGGAGAAAGCAATGATTCATTCATTTCATTAGACACCAGCTGTAGGATATAGTTCAAAATCCTAGTTTCAGTCTCCTCGGCTGGAAGCGAATCCTCAGAAAATAATGAAGAGAAATACCGAATACATTCTGTAGAGATAGAAGCAGAAGAGGACAAAATTTCCCCATCTGACAACACAAGAGAAGAAATAACATTACCTTGCCTCCGATCTTTAACTGGTTTGTGAAAAAAAGAAGTATTCCTATCGCCAGCCTGAAGCCATTCAATACAAGATTTTTTTTTCCAAAAAAATTCTTCTCTTAACTCCCATTCCTCTACCTCTTTTGTTGTAGCGATCTCAAACAAACTCAACTCTTCCGTTAGGCATTGATCACGAATCTGCCTGGTGATTAAGTCTAGGTTATCCTAAGCCTTCTTTTTTTCATGAAACAAATTACCAAAATGTTGCCTATTCCATATATTCAACTTGTATTTGACATACTGTAACCTCTTTGAGAATGAGTACATAACAGTGCCATAAGTTGGCTTCCCAAGATCCCACCAGCCAGAAATCATATCATGAAGAGACTCATCCCAAAGCCACATGAGTTGGAACTTGAAAATCTATCTAGCACATCATTGAGGCACATCAATCGCAAGCATAATTGGCCAATAGTCAGAGCCTCGACAATCCAATATTTCAGAGCTAATCATCCACCTACCCCCCATCCAAAAACTGGACACCAAAAATCTATCTAGTCTTTCAGAAATAGAAGCATCTCCAATTCTCCTATTATTTCATGTGAAGACTCCATTAGTTGGCTTGACATCAACTAACCTCAAAAGAGCCATATTATCCTGCAAGAGCTTAGAGGAAGGCTCCAAATGAGCACTACCTCCTCTCTTCTCTTCTAAAGAAATGACAACATTAAAATCCCTAGCCAAGATCCAAGGCAGGTAAGGATCCAAAGACCTCACATATCTAACATGATCCCACAGCTGAGCTTTACCTTGGAAATCAATTGGAGCTTATATATTAGAGAAAAGAACTTTCTCCCCTAACTCTAAATGAGAAGCAACACAAGAAATCAAACTCTTACAAGAGATCCACCAAACTGGACTAACCTTCCGAGGATCCTAAAAACAAGCCACTCCACCAAAATTACCAAAAGCACCCACACATTGACATTGGCCATGACCCCAAATCTTAGGAGCCACACATAACATACTATCCACAGATAATTTAGTTTCCTGCAAGAAAATCACATTCGGAGAATGAATGCGGATCAAATCTCAAATAGCCTTTTGTCGAGGGATGTTATTCATACCCCTCACATTCCAAGAAAGAACTAACATCATTGGGGTTGGGAGAAGTGAGCATCAATAGAACTCACCGAACCAGCCTCAACCAATATCTCTCCAGCTAGCTTCACCTTTTCTTGGTCCTTTTTGCAACCAACCTTAATTGGTTTTTCAAGAATCCCTTTCTTAAAAGATTTTTGTTGCACACCCAAAATAGAGGAAGAAGACTTAATCTTACCTAAGTCTGGGGTACCCCAAACTTTCGAGCAAACCTTACCAGCACCAGAGGAGCCACCAAAATCAATAATCATCCCACTCCCCACACCAAGAGCTGGAGCGGAAGGAGATAGATTAGACACCCTCTGAGGATCCTGGCCACCAAACTAATCCAATCCAGTGATTACCAAAGGTTGTGCTTCAAACAACTCCTTAGAACCAGAGCCATCCTCCACCTGCATGCTAGCTGGAAACCCTTCCTCCTGAACTAATTCATCCAAAGCCTCAAACTTTTTGAATGTCTCCCCTCCCTTCCCATCCTTAAAAGGTCTCTTTTGACCCCGACCACGATTGCGAGGTTTAACTAGAACAAAACCATCTTTGTCTGCTGCCATGCCCTACATGGGATCCTTACCCTTTTCCACCCTTAGATTAGATTGGTTACCTACATTACTTGCACCTCCTACACCAAAAGCCCAAAGACACCTCCATTGTAGATGTCCATATTCATGACATAACTGGCACTGAAAGGACAACATTTCATAATCCAATGGCTGACCAGGAATTAGAGCCAACAGTCAAATCAATAGAATCAGGTAGAGGTTGACTTAGATCAATCTCAACACAAACCCTCGCATAAGAAAAGATTCTCTTATCCAAAGTATGTTGAGAAGGACCAATAGGCTTACCCATTAGTAAAGCAATCGATTGTAATATATCAGTTCGCCAACATTCAAGTGGCAGTCGAGGAAGGCGAACCCAAACTGAGACCCTAGAAGGCAACTCTTCTGCCAAATTAAAGCCTGCATGCCATGGTTTTATGAAAAGACCTACTTGGTTATAAAAATAAGGCCCCCCTTCAAATGCCCTATTTCGATCTGAAATGCATGAGAAATTAACCAGAAAGAAATTATTCATAGCCAATAGAACCTCAAAGTCACCCTCTAGAGACCATGTCTTGCAGATCCAAGTGTACAGGAAAGAAAGAGAAACCCTCATCCCCATATACTTACAAATCAAAACATGCTTACTGTAATAATCTAGGTCTTCAGCTATTGCCTTCGATTGAATCATGAGCACAGGACGTACATGAGCCCTCTCCAGGCATCCATTTATCTTATGTAATTTAAAGGTACTATATTTTGTCAAACCCTCTCCAGCCGAAGCCCCATCACCAACCTTCGTCATCGTAGCACCCCCCCCTCACCTCACCAATAGGTGGATTTCTTGCCATGCAAACCCTACACTAAAAACTTTAGCCAAGAAGCCCCAAACCAAAACCAACCTATCTCACAACCACCACAAGATTGCGAGAAAAAGAGGATAACAACAGTAAACACCTCCCAACACCAGCAAACAACAAGCTCCACCCAGCCAACAAAGCAATCAAAAGCTCAACCCTGAGGAGAAAGAGATCGCTGTCTTTGGACAGACCAACGCCCGCACCAAGTCTCGAACACTCACGCCGAAGCACTCCCGAGTCAACATCCGCGCACAGAAGAAAGGGAACAAAAAAGAGCCACCCCTGGCCCCTACCTGCACCACACAGACACCCCTCCCACGCAGCCGCTAGAAACTTCAGAGACGAACAGGCTAGGGCACAGATGTCGTAGCGCGCCCGCGGCCTGCACCCGAGAGTGCCATCCTCCTTCACACTATCCTTGTTCTTTTTATTATATTAATTATCTCTTTCTTTATTATTATCTTATATTATTTGTTAGTTTTTTGTATTTAATGTGTTTGATTTTCAATTTTTATATTCCTTCAAGTTTTTTCTTTGTTTTTTGTTATTTTAATTTGGTTCCTTTCTATTTTTTGTCTTCAATTTGGAGGTTTCCCTTATTTGCAAATAAATGTGCAAATATATTCATTGTTAGTTTTCTTTAATTTTTGTGTTTTCCTTTCAATTTTTATATTTCATGTTTTCTCTTTGTTTTTTAATATTCCATTTCTTCTCTTGTTTATCTTTTTCAACTTGTTAAGTTCTTTTTATTATATTTTTCTCTTTCCTTATTATTCTCGTATATTATTTGTTATTTTTTTTGTATTTACTATTTGATTTTCATTTTTTATATTGCTTCAAGTTCTTTCTTTGTTTTTGTTATTTTAATTTAGTTCCTTTCTATTTTGAGTCTTCAATTTGGAGGTTTCTCTTATTTACAAATATATTTTGCAAATATATTATCATATATATTATGATTGCAAATATGTTTATAAATATATTATTTATAATTTTTGGCTTTGATTTTTATTTTATTTTTAAATTATTAATTTTCATGTTGCTAATTATTTTTAATTTTCTTACTTTTTTATATCTTCTAGCTTTTTCCTTTTTTAGTTTGTTAATTTAGTCCAATCTATTAGAAATTTCTTAAATTTTCTCAACATTATATTTCTCTTGGTTTTCTTTATTGTATTTTATTTCTTATGATTGGTGTCTTTTTCCAATTTTTATTAATTACTATTTTCTATTTTTTATTTTTTTATTGTCATTCTATTTCTTTATTAATTTTTCCTTTCTTCTTTTGAAAACTTCTTGGTTCTTGTGTAATCTTCCCCCAACCTCCTCCTTTATATCTAGTTTGATCTACATCTCCTACTCCTACAACTCTTTTTGCATCCCGATGATGGATCATAGAGTGTGATATGAAACGTTGATCCAAAAATAAATACACAGTTTAATTCACAAGCAACAATCTATATTCTAGTGTGTGTTCAACAGTTTGAAAATATTCCCTAGAGTAGACAAAATGCTACCATTTAATTGGTTTGAATTGAGATAAAGACACTCTAGTTTGCAAATGCAACTTAAAGAGAGGGAATAAAACCTTCCAAATTTTTCCAAGAAAGATCAATACATAACAAAGGAAGAGCTCTAAGAAAGGTAGGAATATTACCTCTAAATGAATTACTTGAAAGATCCAACTATTGAATCCATGATAGAATGAAAAAGAAAGGATGAATTTCTCTGGAAATTATGCAATTATACATGTAAAATATGGTGATACTAGTGAGAGATGAATTATCTTCCCAACTATATATCTTCTACCATTGTGAGATTTAATTTTCTCAGTCCAAGATGATCCAACCCTCTCAAATGTGTTTTCCACTCATCGATGAGATAGAAAATTTGAAGAAAATTGAGAGATATGAAATTTAATAGCTTGAGGAAGATTTTGGATGGCATAAGAAAGATCTCACAAAGTGCCTAGGTTTGATGGAACACATTTCAGTTTTTGGAGATTCTAGATGGAAACCCATCTATCCTCTTTGGGTTTTGGCGCTTGGCCATCTATCAAAGATGGTTATACTATTCCAACTACTCCTACAATTTATTTGGATGAGATCAAGTCCTATGAGAACAATTTGGAAGGAAAATAATGCTATCTTGAGTGGGCTATCATATTCTAACCTTGTAAAAGTAATGCATTGTAGGTCAAGTAAGGTATTGGGATCTCTTCCTAAGTCTTATAGTTCTAAAGTATCTTCTATTGAGGAAGCTAGAGATCTGGATAAGATTTCAATGGATCAATTATATGGTATTGCATTTGAAATGAGAGAGTTTGAAAAAGAAGCTCCATAGAAGGAAACAACATTCAAAGAAAGAAAGAAAGAAAGAAACATATGAAGAATCTGATCTAGATAGTGACACTGATGAAGAAGAAGCAAATTTTGTAAGAAAGTTGAAGAGAGGTACCGATAAGTATAAAGATAAGCTACCTTTCAAATGTTTCAAGTGTAGAGAGGTTAGTAATTTTGCTTCTAAATGTCCCTTAAAAGATTCTATAAAGAGAAACAAAGAGCCTAGAAGAAATAAGGTTAACAAGAGTCTCTACTCCTCGGAAGATTCCTGCTCTTCAAAGGATGATAAATCTAGTGGTCTAAATAGTGAAGATGAAATCATGTTTTTAGTTGATAAGGAGACTGAAATTAAAGCTAAAGATCCAAGTGTTGTGTGTATTGATTTTCATGCAAAAGATGAGGCTAATTTGTAATGCCCCTCAGTTTTCCTTGTCTGAACAGCTTTTTGGATTTCATCTAGACTTTATGATGTTTAACTTGACCTTAGGTTACTATTTGATAGACTTTATGTCACTGTTGGATGTTACTTTGACAAGGTGATATTTTGATGAGTTGATGTTGTGACTAATTATTCTTTATGTTATGCTTTTGATTAGCATAGTTGTTATTTGAGTTAATGTTGATGTATGCTCATATGATGATTTATTGATGCTTTAATTTCATTATTCTCGTTGTGATTGTATTGGTGAAGGGAACAGGATTACATCACTCGCTTGCGAGCACCCTGTGATTCTATGATTTATCTTCATAGTGTGACAGTTATGATTTTTATACATGTATGTCATTCATCTTGGTTGCAGGATTGTAGATACATGATATCATCTCCACCTGGTTTCACAAGTCTAAGCGTGTCCATTTTCTCTACAGTTATGTTGATTGGGAGATAGTAACGAGGTTCCCTTGTCAAACCACAAACCTAGTCATAATGTGTCGTCAATTCATGTTTGGCATGTCATAATGTCATGTTGTCCTTGTTTGTTTTGATAATTTATTATCTTGCAAAGTTGTTTTTGAAAATTAATGTTTAAATGCTTTAAATGTGATCTATTTATTTTTAGATTAAAGGTGTTAAAAGTTTTAATTTAATTTAATTTATTTGGTAAGGTAATTTAATCTTTGTGATTAAATTTATCTTATTAAATAAATTAATTAATTAATTAAATTTAGTTTGTTGAGTAAATTAATTAATTAATTAAATTTATTTCAGTTAAAGTGCATAGATTTAGTGATTTAAATTTATTTTGAAATTAAATTGTGTTTTAAATTATATAAATGCAAAAATAATTTGTAAATGTATAATAGAAAATATTTGTGATTGAGAAGATATTTTTAGTTGACAAGTGTTAGTTAATTTATTAAGGGATTTGATTAAGGATTATTTGACGGAGAGAATTTAAATTTTTGGAAGTTTGTTTTGTTGAAAAATTGAAGAAGGCTCTCAAAAAAGTTGGCTGGGAAATTATTGTGCATCTTCTCGTAGTGAAGAATTTGGGGAAAAAGCTTGGGAATTGAAATCTAAGGCTCTACGCCATTCTTTGTCCATTCAAGCTTCAAAGGATCCAAGTCTCTTATTTTATTTGTTTATTTAATTTATGTTTTGAAAAGATTGTCGGTGCAATTCTTTGTTTAGATTTTGTGAAATTAAAAGTTTAGAGATTTGTTGATTTTGAAGAGGATTTGTTTATAAATTTTGAAATACTACCTATTATGCCGTGAAATTTTAAAAGCCTCTATAGAAAATTGTGAGATCCTTAGATCCTCTGTAGGGAATTGGTTTTGAACAAAAGGAGATTCAAAATGAAAACAACAAGAGATTTAGGAAACCTCTGTTGAAAATTGGAATTGGGAACTTAGTTAAATTGTGGGAATAATTCTTATCCTCTAGTAGAAATTAAAATATTTGTCTATAAGTTTATTTATTTAAATATTGCTTTGCAATCTTATATATATATATATATATATTTGAGAATATATATGTATATAGAAAAGTGATTTGATGAATTATCCTCCAAAAAAATTTTTGTGAAAGCATAATTTCTGTCGTATGACGAATTTGTGAGAATTTTTGGATAAAATATAAAAATAAAATAAATTTATGGCAACTGGGGGCTACCCCCACAGCCACCCCCAACATGGAGGCGCTGGTTGTGGCAGCGAACCCCATAGTGGGGATGGCTGCGTAGCAACCCCACCGCCATGTATATGGCTATTGGTATATAGTCTGCACAACCATTTGATATGGCATAAAACTTATTTCGTCCGCCTGAAAATCGAAATAGCGATTTTGTTATTTTAATATGTTTTTTTTTTTTAAATATAAAAATATATAATTATTATATATATATATATTTATTTCTGTATTTTGTTTAATGGAAATAGTAATTGGATTTTAAAAAAATAAATAAATATTATATTTATTTATATATATAATTATATTTATTTATATATATAATTATATTTATTTGAATAAATGTAATTATGTAAATATAATCATAATTATTTATTTGTATATATAAAATGCTATAATAGATGTTTTAGAAAAAAAAAAGATATTGTAGACATGCAAAATTAACACTATGCATTTGATCAGGTTCATTCATCAACTAAACTGGATGTTGCATTAGATCCATTCATCACCTTCATCCATTCATTTAAATAATCTCAGTGCCTAAGGTTATTTATTTAAAATCAAATGAGCATTATCATCAATCTTTTAATAATAAATCAAAAAGCCATTTAAATCAAATCCTAAATCATATTCCATCATTTTTTGGTTTAAATAAATCAATTATCAAAGTCTTGAAAGTCAAATCATCTAATCAGCATAATCATCATCTAACCCTAATTAAATATTAATCACATCCCACTTGCATTATCTGGATATCTCCACTTGCACAATAAATCAATTTTATTGATTTATTAAAACACTCATTTTCCCTCAACATGACAAGTCAAACATGGCATTTATTGCTCTTTTTTCTTGTCCCCCTCTCAAAATTTATTGCAAATTTGAATTCAAAATTTCCCTCTCATGGGCACTCTTCCCAAATCTTGCACAACCATTGGCCTATCATCACTTGACAAGTGGCCTTATCTTATTGGCTTGATCTTTGTCCCACATTGGCCCATTTTCAACACTTATCATTTTAAAAATCCTTAAATAAGTGCTTCATCTTTGAGCAACTCCTTCACAATCTTTAGGCAAAGTCATTCTCTTCACATGGAGAACTGATTTTGTCCACTATCAATCCACAATCTTAGCATTTCATCTCCAAGATCATGCAAGGTCACTCTCTTCATTTGAGAAATGATCTTGTCCATCATTATCATTAGCTTATCTAAAGGGGTTGGGAAAGGGCTACTTTCCACATCAAAGTAGCACCAATCCCCCCATAAGATCATTTGTTTGCTTTGTTTAAGAATGAGGAATAGTTATTTTTGATTGTATTTGCTCAAGTATTTCATCTTTTTCCTTGTTTTCTAACAATGCAGATGGATTTTATGGGGAACTCATGTTTTAATCTTGCATTTCGATTTATTAGTGTGATTGTTTGTTTCTTCATTTTGGTGCTTAAAACGAACTCACAATTGCATTGAAGGCTATAAAACGAACAAGTGCTTGAATTGTGTGATTTTGTCTTTTGAGTGTGTATCCTCTCCCCTTGCGCTTCGTGCGATCTAGGGTGCAAGAGAAACACTCAAAATACATTTTATTGCTTTGAAACACTTCAATTTGGGCTTAAAAATTGAACATCTTGTGCGAGTGTGAGTAGGGGCATTTTCACAGTACATTCTCTTTCTTTGTGCCGCCAAAGATTGATCGAGTTACAGATTGTGTCTTTGCTTGCTTTTGTTTATCTTAGAGGGCTGCTTTGGGGAAAAAGTACTCACCCAAGGGAACGACTCAACCGGTAACACTCTAAAGCCAAGAGTATTTTTAGCCGGATATAAATGAGGGTTTTGGTTAAATTCCATAATCACGCGGTTGGCTCCGACAAGATGGATCCGAAAGGGGACTCTTGCCGTATGGGTCAATCTCCACGAACGGAAAGTCCTTACTAGAACCCATGTGCTAGAATTTGCCAAAATCCTTAATCTATTTGTTGGTGCAAGAACGTCGCTCAAGCCACCCCACACTCTTAAGGTCTTCTAGTAGAGATGGAAAGCATGCCATGGGAGTTTCATGGGTGTTGATGCTTGCCCATTGACGTTAATGAGCCATGGAGGGGAGCCAGTGGGGTCAAGCATCTAACCATCCGCTAGAGATAAGCGTAGCTGGACTTGTCCAAGTGGGAATCCAACAAATATTGTCTTACACATCCATAGGGCTTGTAACTATTCTTTGTTTGAAAACACAGTGTGTATTCAAAACATTTTGCAAACAAACATTCAACATGATTCTCAAAATTTCAAACCCTCTTGAAGACAAATATCATTGACTCAATCCATATGTTACTGCTTTCCCTGCGGATTCACATCCGTAGAGGTTCCTAAGCATTGGATTATACCTCAATTTGTCTTCTTGAGTAAACAATAGGAAAACCCTTGCCTTAAGTTCATTAAATTTCCACATAAAATATCTTGTGGGGTTTAAATAAATTAAGACATTGGACATCTTAGTTTGAAACTTTAATCAAGAGTGTGTTTGTGGTCAAAAGAATACATTAAGCAAAGATAACGAATTGGACCCCACACATGTGCTTGATATCTCTTGGTCATATTGGTCTTTTGATTGCTCTTAGAGAAAAGTGTGTTCTTCAATACCTTGGCCTAGTAAACAAAGTCTCTCTAAGTCTCTTAGGATCAAAATCAAACACTTCATCCACCTCAAACATTTATCATCTCCATCCCACAAACAACTTTAGATCTTTGGAAACATCATTATCTAGACTTGGGTACATCCTTAAATCATCATCAAAATTCACCTTGTTTAGTTAGGTGTATGGGAATGAATCCTTTCTCATACATTTAATTAAATCAGCAATCCTTTTAACAAGTTCATCCTAAGATCACATCCAACATCGTAGGGTTTACAAGTTCATCATCCAAATCAAACAAAATCAACATCAAACCCTAAGTCTAGCATTGATCCAAAGTTCCTAAACGTTTGTCACTCATATCATTTACACATTTCATCCTCCATCTCGTCATTGGTCCTAAGAACCTTAGAGGTCACTTTTGCTACAAGATCAAAACACAAGAAGAACATGGAATATAAACTAGATTCATACATCATGAGCGGTCCAAACCAACCAAACTATCCAAGCCTCACGAAATCATGGGATTATGGAAACTCACATCCATACATAGGATCACTATCTCCTACGAATATCAATAACACAACGAATGTGAGTATGCCCAATCTGAATTTTGGAACACATCTCCCCATGATAGATTTAAATCAAAGTCCAAACTTACAAGTCTATCCTTCAAACAATCAATACATGAGTCTTCAAACAAGCAACATCATTCCACCAAATCCCTACTTGCCAAATGTGGATGTACCAAGTGCAAGTTTTTGAAACATGAATCCTAACTCGGAAAACTTTGGAAAAATGATTCCCAATACCAACAATGTTCATCCTATCATGCCAAATCTGAACATCATCCCAAATCAGAACATTATCCAAAGTCAATTTTCCCATAATCCCATTCAAAAACCGCAAGTAGGCATCCCAAATCCGCTTAAACAAAAGCCAAATCAACTATCTCAAGTGAGTCAAGATCAAAATCAAGAACAAATTTGGCGAGATCAAATTGCGGAACTTTCCAAAATAGTTGAGGCATTGCGCCAAGGGAAATCTCCACCACCATTACCTACATCATTCCTTGGTTTAGGGCTTCCCCCTTTACCTAACACCAATCATGCCATCCAAATCAATCCACCTAACATCAATCAAACCATCACGACAAATCCTTTGAATATACCATCGACATCACACCAATGGATGGTATCTAATCAAACAAAAACATTGATCCCAAATCAAAATACGGTCTCCCAAGGACCTATCACCTCGGTCAATCCAACCATCTCTATCACTTTGATCACTCCAACCACCACTATCACGCCCATCACATCTCAACCCCTCACTACCATGATCGCTCCGAGCATATCTCAAACACTTGTCACTACATCCAACATGATTTCGAATCCACCACCACCCCCACCACCACCAATTTCCACCACATCAATCCAATACAACGTGACATTACAAGATGCTTTTCAAAAGGGATTCCAACAATATCTAGCCATGCAACAAGCAACACAAGCTCAACAAGTGAAACAATCCTCTCAAGTTTCCCAAGCCTCTCAAGCTACCCAACCAACATGAGCACAAACACAAAAGATGACAACTATTGAAAACAAGGATCAAGATCAATCCATCACTGAGCACACGTTTACTTCATCCAATGATCAAATCGACATATGTCAAGAGTCACTTTTGAATCACGATCAAAATCCACCAACAAAACTCAACAATGAGCCAATTCAAGAAATATCAACATCACTTGACTCTATGGTCGAAGACATTCACAATCTCTCCATCGCAATTGTCGAAAACAATGATCAAAACCTCTCCATTGAGGAGCACATTGAGGATGTATCTACACAATCCAATGATAAACTCACCATACATCAAGAGCCACTCTTTAGTGATCTATTTCAAGGAGTGTTAGGACTATTTGATCCAATTGACATAATGCATGATCTGTTGACCAATGATCATATTGAAAATGTCTCTACATCGCCTTATGAGTTAGAGGACATATCTCAAGAAGTTATTCCAAAACAAGATCAAAATCTTTCACTAAGGTCTAGCAATGGTCATTTTCAAAACTTGTTGATCCCCTTTGACCTCATGGTTACAGATGCTGAAGGAACCTTGAAATTGACCATGCCTAATGTCGACATCCAAAAGTCCTTTGTAAGAAATCCATCCTTTGAAGCTGCCCCATGTCAAGAACTTGATCCAAAACATGTCAAAAGCAACTCTAAAATTAATCAAGATCAAGAATTTGTATCTTCAAGATACTACAATAATCTATGAACACTCTCTTATCCATGCAAGATGATCATATCCATGTAGCACATACTCCTCCATCTACCCATGAGATGCTTTCTACAGATGCGCATGTAGATGATCTTCATCTAGAACAAGATTTTGTTACACAAAAAGAGCAGATTCTTAACTCCTACAATCAAATGGAGTTGTCAACATCAGGATCAAATATGTCCCAAATTCAGATTGAGGACATCATGAATAAAGGTATCCAACATTATCCGCTCAAAGAAATAAGTTAGATAGAACATTCAGAGTTAGCAGAGCAGCAAATGGAAATAACATCATCTACAATGGCTATCTATCAGAGAACACTTATTGAAAAAGACATCTCAAAACAAGCAGAATCAAAGCATGAAGGTACTACTACCACCATATTGGGGGCAACTTCATCTCAAGCAAACATCAACATAGGGAGCATGAAGAGTCCTTATGATGAAGCTAGTGTCAATACTACAGCCAACCACGTCATGAATCTTCATCCACCCATCACCCCATCCATGAATTGGGACCAACGTCAAAGGAAATATCTGAATCAAAGTATGAAGAACGTTATCAAATCAAAAGAAGCTGAGAAGCATAATGAACAAATCAAATACAAATGGATACCAAAAAATACAAAGAAAGATCATCCCTATCAAACTCCATCAGTCAAAGAAACTGTGGGGCAAACTAAAAGAGGGAAAGGTATCCATCAAAGATGTCCACAAAATCAAAAGCAGGCTTTTCAAGTGACGCATAAAGTATATCAAGCAGCTTGGTCCTAATTCACGCACACTTCCATATCCACCCATCATTGCTCATCTTCCCAAGTTTGGAGAGTCAAAGGTTCCAAACTGTCAACCAATCCATCTCTTATCCCTAAACGCACTCCATCCACGCCTCCACGCATGATATCCAATTCTCATATTGACCATGTATTGGCAACAACCCTTCATCATAAGGATTCAAAAGGCACTTTATCACGATGTACGCACAGAGACAGAGTTAACCCTGGTATCGACGAAGCAGATCAAGAATCCCAAAAGTTGCATTCAAGTGCACGTATCTTAGCAAAGTAGCTCCTTCAGGCAGGATATCAATGGCACATTATGACAGAGGCATCTATGTCAACACCACCAGGTGGTTCGGCATGAATCTTTCAGAAAAATACAAAAAAATCAAAAATATGAAAATCCAAAAAAATTAGAAAAACGATTGAAAATAGTAAAGAGAAAAAAATCGTCCTCTAGTGAAAACCGCATGGGTGGCGCTTTGGGCAAGACCATGACGAAAACCTGGCAAACAGGCATCATGTGTGGAATAGAGCATCTATGTGTGCCTGTTCAGTTGAACGCATCTCATCCGTAATAAATCCAACATTCCATCCATCTTATCCATAATAAATCCATCCATAAACCATTGATCCAATCCATTTGCATATATTTGCATCCATCATCTCGGTTGTCTTGATCTTGATGAAATTTTGGGGCACCCTTTACGCTTGCTTACGATAAACATCTTGACATGGGTCATTTTCATTGATCCTATCCTATGCAGCATTATCTGAGCCATGAAGTGGTATCCTAATGAGCATTCGTTATCCAAACACCTTATCTTATCGCAAGATAATCCATGTCCCCCCATCCATACACTTATCTGAGCATCCATCCATGACATTCCTTACATTGTTAGACATTGGGGGCAGGTATTTACATCTTGCTTCGAGAATAAATCTTGATCTATATCCTTCACCTTATGTGGTGATCCGAACATTGGAAAATGTGAAATCAAATTGGTCAAAGCAGTTGTGATCCGAAATCCAAATCACTAGCCCATGGCACATTTTGATGAGAAGACATTCCTTATCAGTCTTCATCTTTCATCAAACATCAATCGATATCAGTCGCATCTAAGCTGCACGTCAAACGTCACATCAAATCATCCAAACATCTTTTGTTCAAAACTAAGCTTCATCAAACATGATCAATCAAATCCAATCAAAAAATCATCATCTCGGGATATCCTTGTGTTGCTTAACACTATCCTTGCATTGTCGTGTATCCTCGACAATGTTATCATTATCAATCCTGATCAATCCAGTCCTTGCATTGTTGTGTATCCTCAACAATGTTATCATCATCAATCCCATCAAATCCTTGTGTTGCATAACACTATCATTGTATTGTTGTGTATCCTCAACAATGTTATCATCATCATCAATCCATCGATCTGATCAATCAACCTTAGCTTGGTTTCACGAAAATCCCAAAATAGAGCACTGATATCATCACACATGTCCATATTGAAATTGTCAAAATAATGCGAAAATCCAAAAACATCCAAAACATCAGAAAATCCAAAAACATCCAAATCATATCAAAATCCAAAACACTCAAAAATAGAAAACATCAAAAACATTGGAATCCAAACTACGCTCATCTCTAAGCTTAACGTAGGGTAAGGCTAATCTTTGATTAGCCCCCCGACATCAAAATCCAAAACAATCAGAAAACATCAAAATCCAAAAACATTCAAAAACATCAAAATCCAAAACATTCAAAACATCAAAATCCAAAAACAGCCTCAAAACATTTCAAAATGTCAAAAACATCCAAATATTTGAAAAAATCCATCCGCTCTCATTTCAAGCCACCAATAATCAATCATCCATAATAACCTGATCATCACCTTCATCCCTTTGGCAACACAAACGAAACAATCATAGCAATCGAAAGCAACTTCAATCACAAAATCAAAATCGAAACAACAAAACTTTAAACACAAAATCAAACTCTTGATCATTTTAGACATGTCAGTCAACCTTATATCAATAGCCTATCAATCAACTTATCAAACCATCATCATCCCATACAATGCATGTCCTAGGATATATCGTTCCGACAATGGGCATCATTTTGGATATCACTTTTGGATTCTTATCCTATCAAAACAAATCCCTTTGGCTAGAGGTATGAAGAACATTGGCTTGTTTAGGTATTTGATCTTTTCTTTCGATTTATCTTATTGCACTCATTTGAAGGACCTCTGATGATATCCGAACAAGGATTTAGAGAGATAGGAATGGGGCAACGATCATTATCTTTTGTCTGCTATGATTGTTGGACATTCTTGTAAAATAACTTGGCGAATACTTGCTTTGTTAGGTACGCCCTAGCAAGGTTTCAGTATGTCAAGTGTGAACAAGAATACTCCTATCTGCTTGTTGAGTCAAAGTCCATCACACTAAGTACAATGCCATCCTGGTCCTTCATACCTTGATGCATCGTGCTTTGGTGTGTTATCAAACATAAAGTAAGTGACCCTTTGAAAATCCCAATCCTTGATAAGCAAATCATCATCATTTATCATCATCATCATTTATCATCATCATCATATATCATCATCATCATATATCATCATCATCTCTAATAAAGTCTCGACCAATCATGGACTTGTTGGACCCTCTTGTCATCATCTCATTTCCGCGCTAACATAACATTGCCAATGCATCCATCATGCATCTATCTTGCATCCATAAATCATTGGTATTTTGCATATCATCTCACATGCATAATCATCATCATAATATAGATCTGTTAGTCTAAGCATCTCATAAATCATCCATTTGCATAATCACAACATATCACATCATCAATCTCATCCATCTCATATCATATCATCATTAAAGTTGTTTAGAATAATATAGATTTGTTATTCTAAGCATCTTGAAATCATCCTTGCATCGTCATCCATAACCATCCATTTTGAACCTCTTTATCGCGAGATCGACCCTCAAATCGAATCTTTTTGCTCGATCTCTCGAGGGGGCAATGTACCAGTGTACTTCTTTCCACTGGGGCATCCGAAAAATCAGGAAAAATTTTAAATTTCGATCGCGGCAAGTTTATTCTTTGAACCAACGCAACAAATACATTGCTTCAAAGAGGGGCAAAATTTAGACATGCAAAATTAACACTATGCATTTGATCAGGTTCATTCATCAACTAAACTGGATGTTGCATTAGATCCATTCATCACCTTCATCCATTCATTTAAATAATCTCAGTGCCTAAGGTTATTTATTTAAAATCAATGAGCATTATCATCAATCTTTTAATAATAAATCAAAAAGCCATTTAAATCAAATCCTAAATCATATTCCATCATTTTTCTGGTTTAAATAAATCAATTATCAAAGTCTTGAAAGTCAAATCATCTAATCAGCATAATCATCATCTAACCCTAATTAAATGTTAATCACATCCCACTTGCATTATCTGGATATCTCCACTTGCACAATAAATCAATTTTATTGATTTATTAAAACACTCATTTTCCCTCAACATGACAAGTCAAACATGGCATTTATTGCTCTTTTTTCTTGTCCCCCTCTCAAAATTTATTGCAAATTTGAATTCAAAATTTCCCTCTCATGGGCACTCTTCCCAAATCTTGCACAACCATTGGCCTATCATCACTTGAAAAGTGGCCTTATCTTATTGGCTTGATCTTTGTCCCACATTGGCCCATTTTCAACACTTAGCATTTTGAAAATCCTTAAATAAGTGCTTCATCTTTGAGCAACT
The DNA here is from genome assembly GCA_007258455.2 of Sequoia sempervirens. Lineage (NCBI taxonomy): Eukaryota > Viridiplantae > Streptophyta > Pinopsida > Cupressales > Cupressaceae > Sequoia > Sequoia sempervirens. The sequence goes on from VDFB02000008.1 coordinate 145,659,400, forward strand.
CCTTCACAATCTTTAGGCAAAGTCATTCTCTTCACATGGAGAACTGATTTTGTCCACTATCAATCCACAATCTTAGCATTTCATCTCCAAGATCATGCAAGGTCACTCTCTTCATTTGAGAAATGATGTTGTCCATCATTATCATTAGCTTATCTAAAGGGGTTGGGAAAGGGCTACTTTCCACATCAAAGTAGCACCAATCCCCCCAGAAGATCATTTGTTTGTTTTGTTTAAGAATGAGGAATAGTTATTTTCGATTGTATTTGCTCAAGTATTTCATCTTTTTCCTTGTTTTCTAACAATGCAGATGGATTTTATGGGGAACTCATGTTTTAATCTTGCATTTCGATTTATTAGTGTGATTGTTTGTTTCTTCCATGCAAGTTTGAAAAAGGGTTTACAAATATATTTTTTTTAAATGAATTGATTTAAGAGGAAAATGATTTTTATCATTAGTTGAAATTGAGAAGATCAAAAGGCTTAAATTTGACGGCCGATCTTGCCAGTCAACAAATTTTTTAATTGACATTTTGTTTGAAATGTGAAAATTCTTGTTTTGAGGCTTTACCAATTTTGTGTTGTTGATGGCATATGTGTAGTAATTTGAAATATGTTAGTCTGTCACACTCATTTGGAGTCAATGAAAAGATGTGTGGGGGGAGTAGATGGCCTGGGGATTCATTGTGAAGAGGTAAATGAGACCGGTATAGGACGGTTACTATCCATTTCCCCTTGATCTATTAGATATTTGTATGTAGAGGTTCCTCGGGGAGGCCTTGATGGTAATTATTTATGTGATCTTAATTTACTCAGAGGATAATTTTGGGCACTAGGAATCCTCATCCCTTTCTGTGAGCCTTGTGTTGTGAGTCAATTAAGTACCTTTGTTGTGGTTATTTGTATGTTGGTTGTCACATTGGTTGTGCAAATGAGAAAACAAGCATAACAGAATAAATATTGAAGAATAAATTTAATGGTTGCTTAAGCATTATGAGTATGAGATGTTGATGACATATGGTGACATATGACCCCGTGTTAATTATAAAGTATAATTGAGACATTTTCTTTTTATAATTAATGGTGTTTGATTATTTAATGATTCATTATTTTAATAACAAAATTATTGTGTAATGAAATCTATCTTGGGGAGGGTGATGTAAGTATATGTAAGTATATTTGGATCTCATTGACTTTATCCTTGGTGTGGTGTGTATGAAAAGAAAAAGAAAAAAGAAAAAAAGAAAATCTATTCCCAAACGGATGTTGCTCCTAATTGTAGGAAATGCGTTGGTGGATATTTATTTAATTATGTCATAGTAGTTGGTCATGTGCGATACACATACTAGCGTAGAAATAATGTTTACACTGTCATCTTTTAAATCTAGGATGAATGCTTAACTACCTTGCCAACTTCCAAGAGGAATTTTAGTTATAGTGGGGAGGATGTGAGGCCCCACCCTATTACCCAATAGTAGAAAATACCTCATCCGTATCATGGGTACATTTAGTCAGTGACAATCAAAATGATGTTATAGATATGCAATAAAAAAGTATTTATTGGATAATAAAAACAAAACATTTTTCCATTTTTGAATTGCATGATTGTGTACAATACAATAACATCATGTGAAATCATAAACAAAAAAAAAAGGATAAATCTTACCTTAATGAGATCTCACATTGATGGGACCTTATGGGGGCATTAGCTTGTAAAATAGAGGGACTTAAAATTGAGACCACTAGTGACTATCAGAACCCTTCCTATAAGTATAAAGAAGTCTGAAACCTTCAATAATAAGTCATTAACCTTCCCTCATTTATAAGTAACAATCATACTTATTGATGGCTCTTCAAGCGAGAAGGAATATTCTGAACAATGGTAGTTTCAACTATAAAAGGTGGAAATAGAATATAAATTTAATGTGAATATTGACATTGAGAGAAAAATAATAAATGTCACATGGGAGGTTTTCACCAAATTCCACATGTTATGTTCTTGAGAGTTTAATAGGAGAGTATGTCAAACCATAATTTTCATAGTTGGGTAATTTAAGAAGTCTCTATTAACAAATTCTCATCTTCTTGTTTGCGAGTAGCATAATTGATATATAGTATCATGAACCAACTTAAGCAAGCCACATAAGCTACATTTGAGTAGATTCTAGATATTAAAATTAGGATCAATATTCTTGGTTTCAAATCTCAGATACAAGTTCATAATAGTCACATATGACACATTGAATTAGTTGTAGGCATCTTCTTTATTGACGAGAGGATTTAATATATAGCAATAAATAAAATATTGATGCTACTTACACCTCTCACTTTCATTATGTCTATGATATAACATTAATCAATATATATACAACAAATGAAAGAGTTTTAAAAATTATGCATGCTATTGAAAGGTGATTCAACATTTTTGGATATAACAAATATCACTGTTGTGTAACACAACCTTGATAATCAGTAACATCTACACTTGTGTTTCTATATCTTATTAGTATTAGATTCACCTATATTATATCATATTGGAAGTTTATGGTGTGCTTGGTTATGTAGTTTTTCTAGTCAACTTTTCTATTATTCATTGTAAAGTATTTATAAATGACTTCTACATTTAAATGGGGAATTTATTTAATATAATTACTATCATAGAATGGTCTTATATATATTTTTAAGATTATAATATTTTACAAAAAAAAATAGTATGAACTAAAAAAATTGTATGTACTTTACATATTGACCAAATTAATGTTATTACTTACCCCTCAAAATTGCACAAATGGTAGTGAGAAACATTCATTAAAATATATATACATATATTTATATATATAGGAAAGAAAAATAAAATATAATAAAAATAGTAATAATTAAATCTCTACTTCCAGCGAAGTCTAGAAGCACACAACAGATAATTATTGGGATTCCCTTGCCCTTTGTTTGACTAGTTTTATAGAAGACAGGCATTTATTGTAGAAGCGAATACATCGCTATTAATGAATGTAAATCTCGAAGTCAAATGCTTGCCAGGCAAGAAATTGGTGTAAAATTGCAATTTAATAATGATGCATTTACAAGGCACCACGAAGGCTGGTGGTAGTTAAGATGTGAGGAGGGTGGGGTGTGCTGGAAGGAGGATAGCATGTTGCCTGCAGCAAGAGAGTGGAGCCTGGCGCTACACCTGTCAACTGCATTTTCCTGAAATTCTTAAAAGTCTTTTTATTAAAGGAATTTGGGGGAGGAGACGACATCTTTCTTTTCTGGGAGGAGTTAAGCACTCTGTTAAACAGTTCTCATGCTTTGCAGAGTAGGATGCTGGTAAAATGTTTTGAAAGCTATTTGTTTTATATTAGAGATACTATGCAGACAGAATGCCCAGGTTTGAGTTTCTTTCAATTGCCTTGTTTCTTTGATTAACAATTGAACGAGTTTTATTATAAATTGAACGGTTATCTATTCAAAGGTGCCCTTAAAATCAAATATATATATCATTATAATTCTATATAAATTTTGACAGTCTATCCAAAATCTCTCCTTTCATCTCATACAATCTTCTTAAAATTTTGATTGTATTTTATGGCAAAAATCTCTAAATATGGTCATACAGCCATCAAATTTAAGCCCTGGGAGATCGATCTTTTTAATATTATGTGTAGTTGAGGAAATTAAAGTTAAATAGTTAGTGTTAGTTTCTTTTTTTTATTGAAAATGAAATTATAATTAAATTTTTTAATTACATGCAATATTTCATTGCTATATTTGAATTTAAGAAATCCTAAAGTTAGGATATTAATTTGCTTGAATTGTTTTTTAGTTATGATTTCTCTTATTTGTGTTGTGTATTATAATTGTTTTTTAAATAATAAATATATTTAAGTATATTTATTTTACTGAGAATTTTGTTGTAAAAGATGCATGCAAATGTACAATTAAATATTTAAATGTAAAATGATTTATTTAGATGTGTTTGGGAAACTGAGCTAAACCTTTAGATTTAAGTTTATTATTGCTTGTAGAAGGTGCATGCAAATGTACAATTTGACATTTAAATATAAAATGATTAAAAAGGAAGATAGATTTTATTTGTGTGTAATTGAGAATTGGAGTTAAACTAATAGATTTAAATTTTCTATTGTCTTTTAGTGAATTGAATAAGTTGGGTTATTTCATGCAATGTATTATTAAAATGGAGATTGGATTTAAGAAATCTGAATGTTTAAGATTATTTATTTGCATGAATTGTTTTTTTTAAATTGTGTTTATTTTGTTATGTTTGTTGGGCAAAATGAGTTGGGTTAATTGAGTAAGTCTTCTAGAGGAGTTTATTCTATGTGAGGTTGTTATATGTGATAGTTCAACTTTTGATTTAATTGGGGTAGTGCACATGGATGTAGTTAGTTTGAACACCCGGTTACCACGAACAAGATATGTGATATGGTATGGATACCCAATTACTACGAATGGGATGTGTGACCTTATGCTTTAAGGTTGATAGTTGATATCAATTTTTGGTGCACCTTGTCTACCCATGGTATAGTAGATTGGTTCCTTGTATTGTTAGTAGGGGAGTGGCTCTTCATGGGGGCCAACACACAAAGTGGTGTTTGGGTAACTCATGTAGAGTTAGTTTAATTAAGTGATAACTTTAAAAATTATGGGAATGGAAATTCACACAATAATAAAGATAATGAATGCCTCACTCATGGTCCCATGTGCTTGTTTAGGCATGAGATGAGTGTGAAGCCTTGGAATGGCAAGTTCAACTGCCTTGCCTTCATAGTAACCTTGCAAGGTAGGTTGAGTCTATAATGGTTTGCATGTGGGGTTGGGTTTCGTGAGAGATCACCAAGGTAACCCAAGATGGAGGCCGAAGCTTAGGAAGATTCGCCAGGGTAACCCATGCAAGTTTGTGATGACACTTCTCCTATGACAATAGTCAGTCAGTCAGTGTGTGGTGTACAGATGATGTACTTGATCTTTGTAATATGGAAGCATTGTAACCAGTATGTTAAGTATGGTACTTGTGTTTATAAATGTATTTTCCTGTGTCTAGAGGTTGTAGGTTTTTCTTAAGAAACTCTTTTACTATCTCCTAGCATGGGGGGTGGGCTTTCGGGTACCACACGGTTGGGTGGAATGTGCACCTTACACCGTTGGGTCCCCAGATCTTGTTCGTGATGGTGAGTACTTCTTGATGGAGAGGTTGTGTATACCAGTGGAGTTGTATATCTTTCATGTTCTCATTTGTATTAGTTGGATACCCTATATATGTATTACTCCTAAATTGTGTTTGAGGAGGATCGTTGTAAATTGTAAATGTAACACTTTGTATAAACTGTCTCATTTGGAAATGAGTAATGTAATTGATATGTTGAATGAATGTAATGTGAGAAAGAAACTTTAATGTACTTTATTTCTTATGTGATGAGTTAATGATATTGGATGTATGATCTTTAATTCATAAGTATTAAATATATTATGTTTTGTTACTTTAGTAGATATGGGTTTTGTAATGAGTGTTGCCACGTGAATGTGTGTGATAGTATAGCATACTTTATATGTTTAAATACACTTTTAAGAAGAAGAAAAAAATTGTTTGTCTCTGTAAGTGTGTGTTATTCTCTAGGATTTTGTGGTGAGCATCACATAATTCATGGGTGGTTAATAGTGGTTGTTCCAACCACTTGACAAGAGATAAGAGAAATTTTATCAAACTTGTGAAGTGGAATGGTGGCATAGTCAAGCTTGGAGATGATACTCCAATGTATATCTATGGAAAAGGTTCACTAAGTATTAATGGAAAAAGTAGAACAAAATATGTTCTTTAAGTCAAAGGTCTCCAACACAATATTCTTAGTGTAAGTCAGATGTGTAGAAATAGGTACAATCTCATATTCAATAAGAGTAGATGTGAAATCAAAAAGAAAAGTTTGGGAAATTGGTTGTTGAAGGATCTAGGACAACTGGCGACATATACAGTCTAAGGGATGTTAATGGGAGAACTTGTCTTCTGGTAAAAGCAAGTGAATTCTAGTTGTGGCATAGGAGATGGAGACACATCAACTTTGACAATGTTGTGAAGATCAACTCATTGCATGTGGTAAGAGATATGCCTAAGATAATCAAGCCTGCAAATATAATGTGCAAGAAATGTCAGTTTGGTAAGTAAGCAACGATAAGTCTCAATTCTAAAGAATATTCTTATTGTAGACCTTTGGAGTTGGTACATACTTATTTGTGTGGACCTACCAAAATAAAAAATTTGAGAAGAGAAAGGTATTTCATGCATTTTATTGATGATTTCTCTAAGATGACATGGGTTATTTTTATTAAAATACAAATCTAATGTTTTTAGTAGATTCAAAATTTTCAAGTCAATTGGTGAGAATGAAATGAATGTAAAGATAAAGTGGTTGAGGTATGATAGAGGAGGTAAGTTTACTTCAAATGAGTTCAATGATTTTTATGAAAAATATGGAATAAAGAGGCATCTATCTATTGCTAGAATCCCTCACCAGAACGGGGTAGTAGAAAGAAAAAATAGGACTGTTCAAGAGATTGCAACAACCATGTTGATGGAAGCAAATCTTCTTGATGTTTATTGGAGAGAAGTAGTTCATATTGCAGTATATATTCTTAACAAAGGATTGTTAAGATTGAACAACACTAAGACTCCATATGAGTTATGGTCTAGAAGAACTACAACTGTTAGGTATTTTAGAGTCTTTGGAAGCAAATTCTATATTAGAAGAGATGGAGATTTTTCAGGGAAGTTTTATTCAAGAGTTGATGAAGGTATATTTATGGGATATCCATCTCAGAGCAAAGCATACAAGTGCTACAATAAGACATTGGGAAGAATAGTTGAAATTACCAATGTGAAGGTTGATGAAGATCTACATCAAAATATGAATGAAATTGAGGATTGTGGATCTAATGCACCTCCCTACTCAGATGAAGAAGAAGAAGAAGTTCAAGAGAAAAAGTATGTTCAAATAAATCATTTAGAGGACCAAATCATTGGAGATAAGAATGAAGGAGTTCTGACTAGAAGGCTTGCAAAGATAAGTGAACAACTAAAATTTTGTTTACTATCAATGGTAGAACCAAAAACTTTTGTTGATGCCAACAAGGATGAAGGATGGATACAAGCAATAGAAGAAGAATTGAATCAAATTGAGAAGAATTAGACTTGGGAATTGGTTCCAAGGCCTACAAACAAGACTATGATAGGAACAAATTGAGTGAGGAAGGAGAAGTTTTAAAAAAAAAAAAAAAACAAAAAAGATTGGTTTGTAAAGGCTATTCACAGGTAGAAGGTATTGATTTTGAGGAGACTTTTTCTCTAGTAGCAAGAATGGAAGCTATCAAGATGTTTCTTGCTTTTTCTACTCACAAGGACTTTAAAGTGTATTAGATGGATGTCAAATCAGCTTTCCTGAATGGATATTTGGAAGAAGAAGTCTACATAAAGAAACCCAATGGATTATGGTTATCAATAGAACCAAACATGGTGTGCAGACTCAAAAGGAATTGTATGGTCTCAAAGAAGCTCCTAAGGCTTGGTATGTAAGGTTGGACAAGTACTTGCTTTAGCAAGGATTCAAGAAAGGTATTGTAGATAGTAATATTTACTTCAAGATTGAGGATGAAATAATTTTGATATTTGTTGTATATGTTGATGATATTATCTTTGGTGGAAATTATGAGATGTGCGAGATGTTTTCTAAAGAGATGCATAAGGAATTTGAAATGTCAATGATAGGCGAGTTATATTTCTTTCTTGGTCTTCAAATTGCTCAGTTAGATGATGGCATCTTTATTTCTCAAGAAAATAATGTCAAAGAGATGTTGAAGAAGTTTGGTATGGAAGATTGTAAACCAATTAGTACTCCCATGGTTACTAGTTTTCATTTGAGAAAATATGACAAGTCTCCCTTGGCTAATCATAAGTTGCATAGATCTATGATTAGAATCCCATTGTATCTAATTTCTTCAAGACCTGACATCATGCATGTGGTGTGTTTGGTTGCAAGATTTCAAGCTAATTCTAAAGAAATTTAAATGAAGGCAGTCAAAAGAATCTTTAGATATTTGAAGAGTACTCCAGATTATGGCTTATGGTATCTAAAATTTAATGAATTTGATCTAAGTGCATACACTAATGCTGATTGGGTTGGTTGTGTTGATGATAAAAGGAGTACCAGTGATGGTACTTTCTTTTTAGGAAGAATATTGGTTTCATGGTATAGTAAGAAACAAGATTAAGTATCTTTATCAATTGCAAAGGCTACGTGTATTGTTTCAACATCCTATTGTACATAAGTGTTGTGCATGAAGCAAACATTGAGCTGATATCAATATACAATATGATGAACATCTTCCTATTTTGTGTGATAACACAAGTTTTATAAATATTTCCAAGAATATAGTGATGCATTCTAAAACCAATCACATATAAATTAGGTATCATTTTCTGAGAGAGAAGGTTGTAGGTAAAGAAGTGAAGTTGGAATATGTACCTACAAAGGATTAGATTGTAGATATTTTCACAAAGGAACTTGCAAATGATACATTTTTGTATCTCTGATAGAAGTTAGGGGTGCTTTCCCCTCCTTCCTACTAGATGCACAGTTGGTGCATTTGTTTAAGGGGAGTAATTAAATCTATATGTTTCTCCTAGATTGATTGTGGCTACCTCTTAGGGAGAGCAAGTAGTGGTTGTTGCTAATAGGGGGATCCTATAAGTTGTTTCAAAACGGGGAGAGAGTATGCATTTTGCACCTTAGGGGGAGAGCTTGTGCCCTAAGGGGGATAAGATTAAGGAGAGAGAATTATGCAAAAAAGGGGGGGAGAAAGTTGCCCTTTTCCCTTGATGTCAAAGGTGGAGAAGTGTGCATGTTAGATTGGTTTTGCCATCAATTCCAAAGGAGGAGATTGTTGCAGTTTGGTTTTCATTGATGTCAAAATTATGGTTGAGTTTGTTGTAACTTGATAGGTTTGGTTTTTAGTGTTGTAAAAAGTGAGTGTTTATTGTAGCTTGATAAATTTGGTTTTCAATTTTGTCAAAAGTGAGTTGCAGTTTGGCCGATTGGTTGCTAGAGTCTCTGAGAGATGCTCCACATATATCCACTAGTGATGATTTTATCCTATGGTTTGGAAGATAGATTCATCATGTGTTAAAGCATGTGTGATCCAATTTTTAGTTCATTTGAGTTGCAAAAAAGGTGTTTTGGTAGTGATAGTTTGAAGACACTTTTGGTTTTGTGAGGATGATGACAAAGGTACAAAGTTTAGATCTGCGTTCCTCTATGTTTGCATATATGGTTGTGTGGTTTAGAAGTTAATTTTTGGTGATGTGAAGGTGCTATATCCAAATTTTCATATTATTTGTCCTTCTGCAATTTTTTTTGGAAGTGATAGAGTTCAGGACTGTGTTGTCCAGTGGCTAGTTTCATGTATGTTGGCTTGCACTAAATTTTTGCTACTTGAAGTTGTGAAATGGTTTTATGAGATTGTTCTGAGTATGATGTGATGTTTTCTATTTCTCCACAAGGTGATTTTTGGTTTCTTTGGAATAGGTTGTGGTACAAAATGAAGGTGTTGCTAGGTTATACTTTTGCCTAGCCCACTAGGGTATGTTGAAAGTATACACAAAGAATTCATGGTTGTGTAGAGTCTATGGAGTATTTGAAGATGTTGTATGAATCATGTTGAATCATTTGGGAGAAGCACAAGTAATTCTTGTTCTTCCATGAGTTCCACCAAGTTGTAATGGTCAACATGCTACAAGTTTCATGTTTTCTTGCTTAAGGCCGACCTAATTTGAATGTGTGAAGCGTGCAAATGTTGTTCATTGAAGACCAATGTTGTTAAGAGTGTTTAGGACTAGGTTAAACATGTGTTGGAACTTCCAAGGTGTGTTCCTCTTCCTAGTGTTGCATGCAGTCCATTTTGGGTCTTGCCCTCTACATGATTCATGTTGTTGCTTGATCTTTGGCTGACTTGTAATTGTAATATTCCTTGTTGTAGGCCAACATATGTAATTTATTCAATTTAATATAATGTATATATTATAAACCTACTCAATCTAGGTCGATGATAAGGTGGTTGAAGTATGGATGTGTAATGCATAATGATAATTGTATAAGCAATTGAAAGAGAATAGAAGTGGGAGACCCTTTATGGATTCAATTTGATCATATCTCAGTGACATAAGGTAAGTGAAGAGTGTGCCTAATTAATTTCTAGAGGCTATGAGCCAAAGGCAAAAATTATTGAGTTTTTCAAAAGCGGTGAGCTAGTAAGCTCTAATGAGAAGTCATTTGAAGAAGTTGCAAAAGAATTGTCAAAACAAAATTACAAGCATCAAAAGGATTGAGCTTCATTGTCAAATTTAGATAGTAAAAGGACTGTCATGCTATAATTTTTTTGAGTTTTTTCTCAGTTCAGGGATAGTTTCTTCCTTGGGATGTAGACATAAAACAAAGTTTGTAGGGAGTTGTAGCTTCCTTGGGAGTGACACTAACACATTTCTATAGGGAGTAGTAACGTCCTTGGGTTTTAGCCCTAAAAAAAAGTTGTAAACTATTATTCATTTATGAGGTTGGATTAGGACAATAGCTCCTAGAAGCTTTTTCTCACCATGGTTTTTCCCCTTTTGGGTTTTCCATGTACATCTGGTGTTGTGTGGTGTTGTGCATTGTGTTCAACTTTCATGTTTTTGTTTGAGTTGTAAAGTTTAAGTTTCAATTTTCTTTGGAGGGTTTTAGATTTGATAGAATACTGATTCACCCTCCCTCTCAGTATTCAGATGTGTGTTCAACAATTTTAAAATACTCTTTAGAGTAGACAAAATGCTACCATTTAATTGGATTGAATTGAGATAAAAACACTCTAGTTTTTAGAGGCCACTTAAAGAGGAGGGAAAAACCTATTAAATTTTTCCAAGAAAGATCAATACATAACAAAGGGAGAGCTCCAAGAAAGGTAGGAATATTTCCTCTAAATGAATTGCTTGAAAGATCCAACTATTGAAGCCATGATTGAATTAAAAAGAAAGGATGAATTTCTCTAGACATTATGGAATTATACATGTAAATTATGGTGATACTAGTGAGAGATGAATTATCTTCGCAACCATATATCTTTTGCCATTGTGAGATGAATTATACTCTTCTCAGTCCAAGATGCTCCAACCCTCTCAAATGTGTTTCCTACTCATCCATGAGATAGAATATTGGAAGAAAATTGAGATCTATGAAATTTATTTAGCTATTATTTTCACCATAAGACCAAGAAATTTTTGGTTAGAATTATATGTTAAGAACAAGTTGAAATTTTTAAACAACACTTTTTCAAACAAATATTTAGGGGAGGCTAGGAAGTTTTTGGGTGAAGCAAAACATTAGAATATGAGCACACAATTTTTTTTCCACAAACATGAAATACCTGGAGCATTTAGAAAACGATCATAATAAAACTAATTACCATCCACAAAGTGAATCCATCATGAGAATTAAGACACTTCATTTTCCAAACACACATGAAGAAGCTTAGAATTAGGAAAATCATAGAGTACTTCATTAAACAAAAGTGATGTACTATAAGATTTTCCACATGGGAGGATGAATCTTTTATGCAAAAGAATCCATAATTAATCACCATTAAGGATAATGCATCTCTAAAGAGTGGGGCATGCTACACCATTTTTCCTATTATGTGTATAGGTTTATTATTAGTCAATTTGTGGTACCTTAATTATTTATTAAGTGATATGATTAGTATATTATTATTTAGATAATTATGTCAACCTAGGTTTAATATTTAGGTATCTTAGTTGGCCTTGATGACATCCAATGCATAAATAAGGTATATATAGGAGCTAGTGGATAGTATATAATCATCACATTGATTATTGTGTTCATATTGAAGAATATTGGAGGTATGCACTTTGAATCCAGAATAGAAGGTTTCCCCCTCAAAGTAGAATATTATTATAAGTATTTGTTAGTATATTTATTATTATTATTATCTTATATTTTTGTAAGATTTTTTTTATAGAGAGCATGTGAGTTATTAATTTGAGTCAAGATTTTGTAAATATTATGAGAGATCATTATTTGTTATATTTTGGGTTGTATGAGTGTGGGTGTGTAGAGATATCTTCAAGAAAGAGGATTTGGATAACCTTGGCTGGAGCTATTAAAATTTTTCTTTTATATATCTAAGATAGACTGCTTCAAAATTAATATGTTGGATGAGTGATGATGCCATAAATTGTCTCATATTTTATAAAAAAAAATCATCCATTTCTTCTTAATGCATTAATGTTAAAGTGGATTTGAGTGATGATTGAAAGTTCTTTAGCTTGTTTAAAGTAGAATATAAAGTAAATGTTTGATTTATTTTTAGTAATTAAATGTGATCCAAATTGTCTCTAATATGTCTCCATGAAGTGTTTAAGATGATATAATGTAGAAAAATGAGTTATTAAATAACTCATGGGAAGAAGAAGCTTCATAGACACTTGCAGTAGAGAGCTCCAGATACTTGAAACAATTAACTCTTGAAAGCTTAGAAGGCTTTGAATAAGTAATGAGAAGATAGAGAATAATCCCAGCACACTCCTACATTCATGCAAAATCATGGAGCATCAATCATTCCAAAATTAATGGGATGAGTATTTGTTTCATGTTGAGTTCAAAGATCTCTCATAGTTATTACATTTCATGATTCCTTCTTCCACCAAAGATAACTCAAGCTACCACGTTAATAAAATGTTGTTGCATGATTATAGCATGTTATTCATGTTAATGATCAATGATTTTGGCAAGAAAAGTGAAGAATAATTCCTTCATTCATGGAGAATTGAAGACTTCATAAAAATCATGCATTCAGAAATAGTAAAAAATGTAGTCTCAGTAAAACAACAATATCTCCCTTGTTTCTTAATGAAAATAAAAAAAATAAAAATGATCTGGAAACTAGATTTGAAGATCTAAAAACCCTTTTGAGTATTTGGCATTATTTGTAGCAAGGAAGGATCATTAAGCATAAGAAAATGACTAAGACAAAAGTGGTGTGATGGAGGACAACAACTTCAAGTTTCTTAAAGTTTTATAAACGACTCCTCAAAAATAGGATCTTGGATCCAAATTCTTAGTGGATTGATATATAATATGAATTCTATAAATACAATGTAATAATTTGATCAAAAGGAGTGGATTAGAAAGACTTGTTTCAGCCTGAGGAAATATGATAGTTTTAGTTTCATTTCCAGCAATATATTTCCAACTTTCTACACTAAATTTAAATTCAAGCAAGATTTTTATTTCCAACAAGTGTCAATTATTTTAGCCTTTTCAATTCATGCAAGTGTTCCTTAGATTAGTTCCCTTTCATGAAAATAGGATTTAAGATTAGTTCCCTTTCATGCGAATAGGATTTATTTCTGCAAGTAGAATTGACTGTCAAGCAAGTTTTCTACTTTCTCTCTTGCATACATCCATGGACACTGCCTTGGATTGATAAATTAAATGATGAGGATTACAATGAACTCTTCAATGAGAATCTAGAGGAAGTGCCCATATATGACTGAGATGTTAAGAATATTAAAGGAGAGTAGAGTTGAGGTGGCTAAGAGGAGAGGAGAAGAAAAGAAAATAGGATAAGTTGAATCTATTGATTTTTCTAAAATTATTATTTTGTGTAGGTATGGAGGAAGGTAGAGCAAGAAAAGAAGAAGAAACAAAGTGTCATATTGATGAAAGAGAAAAAGATATCCTCATGCAAGAGGATAATGAGGAAGAGGAAAAGAATGAGGTTGCAACAAAATGAAATTCTTTTGGGAGTTTTGGCTAATAGATTTGCACTTTTAAATTTATGGTATAAATTTAACTCTATTACCTAAATGAAGTGTAATCAATTATCATTAGTTGAGTTGATTGTTTCTATGTGAAACAACCACTCTTTGAATTTTTGTGAGGTATAACTCTCTCTTCAAATTTTCAATAAAATCTTAGAAATATGAATTTAAAATAATTTTTACTTTTAACCAAAAAGTACGAAAGGTAGAAACCTTCAACACTTAAAATATTTTAAGCATTGAATAAAATGAATGAATTCAATAACATATGTAAATTACTAGTGCACAAACCATCCTAACATTCCATATGAAGTAAATAAAAGTATCAACTTGAAATAACACCAAAACTAAAATCAATCATATAGATGAAAATGTTACTCATTCACACAAAAACGATATGACATAAGAAATCAACTAAACACATAGATTGTAATTAAATTCCTCCTTCATCCAAAGATAATTACCACACACACAGATGCAAAATTTCTCAATTCTATAGATTTCATTCCAAAATTGTAATGTCGTTATTGTTGTTAAGAGAGTCTTCAGTTATGCTTAATTACATATATATCAAGAAAATATAATTGCTTCTTTAAAAATAACTACCCAAAATTGAGAAAAGTCTTTTCAACTTCATAACATAAAATTCAAAAGAAATAATTAAAACAAATAAAACTATTGTTGAGGTGGAAATACAGTGATGACTCCTTCAAATAATTGGGAGGCTGACATGGCACTCCTGGCTTGATACACATAGTAAGCTTTTACAATGGGTGGCATATATCCAAGCTAAGGAGTAATTATGTTGTTAGCCCTTAGTTTCTAAAGGGATTTGTTTGCTTTGGTAACCTCAAGCTTTCTAGTATACGAAGTGACAAGCCCACTAAACTGAAACATAGCCAAATCAATAACATTGAGCCTTCTCAAGCTCTCCATGATGAACTATTGTTTATTGTAGAAGTTTTCATTCATCCCTTTGAGGCTTCCTTTCAATGTTTCCTCATATTTATCATCCAAGTTACCCTCTTTTCTAAGATGGAGGCTAATAACAAGGAGATTTTTCTAAATTTTGCTCCTTATTGCATTACATTCACTCAATATCTTTCCTTGCTCTAATATGTTCTATTTTATAATGAAGAGTTTCCACTCTATACTCCTCTTCCACATGACACACCTGTTATCTACAAAATTTGGCAAGATCTACTCTCTAACTAGCCTATCCGGACCCAACTCCATTATACCTTTGAAGTCACCATTTGTGTTTTTCAAAACTGCCTCTTCATGTTTCATTGAGGAAATATAATTTTCAATTTTAGCCTTCATAACATCAATATCTTTACATAGATTTTTCATATCCGCAATAAATTTATTCCCTTTAGTTAGAATATCAACAACCCAAACCTCTATAGCCTTTCTGCAAGCCTTATAATTTTTCTTTTTTCTTATCACTTCTCTTCCCATAAAGGATGTAGAATCAAATGCAACTTCAATTTGACTAATTGATTGTGAAGATATATCTAGCACGGATTTCAAACAATTTGTGAGAACCTTTACCTTATTCTTCAGTTCATCTTTACTTTTCTTATCTCTAGTTGTTCTCTCCACCAACCTTGTTGTTGTCACTTGGAAATTGTGAATATCTCCATTCCTAATAGGAGGTCCTAGATTCACCCTAGTGATATTATAATCACTAATAGTAGCTTGACTTGTCTCCTTCTATATTGAGGGATGTGCCACTTTTGCATACATATTTCCAATATTAGAATCCTTCAACAACCTTGATGTGGTTTTCAAAATTTTAGGCTTAGGAGTCCTTTGGATCAATTGGCTAACAATATCCTTATCTATAAGATTAACTTGGATTGCTTTCCTTTTATTTGACAAGGTTTGTTCAAACCATGAAGTGGAAGTAGGTGTAACTTCTGTTCTAGAACTTGAGGAAATAAATTGTAAAACTCTCCTTAATGGAGGGGTACAAGAAGGCCTATCTTAGAAGAGGAAGTAGGTGTAGGACCTACCCTCAGAGAATTTTGTGTTTCTTTGGGAGGAGAAGATTCAAGAGAAGAGGGAACACTTTCTTGGGAAGGAGAAGTAAACACATTGATCATTTCTTCTTCTTTAACTACTTGTTTCCCCTTATCTTGGTGTGTTGACTCAAGAGCATCTTCTCCATAGTTTTTCTCTAGTAGACTCTTCTCTAAGGGCTCTCCATCACTTCCTCCCTATCCTTTTGGTGACATTTTTTGAATAGGATATTTTTACACACTTGAGGATGAGGGTGCTTACTACTCTCACCTTGTAGTTGAGTGTTCTATGACTTCAAAAGAGGGTTCTATTTCTCTACATTCTTCCTCACCATCCAGTCCTAAGTTCTCCTAATGAACACTATAGTCTTGGCCTCAATAGTCTCAAATTATTTTATGCTCTAGTTGATAGAGACAATTGGTTGAGTTATGTGATTAAAAAAAAATAGATCCAATAAATCAGATTCATCGTCATCTAGAACTTGGATATTCAAATTTAATTTGAATGTTACTACATGTCTCAAGGTTAATCTCATCAAACTTCTTATGTGTACCTCATATTCATCCACATAATTAACCCAATAGTCTTATAGGTTTGGGATGTGATAGAAACTATGACCTAGTTGCAAGTTATCCTTCACAAAATTCTTACTATCAAAATGAAATATCCTTTCATAGAATTGCATCATGTGCTTGACTAGGTCTCTTTCTATATTGAGAACATTTAACATTGAATTGCAAGAATAGTGACCAATTCCAATGGGAAATTGCACACCAACCTTCTTTCTCTCCTAACATTTTTTATTCACCTCAACAACTTGCTTACATACTTCTATCAGAAAAAAAATTTTGTCCTTTGCATATTTCGGAAGCTTGAACAAAATGTTATCAAAATATCCATTTATGATATATGTGAACCTCTAAAATTGTATAAAATATCTTCCATAGGTGTCAATTAACTGTATTGCTTCTGGGGAGATCCTCAGGCCTATATCGCCTTAGATTTCTTTGACCATCCTCATGGTAAACACATCATTTACTCTCCTTAAATTCTTACAACTTGTCATAATAATCAATGATTTGGACATCTTGGTCCTAAACTACAATTGGTCTTTGACCTAGCCATGGTTGATTTGGACATCTTGGTCCTGAACTACATTTGGTCTCTGACCTACCCAAGGTCTTGTACAAGTGATAACATAGAACAAATAGGATGGTCTATAAAATAACCTATTGATGGGAAATAGGATAATTATCACATACAACTGATCACATGTAAGCTTTGCCTAATCCAATACTTCTCACCATGAATGATAATTTGCATGAATAAATATATCCATTCCTCAAATTTGTGAGCTCTCTCACTACCTTTCAATTTGTGCAATAGCACAATTATATCATAGATGTCATCTACATAATGGGTTATCTGCAATTTTTTAGGTAGCTGATATTTCCCTTTCATTGGTGTACCAAACCATTATTTGGTGATGAAATTCCTATATTATCCCTTTTTTTCTGAAAATATCTGATATAAGGAGGTGAAATCAAAATTTGCATATGCTTCCCTTTCTAGAATTTTTAAACAAGAGGCAAAAGTATCCCTCTCAATCTTCACCACTAATTGATTATAATTTGTTCTAATTTCCCTTGTCTATAGATCATAATGATTTATACACTCCAAAACACAAACAATGTGTTGAACCACCACTAGAAGTGCTATAGCTCTAAGTAATCCACTCTCAATCAATCTTTGGGTAATTAGTGGTAGGTCTAGTTTTCCCACTTTCTCCCAAAATTCATTTAAGTTTATATTCCCTAACTTCATATCCCTCCCTAATTTGGGCATAGTACTTATGAATTCAACTCCAAACAATAGAAATTCCATTGTGTGTCTCTACTATTTCACCTTCTTTACCATTTGTGGATATCTCCTCTAAATACTTGTTGAAATGAATCCTTTGATAAGATTAATTCACGTATAAATATCCTTAATTAATTCTTAAGAGTGGTAGACAACCATTAATGGTACCCTTAATGGTTGGCATTTGTGAGCTTTCCAATCTCTCACTTTATTGAGACATCTTTTTAAATTTTTGAAAAAGAATGGCTATCAAAAACCCTTTTGGCCAATTGATTAGTTTCAATGACCTCATTGGAGGGAAAAATGGGTTTTCAAACCATTTATTCTAAACAAACAAGGCATTATTTTGAAATTCCAATTCTCTCTGATGCTAAAAGGTTTGGTAATTCCAACGATTTCAAAAACCCCATTGGAGATCGATGAAGGTTTTAAAATCTATGTACGACTCTTAAATACCCTTTCTATTATGCAATCTCTTTCTCAAAAATTCTCTAAAGAGAAAAAAAGATTTAAAACATATGCTTTTTAGGGGAAAATATGGTTTCAATAACCTTGTTGGAGAGAGACGGGGGTTTCAAAACCAATGTTAAGTTTTGAAGCCTTAGTGACTTGATCAAGAAATCAACTTTATTTTCATCCGCTAGTGTTTGACGAAGTTGTGAGGACTACTTCGGGCTTCGACGTGGTTTTGGAAACTCATGAATAGACCAAACATGAAGACATACTTAATATTAATTATAAGTTTCCAGATAAAGAAATAGTTGTGACAACCTAAGCAAGATTCGATATGGTTCCGAAAACTAAAGGAAGAATTAACACTTTGAAACAAGGCAAATTTTTGTTATGGGTGGACATGGTTTTAGAGGATGAAAAAAATCATGGTAACAAGGAGGTATGGACATATTGGTAAATGATGATGCATGTGTAGTTAGTGTTATTTAAAAGAGGAGAATGAGAATGCAAAAGTTGTATGTCCTTTAGAGGACATGAAATTTTTTGAAGATCAATTGCACCAAACCACATTTTTGTGCATTTGAGATGTAGAATAGGTGGTTAGTGCAAAGGAGAATGTGAAAGTGGGTATTAATTTTTTTATTATCATATTGTTTGTAATGATGATTTGTTTATAGATGAAGACTTGTAGATTCTCTCCACTAGTTGGGACTTCACATGTAAAGTACTTGAGAAAGAACATAACCAAAGCTTAAATTATTGGTAGTTGTACAATTTATTAGTATTCAAAGGAGTACTCTACACAAAACCTAAAGTTAAACCAAGATCCAAGTTGAGGGAGGGTCAACTCATGTTAAAGGGATACATTTATGATTAGGCAATGGACAAGGGCCAATATATGAGAGCACAATTCTCTCTTTCTCTAGGTTTTGATATGTCAATGGGAGTTTCTTGATTTTTATTTTTAATATATTCAAAGATAAGTACCATATCATAGTTCATCTTGATAAATAGGTGTGATGTGTGTGCATAACAAGACTCCTAGAATTGTCACTAAACATTAATACTAGTTAAGAGTTGACCTCTATTTTAGCATATTATAAAGAATGCAAGTTTTAAGATTTTAAAGAGTTTGGACCCTTATACTGAATGCAAGTTTAGGCTTTTTTCATGTACTGATGTACTAGTAAACTAACAAAGTAAAACCCCACAAGTGAGTTTTTATATCCAATCTCTCTTATATTTATTTTTTTAGTATACTAGACTTACAAAGCTAATTAAAACACTATCTTTTTCTAATATAGATTAGTTTGTTATACACACAAAACAACTGAGAGGGAGGGGTGGATTAATTTACATTAAATCTTCAAACCCTTATCATTAAAACCATTAGAACATTATTAAGCATTGGCATGAATGTAAATAATTGAAACATCAACACATCAACAACCATACACAATAGAACACCATATTTTATGTGGAAAACCCTAATAAGGGAAAAACTATGGTGAGAATTAACTCACATATATATGAATATCAATATCATCTACAAAAGGATCACTACCCAAAGGAATTGCTGTCAAAAGAAAGAAAGGCTTACTACCCAAGAAGATCAATTCTTCTAAAATACAAGATAATAGAAATAGACTCTTGCAAGGAGGTTCACTACCTTAGAGCAATAGGAGAATCCACCACAACCAATTGCAACCTTTAGATCACTGCCTCCAATAACTTCAGGCACATTGAAATGTAGACACCTTCTGGTAGTCTTAGGTGTTCATACTCACACTCATATCTCAACCAGTGATCACACTATATATTTTCACACCACAAACTTCTCCAATAATGGACCTTCCATAACCTCGAACAATATTCACTAGGTTAGCCTTAATGAAATGTATGCACCTCAAGCATGCAACCACCAAATAGGTTGGAACCAAACACTTTCGTGGTGGAAAGAATTGAAGGCATACCACACCAAGGGTTAGTTAGGACCCAAATCTACACTAAAACGCTACACCACACTTCCAAAAACAATAAAGATCATTCAAAAGCATTATTAACATGCTAGGTTAGCTAATGTATGTTGAGATATGGTGTCGTACATGATTGTATAAATTTATTTATTATAATATTGTAATTAAATAATTATTTAGTTGTGATACACCTTGGTGGTGGTGTTAATCTAGGTAATTATTTGGGGTCCACTTGATACTATATTGTAACATTGTATTATTATTTAATATGTGGGAGACATGTGATAATAATTTAATATTAGGGAATATTAAATAATGTGATGTCTTAGTACTCAATATTACATAAGGGATTAGTGGTTTTGTGGTACATAGTTTCACCTTACCACTAGTTGTATTGTGTGTGAGCTTGTGTCTATAAAAGAAAACACATGTGTAGTGGTTTAGGTAGGCTGAGTGGGTTGGCTATCATTATTGAGTCTTCTTGTGGAGTGCATTTGTGAAGCATGGCATGCGATGTGTGGATTCATTCTTGAACACATGTGAATACATTAGAGGGATTGATGCTTCAGAGATATTCATTGTAACTCTTCTATTGATCTATTGCAGAATAATATGATGGAGTATGGATGCTTTTGGAGGCTGGGTTTTTCCCTCTTGAGGGTTTTCCCAGGGTATATCTTGTGTTATCTTATGGATTTTATATTTTGATATATGAATTTTGATGGATTAAGATCATGGGTTGAATGCAATATTTCCTAACAACGTATGATCCCAAAACTTGTTGACCTAAAACTCCAACACACATGACTTGCAAAAGTAGCCAAGGTGTGTCCTTCACCAAAATAGGTTGGAATGGCCTATATTCACTCTTGTGATTCTAATCCATACATAATTTAGTACCGCACAACCCCAACCCTTAGGTTGGCACCTCTCAACAAAATTGGTGAATTAGCGACTGAATGAACCAATTGTTCATCCACAACTCGACACACAAACCATGAAACCACTTGACACTCAAAGTGCACACACATTTGGCATATTAAAAAACTTCCTAAAATATGCAATACAATTAACTTCAATGCAAAGAAATGTAGAGCAATTCCATTTCTCCCTAATAACCTTCTTCACTACCAAAGACAACCCAACACATTGTCAAACATATCTTTCACTACTACATGATTCAAAACCTGAAAATTTGGATATAACACCTCATAACAATTTTGAACATAAAATACAAACCACACAAGACCATATTCAAGCATGAATAAATGTGGATCACAATACAAAACACAACCTTGTCACCTTGTACATTGGTGCAGGAGCACCTTGCTCACAAGATGCCTCTAATTGGCAAATTTGTAAAAAAATTGAACTTTCAAATGTAAAAGCATGTAAATCTATGTAATAAGGTCATGAAGGGTTATAAATAATTTATTTGTGGTCACAAATAGGTCACTAGGTGGAAAAAAGAGAAAAAACAAAAAAAATTGCACAAAAGATGTAAAAGTGAGAAATAGCAAGAAATTGGAAAAAATGCTAAAAGAAGATGAAGAATAATCTAGTTGGAAAGGTAGTTAGTTAGTTGAAGATGAAGGGTAAGTCGATCTACATGATGTAAGAATCTATAAAAGCATGTAAAGGATGGGAAAAAGGAATATTTTGTATCTTGGAATCATATTTTGCAATAAAATATTCTCTACTATGCAAATTTATGCTTTCTACTTTAGTTTTTAGTCCTTGTACAAACAGTTTAGTATTCCATAGACTATTTTTTTGTTCTAATTTAATTGAGAAAAGAATTAAATCTCTTTTGGAAGTGATTTGAGGTCATTTAATCCAGATTTAAGACTTTGGGAGCATTTTTAAAGAACTCGGTCTGAAACTTCAAATTTGTGTTTTAAGAGTCTAATTTGCATTTCTACACTACTCCACCGATTTGGGCATGATGGATTGGTGGAGTAGGTTAGATAGGGTTTTTTTTTATTGTGTTTTATGTTGTGTGAATGAGTATTGGTGCAGGATAGATGAATTTTTCTGAGATGAGGCTGCTATCCTACAAAAAATATAGTGTTTTCATCATGAAAAGCTTGGCTCCAAGGTGGGAAAAGGTGTGTCAACATGCAAGGAGGATTGGAGATGATGTGGATAGTTAGTTCAGACCTATATGAAGATGTTTGAAGTAGAGGACAAGTAAAATAACGTTTGGGAAGGTTGTTTTCTTAAAACCCTTGCTTTTCTTGGCTTAAGACTACCCAAAATGAGGGTTTTGATATTGGGTGTTTTATTGTGCTTTCCAATCTCTATAAGTTGGTTTAAGGGAAGTTTTGAGACCTATTCTAATCCTTCCTATGGTTTTTGGGAGTTTAGAGGCTGATTCATTGGTAGTCTCTTTGTAATTTTGGCCTATTTTGAGGCACTTTTCCAACATTCAGGCTAGTTTTCTAATGTTTGTTTCAAAACAAGTCTAACTAATGTTGAGATATGTGATAGTATGTCAAAATGGGTTTCAAATTGTGCCTTTATGTTGGAAAGATCCAAAATGATGGAAATGGAATCACCTGATTAGGAGGCTTGGTGACCTACAAAGAAAATGAAGGTTTGATTGCTTAAAACTGTAAATCTGATAAAAAAGAGAAAATAATGGTACTTAATGCTTGGAAACTGTTTTGTTGATGATATTATAGATGTCACTATGTTTGGGTAAGGTTTTGAAGGCAGGTTTGTTGGTCTTGTTGTATTGAGCAAGATGTACCCTATGTGTAAGAATGGTGATTGACTACAATTATCAATGGTTATGATAGTTTAGTGTCTTGATGGTCAATTACTGATTTTTTCTTGATAAAAATGAGATGATAAAGTGTCTTGGAAGTCTAAGAACAGGATTGAAGCAAGAAATGATTGGTTTGTGGTTATTTTTGCCTTCAGGAAACAAGATACAATGAAGAGTAATAAGGTGCAAGTTGGGTGATTGTTTTGGTTCAAAGGGGTTATTGCTTTGGTTTTGATATTGTGGTGTTGGCTAAATTGTTTTGAGTCTGATAATGATATGGAATAATGATGAAGTGATTTGGATTTTTGGCTGCCTTATAAAATAAAGTGAAATTGATGGATTTTGGTGAGATGAATAGTGAACTTTTGATGGATTTTGCGAAAGGATCTTCTCGATTGAGTTTGGGTTTGAAGAACCCTTGATGAATTGTTGTTGTTGATAGATACTCGTGAATCAATTGGTATCAGAGCTAGCTGATTTTGATAAGTTGGTTTGTTGAGTTGTTGAGTTTGGTTGTAGGTGCTTGATCCATCTAAGTTGTAGCGAAGAAGGTTTCTGAGAAGTTGTGTGTTGGCAGAAAAGCCAAGATCTGTGGTCACCATCCTCCAATGGAGATTAAGTTGGGTAGAAGGTGCAAGGAAAGAGAGTGAGGCATCTTCAAGGATCTGTTGTTGGGTAAGATGGATGGTTTGTTGAATTTGTGAGTTTGTGTAGGTTAAGAGAGAACCTAGTTGCTAAGTTACTGAGTTGTGTGTGGTGAGGCAGTAAAGAGAGATGGATTCTTGTTTGAAGAAGCACTTGATTTTGCAGCCTAAAGAGTACTCCACTGATGGGAGTAGATGAGAAGATGAGAAGATGAAGACAAGTTGGTTAGAGAAGGTCAAGGATGAATTATGGAAAAGAGGAAGATTTCTTGGAAAAGCAAAGTGGAAGGATAGTTCTATGTCCTTTTGAAAGAGAAGAGTGATTGTGAACCTAATAGGCAAAGAAGGCAAGTGAAGACAAGAAGAGTTAGTGATGAAGACAAAGCTGAAGACAAAGATGAAGGCAAAGACAAGACAAATGAAGATTCAAGAGAAAAGAAGTAGTCCAAGACAAGTTTGAAGTTGTTTTGCAGGTACAAGAAAAGTTGGTACAATATGTTTCCAAGGGACTTGGAAAGTTTGTATTGGGTGGTTATATGGTGTAGGAGCACCTTACTCACAAGATGCCTCTAATTGGAAAATTTGTAAAAAAATTGGACTTTCAAATGTAAAAGCATGTAAATCTATGTAATAAGGTCATGAAGGGTCATACATAATGTATTTGTGGTCACAAATATGGCCACAAATAGGTCACTAGGTGGACAAAGGATAGAAAAAACAAAAAAAAAATTGCACAAAAGATGTAAAAGTGATAAAAAGAAAGAAATTGGAAAAAATTCTAAAAGAAGATGAAGAGTCATC
>VDFB02000008.1:145683898-145800803 GCA_007258455.2 Sequoia sempervirens
CGAACCGGGTTCTCGAACCCGAACCCGAACCCGAACCCAAAACCGAACCGGTAACTTAGATTTGAAGCAGTTGCCAAAGTCCAGTGCAATAAAGTTACTTGATTTTGGGAGTACCACATTTGAAGATCAAGATCACACTTCAGTGATCTCAACTAGGCATTATCGAGCACCTAAAGTTACTCTGGGCAAGCTTGGCTTGGAAGATAATATACCATTGCCTATGATTTGGCTTGGAACAATGTTGTTGTCTTTATTTTCTGAGTGCGTACTTTGAGTCTCTCAAAGGTTGCATAGCCTAAGTACACAAATTTGATTATATTTAAGCCATGCTTCATTTACTATTCTTTAAGATGAATTTAATTATACTCAGCATGCATCTTTCTGACTATGACCATCAGGGTTGAAAATTTGCTTTTGTTGTGGTAGATGGTTTTGGCATTATTCACCCTCTTATATACCTCCAAATGTGTGAAATCCTCACCGTCCATCCTAGATTCTAAATGAATCTCCACCTTCCATTCTCACACCCATGTGAGATTGCCTCCAATTGCCACCCTAAACTCACCATCTCCCTCCACTTGTCACATTGAGAGCTTGCAAAACCAACAAGCTAATGTCTGCCCTTGATCTACCAAACAAATCCTCACCGTCCATTGATCATTGCTTGAGTTTGCATTGTTTATGTTTTGTGTTTCCATTTATGCTCTTATTGGAGGTGTATGTTGTTCTTCGGATTGAGTGATTGTTTTATATGCTTTTGCTCTCTTTTAGTCCAAATTTCACCATCACACTAACAATATAAGATAGGCGATGAAAAACCAAAATGGTTAATGGAAAATGTATAAGCATAAATAGTGCATATGAAACATCTTGTAAAATCTTTGTAAGAAATGTACTCGCATGGAATGCAGTGATTGGCAAACATATACAAAATGGATTTGTTGAGAAGAGAATGCAAGATTTAAGCTACCCACTTGAAACAAGTTGTATACTCTCATGGAAAAAGGCTTCCAAAAAATTGAAACAAATGCTTGATTTGATAGGTTTAAAATCATCTTCTGCAACCTCTGTGTGCTTCTACAATCATTGCATTACATTTATTTGAGTGATTTTGTGAGAGAATTCACTTGTGTTGTATATGCATTTACATTTTGCTGACATGTCCAGCAGGCAACTGCAAAATCTGTCAAAAATCTTGCTTTATTTATGCTGTAATAAGCCACAAATTAGAAGAATGTTGCCAAAGTAGAAATTTTAACTGTTTACAAATAAATTTTTTTTTGGTCAAAGTTTTGATTGGCTGAGGAAGGCGCCTGAAATGAATTGTATTGCACTTCTCATTAGGATGTTTGACAGCTATTCCCTGTGTTCAATTTTCAACAGACAAAAATGCAGACCAAATGAAATTGAATAGCTGTTCATACGTCAGTCTTTCCAGTTTCGACAGATGCTGCACAACAGGTACACAACTACTAATGCAACCTTCTATTCTATTAATTTCATATTGTTTACCCAACAAAAAAAATACTGACATAACACAATCACTATTTTCCATGATGTGTTGGTAATTTGTCTCATCAAATAATCATTCTGTACAGGCAACTCCAAATGCATGGTTTCCCAGAAGGCGTTGGATACGGTGCAACTCCTGGTTTTAGTATGGGTTTTCCAATCCATTCCATCATGGTCATCCCCATGGATATCAGCAGTATCATTGGAGCTTTTGCCATTTTCTGTTTAATTTTCTTCTAGATGCGCAATAGTGTATTTCATAGCCGAATGAACTAGAAAAACATATATGAAACCTACGGATCAACCACAGAAATGAGGGTTTGAGTAGGCCTAAGAATACAGACAAAGAGTTCTTATCCATTATGACTTGAGGTTGTAATAAAAATCACTTACAAGAGAAGACTGATCCTGTTCATCTCAACTATTATTTTATCTTAATGTGGTTTTGAACTATCTTTGCAGAGATGTGGAAGACTGAAAGACTGGCTTAGGGTTTAGCCTTTAATGGAGAAGGAACGAAGATTGCCAGATCTCAAGGGAAGACGACTTCAAATTTCTATATAACAAAATGGCTACAAGATTACTAGGGAACTTGAGTTGGGCATATATTCAACAGTCCAACTATATTTGGCAAAAATAGGGTTTGACACCAAGTAGAATAATCAACGCATTTCTAATATGCTCTGCACTATTATCAGTCCTGTATGCAACTTATGAGTAGATTGAACATGGTTCAAGGCTCCCAAGGATGGTATTGAAACCCCTTGAAGTAATTAGAGGCATAGAAAACTTGAAAACTTCGTAATTTTTTACAGCAACATCTAGACATTTAAAAGCAACAAGAAGAAACTAATCATGATATCTTTAACAACTTGCTAAGGCCAAAATTCAAATTTATTCCCATCAAGCATAGAAAGACCAGATTTGAACTTAAAATACATTACGTGATTAATCTAATTAATGTCACCATTCTCATCGCCAAAACTGATGACGACAACAATAGATAGTGTGAAATTATTCCCAATTTAAAACTTTCTCATTCAATTCTTGTCATCATATATAGAAGAAAAAAGTGAAGCCTGCCGGGCTTTGTAACATGCAGAGAGGCATAATCATCATTCGAGGGGCAATTATCTTTTTGCTGTTTATTGGAAGATCTCCAACACTCCAATTCTATTTTGATGTCTTTAAGCATTGCACTTGGTTACAACAGTAATCAAATGAATTCAATTTTAATCAAGTTTAGATCTATCTTTACCAATTAAAAATTGGTATATGTAACCTGAATTATAAATCAGATTGGTGTAAGAGCATTCTCATCATCCTTGGTTTGTGTGGAGATTTTTTTAACCTATATTTTCAAGATTATACACTTAAGAAAATCAGCAAGAGCAAGACATCAAGGTGAAATGATTCCCTTGCAACGACAGAAATCCACAAAGAAACAGACTCAGTGAGAGGAAATTTTGAAGGCAAGCAATTCAATTGATGGAGAGGTAAAGAATCACCACTATTCTTGCAAAGATTAAAGATGCTATAGAACAATTTGGGCTTTAAGAAATAGCTAGGGAATACTGATAACAAATGTTGGAAATACGTCTGAACCACCACTATTCTTGCAAAGATTAAAGATGCTATAGAACATTTTGGGTTGTGAAATAGCTAGGAAGTATTGATAACAAACGTTGGAAATACATCTGAAATCACACCTCAAGAACCATACCAAAGGGCAGTCCAAGGAGGCCATGGTCACATTTGGTTGGAAGGAAAGTTATTGGGAACATCTCTTCAATGATAAATGAAACTTGTAGAGTGGAACACAAAAATCTTACTATTTAATTGCAGATAGCACCAACTGGAATTACAGTTGTTTCATCCGGATTTCAAGCTTTATTGGCAAAGAGGCAATACTCATCAGCTTGTATTGTTTGGAAGCTTCAATCCAGAGTTACCATATTTTAAGTTTGATGTTGTTTAACAGCTGTGATATGTTTGATTCTGAATTCTGCAAAGTTTTATTCATATTAATTAAGCAATATTTCATCGCTCAACTTTCTGCTAAAAAAATTTCCATGGCAACTTTGTCTTAATCATCATACATCAGGGAACAAGGAGAAGAAAAGGTCCAGCATTCATGATATGATAATGCCCTACTTCGGAGCCGACAATATCCTATTGTATAGTTGTAGTTTTTTGTGGCATTGCTAGAAACCCATATTCAGTTTTATATTTGTAAAATTTGTTTCCTGAATCAACGCACTAGGGTCTTTTGACTTAAGAAGTTTTTTGCAATTTTCGATTTTGCATTTCTATTGAATGTGTGAAAGAGAAAATGATTCTGTATAATTTTGGATCTCATTCTGTAGAAAATATGCATGCAGAAATAAATTAATTGGTGATTCATAGCAACTCACATATAATAGCATAACTTCCATGAAAAACTTCTGCACAGAAAGGCTCAATAATTCTTTCAAACATATCTGAACACGAATGGGGAAGTCTTCAGGAAAATGAGAATGAGGAATGAGAGCTGGAGAGTGACTGGTTCGGCCAGAGTATAGGATGAAAGTGAGTGCGGCCATTAGAGGACTGAGTGTGTTTCCCAGAATGGGCCTGGTTGATGATGCCATATGCATTACAATGGTGCTTCATAGTGACATTACTAAAGAGGTGGTGGCTCTCCTTCATGTTGGATTAGAACGAAATGACATGGGTCTATTTTCCTATTTCGTGCAATCCAACAAGAATCTATTCTCCCCAAACCAAATTGAGCACCTCCAAGAAGAGGTAGAGGAGATTCACATCCTCATCTTTGTCCTTTGTTTCTAGAAGGAGAATGTAATGGAATTTCTATTTTGAAAGTAAACATGACCTTCATAATATTGTATAAATATATAAAACATTTTGTATTTCAATGGTGTGTTCTGATTTTTTCAAGTGAATGCCACTCTGTTTTCTTTTCTGCACTTTATTTTAGCTTATGATACTGTTCAATTTCAATCGCATTTACAGTTGTCCTTGATTAAGTATGCTTGCCTAGGATTAATAAATGCTGATCACTAAACAACATTGTACTAAGGAACAGTTTTTAGTACACTAAGTACTCACCATTGTTGAAGTAACCTTCTCTTTTACCACTTACAACCTCTTTAAGTTTTGTTTATGAACCAACCGCCTAAATTCTTGTATTATAGGTTGGTGAGGAGGTTTGTGAAACCCTTTCGGGGACAAAAAAAGGTTTCCAAACCTTTTGTAAAATCTGACTTTGGAAATCTTTTCTTTTACTTTTCAAACAGAAGCAGACTTTAGGGTGGTTTTAAAAACTTCATCAGAGGCCGACGACACCTTAAAAACTTGAATAAGTAAAACACACTTGATATCTTTCGCAAGGCATCAACATGAGAAGGGGTTATGATAAATTCCTTGGCGACCGACAAGGTTTACAAAACTTGGGATAAGGCTAACAAAGCTTCATGCTTAGAAATTTTTATAGTGGATATATAAGTTTAGGCCATGCGGTGGAATCTTAAGTAAAAATGGCTTTGTTTGGGGACAAAGACTGCAAGGATGAAGCCATGAACCCAAGGATATATTTAAATATTACTGTCTATTTCATTGGGCATAGAGTCATGTATGAAGTAAAAAGAACCAAACAAAAAAAATAGCGAAGGGGAAAAACAAGTGAAGAGCAAAACAAGAGACACACCAAAACTGGGACTATGTACACGGTAGGAAAAAACCTACCTCCTAGAGAGAGCCCATTCAATCATGTGAAACCATTAATTGGTTGGGAAAAGAACAATCCACACCTGAAAAAGCCAGAATTCCCATGTAACTTCTGGAGGATAGCAGAAATCAAACATGCCCACAGAATATTCATTTCAATGAGGAACCCAACACAAATAATCATAACTCCGAATAGCCACTTCTCGTCATATACCTTCTCTTCTTGACACATACGGCTCTGTATTTCGCCTTTTATGTCTTGGACCATCGTCTTAAGAAATCTAAGATATTGAGTAAACTCGCCTTCGCTTGCGGCATATGAGCAAATTCCAAACCTTCTTCTCAATCATAATCTTCAGGTGGACCAGATGACTCACTGATTTGTTCTTCCTTACTCCCTTTACATTCCCTAGAGATTTCATCAACAATCTTTAACTTGGTTTAAGAGGATGCTTGTTTTTTAAAGAATATGGGAACACAATCCCTTTGACTTTATTAAGGAAAGACTTAAACATAAAGTTCATCACGTTGCTTTTATTTCATTTTTATTTGTTTTTCTCTAATGTTAAAGTGGCTTCTTAACGTGCAGCCTTAGATGGGAGTCTTCATAATGACAAGGGCAAATTAATGATTTGAATATTATTAGAATGCTGAAATAAAAGTGACGCTGCAAAAACAAGTCATATTCATCCCACACAATTTATCAATGTTCCTAAGACTTGAGCAATAAAGAGACGTCAAAGTATCATTTTATTAACTAAAGGTTGTCTTAGTTTTTTTCACCACGGCCTAACAATTAGACTTAGTTCAGAATTGTCTTTCAATATGATAATTACTATTTATCTACCAGTTGACGATATCTTACAACATTATAGAAAGAAATCACAATCACTATAAAATTTATAGATACTCTAATTATCAATATGCAGATATACTTAAAGTGAAGTAAAAAGATTTTCTTTAACCTAAGTTGACGATTCATCTTGGATTCAGGTACGGGTACAAGAATCTGGTATGGGATTCGGCAAAATTTTTTTTTGGGGTTGGGTACGACAATACAAAAAACATATAAAAATCAGAAATATATGCATATTTGCAGCAGTAATTAAGTTCATAATACACCACCATATTAATAATAATAGTCTAATAACATAGCAAAAATACATCACCACTTTCATAGTCACTAAGTCATTACTCGAATGTCATGATATAAAATTATATTTTAAAGTTCAAACATAAAATGTTAAACGTTTACAATTAGCCATTATTGATCATTGAACAATCAAAAATCTAAATCATATGGGTCATCAAACAAACTAGCATCATTAGATGCTACATTTTGTGTAGAACCACAAATAACATTAGTGGCACTTGCACAAGCACTGCCACTAGCAGTAGCACTGACACTACCACTTTCATGATCAGTAGTTGTTTCAGGCTCATACTCATCATCAATATCAAGTGCAGCTAAGTGACTTGTGGAAGCATCCAAGTCAAACTGCTTTGGCTCAATATCCCAGCTCCTCGTGTCTCCTTTGTAGGAACTTTGCTTGTGTGTAAGAAGGCGCAAGTTTGAATGCACATACACCAAGTCCTCTGCCTTTTTTGAATGCAACCTATTGCGTTTTATTGAGTGGATGAAGGAGTATGTGCTCCAATTCCTCTCAAAAGAAGATGAACTAGCAACCTATTAAGACCAAATTAAATAGTTAAGAGTTACAAAATTTAACTAAACAAAATTATAAATTAAAATTAAAATTACAAATATAAAACTTACTTGGGATAAAACTTTTATTACAATAGGTTGGAGATGCATGTATTTTTGCCCATGGAAGTACCACCAACTATGAGCATCTACCTTGCACTTGTCTTGAAGAGCATCCATATTTTGATCAACACTACCAGAGCATGCAAAAGCCATGAACTCAACCCTCACTCGATCACGTTGGTCATGATCACCGAAGAGTCTACGAATTACTGCCTTGTACCCATGAGCCACTTCACCATCCCTATATGGAGCAACTCTTGATGATGTAGGAAGTATTTCAAGACTATAATATTTGGGACTCAATGCAAAAGCGAGAAGATGCAATGGAGTGGTCATTTTGTTCCATCTATCAACCATGATTTCCCGTAGCTCTTTGAAGAACTTTTCTTCAAGATCTTCCTCTTTTGCATTGATGATGGTTTTCATCTTCTCAATCATTGAGTCGATACCATCATATACTTCTCCCAAACAAGGTCTATCCATGTATGTATAACAGATCATGCTCAGTATAGGCTCAGTGAAACTGACCAGGTACTCAAAACGATCCCACCAACACTCATCTAGGATCCTTTGCCTAACCCTATTTTCCCTTTCATTGCTCGATTGCCTCCATATGACCCAATTAGGGCTGATTACCATGGCACAAAGTGCCTCACGAACCTTTATAAGTCGTCTCAACACAATTGTGTTGGAGGAAAAATAGGTCTCTGCAACCTATTTGGAAATCAAAATAAAAATAAAAATGTAATTTAAATTTACAAAATCAAAATTTAAAATTAAAAGAAAACTAAATATTTAAAAATATTGAGAATTAACTTACCTTCAACAATTCCAATTTTGAGAGTTGTCTAAATATTCCTTGTGTCATATGGTGGTTGGTGATAAACATTTGGATGTCTTCGCCCTCAGCATACATCTATTTGATCCACTCAATTTTGGATCCAATTTTTTATAGCATTAGATTGAGGGAGTGGACAACACAAGGTGTCCAAAAAATATTTGGGCACTTCTCCTCAACCAATAACCCAACAACCCTACAATTTTTGGCATTGTTGGTTATAACTTGCACAACATTTTGATGACCCACTTTTTCAATAGCTTGGCAAAGGATGTTAGCAATAAATGGACCATCTTTCACCTGTCTTTCACAATCCACTACTCTCAAAAACATTGCCCCTTTAGGGGACACAACAATAACATTGATCAATGGGCGATTTTTTGCATCCTTCCATCCATTAGAAATGATGCTCACCCCTGTTTCAATCCATGAATCCCTTATGGGCTTCAAAGAGTCTGCTACATGTTTCACCTTTTTCTCCAATAAGGTGCAACACACCTTCTCAAAGCCTGGGCCCTTATACCCCTTTGGAGCCTCATTAATAGATTTCACCATTTTTTGTCAATATGGTGAACGAGCAACATTGAATGCCAATCCATTGGCATAAACACATCTTGTTATGTCTTGATCAACAATCTCTCTTGCCTCATTCTAAAATGAAGCTTCCAACGGTCCCTTGGATCTTTTTTTTGATGAGGGAATGGTTTTCTCTTGAGGGATGTTCATAAATGGATGGCTTTCTGTAGGTGGAAGATAAGTAGGTGGTGTAGGGGGTTTCATGGATCGAGATCCTTTCCTCAAAGGATGGCTTGTTTTAAGACTACTAAATTTTTTCTCTACTTTTTCTTGCTCAGCAATTCAACACTACATCATTTGGAAGGCCTTTGCCATCACCTTCTGGAGGTCCTGGACAAGCTTTGATGCGATTATCAGGGATCCTACACAAGTGGGCTATCACTCGACTATATGAGCTTATATATTGAACTTTGCAATGACTACAAATTCAAATAAATACTCCACCACCTGGACATTGTTGAACCATTTCTACATATTTCCAAAGGGGAGAGGTTGCATTTATTTTAAAACGAGATTGGGCTGTGGTGTTAGAAGCAGATGCCATTGTAATACCTAAGGCACAACATATGTTAGTGTAGGTTTTTTATTTTCCTTATGCTTGGGGTATTTATTTTTTCCTACACATTATTTAAGCTTGCTTAGGTTTATTAGGTGTGGTTAATATAAGGACACGTGGCGAAATACATCAGCTACATGTGTCACTCTCTCCCCACACATGGGTAGTTGAGTTACACATCCTCTTTTGGCTTGTTGTGCCACCTCTCATAACCACTATTTTGTTTTTACCTAAGTAGTTTATGGGGTAGTTGGGTTTCTCACCCTCTTTTGGATTTATGTGCCACCTCTCTCTCATCTTCACTTGAGGAGGTTATGCCACATGTCTTGTCATTTACCAAGTAGGTGATAACCTCCCACCTTTTATGGGTAGTAGGAGTTAATGCACCTCTTGGATGTATTTGCCCTTATTTTTCTATATATTGAGCACTTTCCTCTCACCTTCAGCTAGTTCAGCTAGTTCGGTGATTGTTTCGTGGGAGTATTGAGAGTATTCTACAATTTCTCTTGCCTTGTCTCTATTTTTTCTCTCATTTCAGATTTCTCTTCATTCTGCTATTTTGATCTTCGATCATCTGTTGAGTGAAGTTGCATGTGATCTATGACCAACATCAGATCCTGGCTCAGTTCTTGCTTCTCGCAGAATCCAACATATTGAAATAATTTTGGTATTGAAATTTGAAACTAAAAAACTTAAAAGAATGAGAACAATCAACAAAACAATAAAAACAAAACAAAATAGTTCATTTGTTAAAAGAAGTGTAAGAAAAAAATTTAAAAAACTTCAAAGAAACCTACCTCTTTTGAACAAATCTTGCTCTATGATCTTCTTGGCAACGAATGAAGACTTGCAAGTGCTTAGGAATAGCACAACAATCAACTTTGAACAACCAATGATCAACCTTCAAGTCTATTCAAGCTTGTGCAAGCAAGAGAGAAAGTTCAACAATGGAGGCAAAAAAAATTGTTTTTCATTCACAAATTGTTAAATGAGATTGTTTTTACCTATTTAGTGTGTTTGGAGGCCGAAATTAGGGTTGCAATGAATATTAAATTATTGAGAAAACATTTGGTCAAGAAAATGATTAAAAAATGCTTAAAAACCACTTTATTATACGGACTGGGCGTTTTGAAGTCAAAATACGTCATGAATTTTCCTTGGATTCGTCGCACCATATCCTAGTCGAATCCACAGTCAACCAAAGAATCCGGCTCAAATCCGTAGTCATGTTTTTGAATCCTAGTCGAATTTTGAGTGTATCGTATCTGAATCACAAATTTGTATCATACCATATCGTATCTGGGCTCTTATAGGGACGAATCAGTAACTTAGACTTTAACTATTCAACAGCTCCAACTCCATGTAGCATTTTAGCTTTAATTTTATTTGAGCCATCCTTATAGCTATGCCCAACTTCATAAATCCCCAATCAAAAAGGTTTTCCCAAACAATAGATGTAACCATATAGTTTTTCCTATCCCAAATGTGGCATGACTAAGCAAGAATCTGCCCTAATCTTTTATGAAGTCACAACAAATTGCAACCCTACATTTCTCTTAGTGTACCTCCTTCAACCAAGCAAAATGAAGGTATGGCAACGACCATTCTCAATAGGCATGGCCTACAAAAAGTATTTCCAAGAAGCTAAAAGGGAGAGGATGGGAGCGTTGTTGGTTTGTTTGTAGAAGATTTACCCTATTTTTATTTTTATTTTTTGTTTCCCAGGTTGCAGACCTACACCATACCCAAGTGCTCAAGGATGGGGTAGAATAGGCTACCCTCGTGGCTTCCTGTTAACGCCCCATGCCTAGTAGGTTGAGACTCTCTAGATCGAGCCACCAATTTCATATTCATGGGTTTCAAAAAGAGACCATGTTGTTTATTTACCAATTCTATTATAATGTGATATTATTCTCTTAAGCTCTAATTTTGCTTACCAATTTTTTTATTTTATTTTATTATTTTTCTTTCCCCCTTGCTTGTGTATGAACACAAGAGAGGAGTAGCACTCCTCTCACAGGGGAGGTAGGAAGAAGCATTTATAAGCAACAAATCAAGAGAGGTGGTGATTCACCTTTAGAAGGCAACTAATGAATTAGTTCTTCAACTTTGTCCTACAGTTCTAAATAAGCTACATCTAACTACCCTAA
The DNA here is from genome assembly GCA_007258455.2 of Sequoia sempervirens. Classification (NCBI taxonomy): domain Eukaryota; kingdom Viridiplantae; phylum Streptophyta; class Pinopsida; order Cupressales; family Cupressaceae; genus Sequoia; species Sequoia sempervirens. The sequence goes on from VDFB02000008.1 coordinate 145,695,025, forward strand.
TTCTCTTTGGAAGACTCTTCTTGGTAGAAGTGGGCAAGGCTAAATGCACAAAAAAAAAATGGTAGATTAATATTATCTGTAGTTTCTAATTTCTTTTGCTACTCTAATTTCCCTTCTTTATAGTTGTATTTACATGAAATTGCTTTTGTTTATAGACTACAATTTTCCCCTCCATAGATGTCTCCTGAAGAAGCCATACAAAGGCATACCTAGCATCGGGTGAACCCAAAATCTAGGTTACCTCAATCGCCTGGGGCCCTTTATGGGTATTCTCTTTCTTTTTGGTTTGATTAAGCATCCTATTTTCCAAGGCTCCCAACCCTACTTTATTACCACATCTCTACTAGGATGGATTCATTTGTACATCTATTATATCAACAAAAACATTGACCATTATTTCTTAACATGTGTTGATAGGTTATAAGTAATTTTCAGGTACACATACCAAGAGTTAAATTTCAACCTTTGCAACTATGTAATAAGAATCTACAGATTAATGGGCTTGCCTTTGTTTCAAAAAGAAATGCATATGAAGAGTTGTATCTAAACATTTCTATAATCATACCCTTCTCACTACAATCTCTCTTTTCTTTGATGGAGATTTCACTGAAGTTTATAGTTTAAAATTCTAGAGTCTCTTAAACAGAGAATTTAGCTCAACATACAGTTTCCTTGATCTTGTTCATCTTTACTCACCACTTCAACTTTTAGATTTGAATACCCAATTTAAAGTTTTCCAGAAGTCTATAGAAAAATAATAACATATACATCCTCCTACACTGCACAGGGTATAATACAAATTTCTTGCAATTTTCTTACAACTGCTAAAGGACATCCGTTTGTTCACTTGACACATAGCTTTACATGTACAGTGGAAGAGCTGAGCACATGGTTACCACATGGCGAGGAAATACCAACAACGGTTTAGCAACCTAAAAACTCAAGCAAAACCAATGGAAGGGAAAAGCTCACCACCCTTCCATATTGGCATCCATATTGGCATCATCAAGCCACATAGAGTTCTAGCCAACCCTCGAGCCAAGAGTAATCACCAAAGACCCTTCAAATTTATGTGACTAGGAATTTTGGCAAACTAACTTACAGGTTTCACACAACAAAAAGGCTCATTATGGGTTCACACACAACACCAGGGGAAAAATGCTATCCCCATTGGAAGTTCTATATTCTTACACAACAAAAACTCTCTAATTTCAATACCCCTTATTGCTTGCAATGAACACAAATAGAAACATATGAAAACCAAGGGAAACTTACAACAACACTACCATATCAGAAAATGCAGCAACATAAACAACAAAGAGAAACTTGTAGCAACATACCAGAAATATACCTCTTGCATAACAACCATCTCCCCTCTTTCTTCCCTAAAGCTTCAGCCTTCCATTCCAACTCTCCCCCAAATAATATCTAAAAATACCTTTTTTATCTCTTTCCTTAATGCCCTAACCCTAGTCACATGGGTAGGGATTTTAATATTCACCCCCCAATTTTCCTTTCTCCTCCATTTAACCCTTTTTAAACTAGACTCACAAACTGTCCATAGGTGCACCCTCTTCAAGAAATCAATAAACACTTGAACTCTCTTTATTTTCCCCAAATTTTAAACAATTACTAGACAAAGACAATAATACTTAACTGGCAATCACATAACTAACACATAGCTTCACATTGTGAAAAGGGTAATTAGGGTCCTGGTGATTCTCTCGCCTTCCATTGACCAATAACAATCCTGCACACTTTCATTATTGTCAATACCTCATAATAAAGTAAATGAGATATTTTAAATCAAACTATCGATTGGACAATAATTGAATTTTCTTATCTTGATCATCCTTATTGTGTATTGTTGAATGATTGTCATTCAATCTTGAGTATTTGAACGCAAAATTCTTGTCACTTGGCATTAGTAATTATAATGCTAATTTATACAAAATAGTTTAAATTCGATATGCTTGAGTAAAATTTACCAACATATTAAAAATCACTGAAATAACTAAAATAACATTATTCTTATATAATTACACTTCTATTTCTAAAATGGCCACTAAAATATAATTGAATCTATTAACAAATCAAATGATAATTATCCCTTAGTCAACCATGACATCACTATATACATTTTCTCTCGTTAAACCTCCTCTCCACACTATTTAAATTTACAAATACTAGTTAGTCAATCTACATGACATATTCTAGCTCCCCAATGAACACAATACATTAGAAGTGGCATCCAAAATAATTACTTTAATGAGCTCAAAGAATTAACAACATAATAGCATGAAAAACGTTATGATGAGGTTGGATTCTTCCTCACCAACATAAAGGAATCATAAAAATTATTAATTTAATCATCATAATAACAATCCTACCTTCCTTTCCTTCATTATTTTGAGATAACAATACATAAGGGGTTAATTATCTTCCTAAGTTCATATTTATTCATGATACCTTCCACCCTAGTCAAAGGAACTATCATATGTGCAACCAATTTCATGAAATGCAAACACAAGGTACGTTAATAAGGTACACAAATCTGAGATCATTTGGTATGATGAAGTCCCCAAAGATATATGTATGATAACAAGTAATCATATAAACATCCTAAGATACTTAACACATCCTAACACCTTAGTTGAGTATCAATATCATGTACATTGCATGTTCTACATCAACTCTAAGTTGTATAAATCTTTCATTTTACTCAACTAATTATCGCTAAAGGGAAAATATACCAATGGTGCAATTAAAGTACATATATCCATCATGCAAAAAGGTGAGGCCTTACAGTCTCTTTGTAATTTTGGCCTATTTTGAGTCACTCTTCCAGTGTTCAGGCTAGTTTTCCAATGTTTGTTTCTGTAGACACCTAAATTTGGACATTTAATTTATCCAAATTTATCCCTTTTCATCTAAACATTCTCTTATCCGCATTAATTAAGTAATGTTGCTATTATTTAATTAATATCCTTAATTATGCCAAATCTCTAAGGTATTTAATTAATAAATAAATACCTTATCTCTTTAATCCTCCTTTTCATCAAATAAATTAAATAAATATAAAATTTATTTAATTCCTCACATATCACATCCCTTTCTTAATCTTAATTATTCTCCTAATCTTATCATTAGGGATGTGCACATGCCTAATCCTTGATTAAGATGTGTCACATCCTCCAACTTTTACAAGTTGGTCTCTAATCTCTCTTAGCCACCTAACCCTCCTCTAATCCTTCATTAACTAACCTAATTAACCTCTCAAAGAATTTTTAATTCCTTTTATCTTTCCAAGGAATATTAAATTCCTTTTTCTCTTCCCCATGTGACTTTGATTTGTTACATTAAGCCACATGTGAACTCTTCCTAATCTCCCACTTGCCTCTAATATGTCATTAATTTGTCTAATCGAGTATTTGCACAACCTTAATCACTTAATTAGGTCAATCTAATCCCCATATCATTTATGGAATGTGTCCTAAGTCAACCTTCTCAAAGACTTTCTCCTTTTGGAGAAGACACTCCATTCCCCATGTGAATTTTTAACTCACATTTAATCCCCCAATGCATTCCTTGGAATTTAAAATTCTTTTTTTCATTCCCATGTGGATATTTGAAGAATTTTTAATTCCCCATATGTCTTCTCACCCACACGGGGACAAAGACCTCTTTTATGAGGATATCTTGTCCAATCCCAAGGTACTATGTAGTACCTCCATGTCATATACTCTCCTTCCAACTCATGTACACATCAAATTTTACAAGCCACTTCACATGCCATATGTTAAGATGTGAGGGCTTGTGAGTTCTCAACTCACCTTAGCTCTACATCTTGATCTTGGTGGCTCAATCTCAACCGTCCATTTCCCTAGAGAGTCCAAAATTCTCTATAAATACTCCCTTTTTTCTCTAATTTTAGGGAGAGATCATTTATGCTAGCCAAGCTCTTGCAAAAAAATTTCTTGAGCCATACTTAGCCAAATTCTCATCAGGCATCCATTTTCACTCTTTTTTAATTCTCATCTCATCTCATAGCTTGCATCTCTTTCCACCAAAAAAGTATACAACATCAAAAATCGAAGGGCCAACCAAAGGATCAATTAAAGATAAGGTGAGTCCACTCTATTTGTTATTTTTATTTATTTTTGAATCCAATTAGACTAATCTTAAGGTGTAGGGTGTTTATAGTTGTTATTTGCACTCTTTTCTTTGCTGCTCATTTTCTAACAAGTATTTTTTCCCTATCATAGTTTCAAAACAAGTCTAACTGATGTTGAGATATGTGATAGTATGTCAAAATAGGTTTCAAATTGTGCCTTTATGTTGGAAAGATCCAAAATGATGGAAATGGAATCACCCGATTAAGAGGCTTGGTGACCTATAAAGAAAATGAAGGTTTGATTGCTTAAAACTATAAATTTGATAAAACAAAGAAAAAAATGGTACTTGATACTTGGAAACTTTTTTGTTGATGATATTATAGTCTTTACTATGTTTGGGTAAGGTTTTGAAGGAAGTTTTGGGGTATGTGTAGGATCATGATGGGTATGTGGCTGATGACATTTTTTTACTCAAAATTGATGAAACAAAAAGGGTTTTTAAAGGAGATTCTCAAATTTTCACCAATATAAATTATGCTTTACTTTGAATTTATTAAATAATTATTATTCATTTTCTATTTGAATTACGGTTAAAGTCCTGATTGATAGGCTGATTGAAAAACATCTATAGCTTTCAAATGGTATCACATTTTTTGAATCTGAAACATGCATCACATTCTATGCTTTGCATACTAATGGTTAAAAAAAAAAAATTCATGAATTTTTGACCAAGTTAAGGTGGTTAGATATACAAGTTTTTATATTTTTGAAAAGTTGTAATAAGAAATTCATAATTAATTATTTACTTGGAAAAATATTACAAAAAATATGCATCGCATCGAAACATGAGTCCTCTACTTATATCTAAAATCTTATAAAAAAATATTATCATTTTATTGTGGTTAGGGTGATTAGACAGACACCTACTTATTTTTCCCTGAAATTTAAGTACTACTGCATTGAAATTTCAAATTTTCACCAATTAGATTTAAAAAAAAAAATAAACTTAGTAATTTAGAAACTACATTCAATTTTCTACAAATTCTATTCTTACATATTTTTGAAATAATATAGATAACTTATTGAATTTTTTACGTCAAGTTGCCTAACTCTAAATTTTCTAAATTTTTCGCCACTTAAGGGCCTATTTTTTCCATGATGATCCTACACGTACCCTTTGTTGGTTTTGTTGTATTGAGCAAGATGTACTCTATGTGTAAGAATGGTGTTTGACTGAAATTATTAATGGTTATGATAGTTTAGTGTCTTGATGGTGAGTTACTAATTTGTTCCTAATAAAAATGAGATGATAAAGTGTCTTGGAAGTATGAGAACAAGATTGAAGCAAGAAATGATTGGTTTGTGTTTATTTTTTCCTTGAGGATACAATATACAATGAAGAGCAATAAAGTGCAAGTTGGGTGATTGTTTTGGTTCAAAGAGGTTATTGCTTTGGTTATGATATTGTGATGTTGGCTAAATTGTTTTGAGTCTGATAATGATATGGAATAATGATGAAGTGATTTGGCTTGTTGGTTGCCTTATAAAATAAAGTGAAATTGATAGATTTTGGTGAGATGAATAGTGAACTTTTGATGGATTTTGTGAAAGGATCTTCTTAGTTGAGTTTGGGTCTAAAGAACCCCTGATGAATTGTTGTTGTTGATAGATGCTCTTGCATCATACATTCTTTATGCAAATTTTCTCAAAAGCACTTAGAAACCAAGCGAACTTGATACATATGCAACACCAACTCATCACCACAAACACCTTCTCATATAACCATATAGTTTGACATCAATGAAAATACCAATGAAAACATAATGAAACAATATCCCCATTTTCCATTAATGGAAACATCTACTGAAAAGCCATCAACAACAAAAGGAAATTTGTAACTCCAACTCTCAAGTAGCTCTCCCCCTCACTTGGACATTTCTCTCTCCACTTTTCTATGTATTTTTCAGACATCACTCTCTCTCCCCTTTGACATTAATGGAAAATGGAAACACCTTCATACTTCACTTTTATATTTTCCACTTTAGGCACAAGATATGTTCCCCTTGACTTCACCAACAAAATACACCACTACCTACTCCCCCTGAGAGGTAGTCTTCATCAATCCAGGACAAAGAATTCATCTTGAATGACACCCCTAGATAGATGCACCTTCTTATGGATCTAGTTGAAATAAGCATGGGCAATAACCCCTAGATTATGTCTGAGATACTCAAATGCATCTTTTTGAAGAGCCTTTGTGAAAATGTCTACGAATTAATCTCTTGTAGGCACATACTCCAACATTACTTCCTTTTCAACAACTTTCTCTCTTAGAAAGTGATGTCAGATAGAGATATGCTTTGTTCTTGAATGGACTAATAATTTTTTGAAATGTTGATAGAACTTGTATTATCACACAAGATAGGAATAGGTTCATCATATGATATTCTAAAATCCTTCAATGTCTGCTTCTTCCACAACACCTGTGTATAGCAAGATGCTGCAACAATATATTCTGCCTTTGTAGTAGATAATGACACTGAATCATGCTTCTTACTTATCCATGAAAATAGCCTAATTCTAAGGAAGAAATCACCTCGAATTGTACTTCTTCTATCATGCACACAATGTTACACTCTGTTTCATAGTTATTGAGTTACTTTTACCATTATGAGTGAAAATGTTGATAAATACAAATTGTGACTTTAATATGTTTGCTAGGTGAATGAAATATGTGAATATGAAATAAGATGTTATTAATTTTAGAATAATGAATATGTTTTGAATTAATGGAATGTTATGTATTATAATATGAACATTCTAATGCTTTTTTGATACAAATGTTTTATGATGCAAATGGATTTACTACGAACGTCTAACTACCTTGGTGTTTTACTAAGCTGGATGCAAGGATGAATTTAATCCTTTGGAAGGGAGGGGAAGTATCACTCAGGAGAAGTGATTGGTCGGGTAACCATTGATGAACTTAATTGAGATTTCACACACACACTTCTTGTAGGTCAAGTCGAGTCGAGTCGGCTTGAGAGTTGGTAGGTAACCTTTAGTCTTGTTTGTGCATGATTTAAAGGGGGTTATGATCTCATTTTGTGGATGTTCTTGATTGGGGTTTTGTGATTGATTATTTATATTGAATGAAAGATATTCTTTATGTGTGCATACTTGGGTGTTAGTTGATAAGTTATATACCTGGAATGTATAAGTATATATATGTACATGCCTTTGAAAACCCATATGCATGGGAGTACCGATTGGATAAATGTGACATATACATATATATACATATGCACTTCATGGATCTACATCAATTGATGAATATGTGGCAATTATATTTGTTTAAGTTGGATATAAAAGTAATGATATATGTACATATTAAAAATATACATATATTAATGTATGAGTATATTATTATGTTCATGTAAAAGAATATACTTATATATTAGTATACGTATATATGTATATACATATATATAATTACTTTAATATATATAAATGCATTATTATTATAATAGGATAATGATATATATTAATGTATATGTGTGTATAATTTCTATTCTGATATATGAATATACTATGTCAATCAACCATTAATATGTTTTATAACTTTGTGAATATAAATATATATTTCAATATATCTATATAGACATATATAGGTTGATGATGATATATATATATATAATAAATAAAATGTCCCTTATATTATCAAAGTGTTGGCCTCTTGCAATGATTCAATAATTAAACATTTACAACCATGATTCAAAGATTGAAAATCTAACCCGAATAGCTATCTCAATCATCATGAAGGTGAATTTAACTTATCAACCTAGGGACGTGAACTTGAAATGGGTCGGCACAGTATGTGCACTAGGAACTCAAAGTAGCCATCTTCATTCTATAACTAAGAAAAGAACAATACCAGAAAATAAATTGCTTGGAAAGGAATTAAAAAAGACTGAACATCAATTAAAAACTATGCTAAGCTGAAATGCATGACAAGAATAAAGATCTGAGTGAAAAAATAGGAAACTACTTTGTCCGCTTTGGCTGTAGGAATAGTCACAGAATGATATTTTAATGGCTGCAGGAACAATCTGTGCCAAATTTTGAACTAAGTACTGAGTAAGAAGTAATAACTAACTAAACTATTCTAAGGGATGGATTACTCACCAAGTGGGCCCCCTTGGATGAGTATCCTCTAAGACTAATATAAACTAAAATGCTCAAAATCATAATATAATTTCATTTATTGGAAAATGTGTAAACAAAATAGTAGCATGACTATATTGAAAATGAAGAATGCTTAGTACATCATCAATATCATCTATCAATAACAACAAAAATCAAGAACTAAGAACCTCTAAGAAGAAGGTTTAGATCCTTATTTATACTACCAACTAAACATGGAGGTCAACTCCCACTAATTGAGAGGATGCCATTTAGGGAAAACAGGGAAAAGAGTGGTAGGGCAGTTACACCTACAGGGAATCCGGTCAAACATGCATGTCCAAACTTGGACTCAACAATGTAGCAACACCCACAATTTCTCAATGCCATAAATGCAAGGTGGTTACATTCAATTTTCATGGGGAATCTACTGTCGTGGTCCTCTAGTTGACTCTTTGAACAATTCCCTACATGACTAGCTGACAACTATCTTTCTCAACTTAGCATCCACAAATTGTATTTGCATGGAAATGTCAGTACACATAATAATTGCACACCTATAATCACCTTAAAGAACATTCATCAACCACATGCAAAATCAATATAGATAATCCACATAATATGTCAATATCATTAAAACTTCACAGAGATAGGATTAACCCAATGTCAATGGTTTTAGGGAAACATTATGCAAATATCAACACTTAACCATTAAAGTTCATGACACTGCCAACAAATAAACTATAGATTCTACCCAAAATTTGACCAAAAACTAGGCTCATCACTCCCCACAACCTAACCTCTTGTTGGTCCTCGAACAGTGGAAGGATTATTCTTCTACTTGGTCAAGGCTCTGAAGTTTGCAACCGATAGCTGTCCAACATCTGTCTCTATTGAGTATGAGTTAGGGTCCCAATAAAATCCTCCCAATTTGTCAAATTTTCCCCATCTCTGTCTTTCTGCAACAATGTCCTACTGGTAGAACCTATAGTTTGGTGCTAGCCACAAGAGAATGGGTGGCTGGAAAGTCAGGGGAAGCCAAAATTTCCCCTTGGTTCTCCCAATCTGAATATACCTGTCAATTTATTTTAATGTTGCAACATAGTTATGGATAGAATGGGGTTCAACCTACTTCAACTCATTAGTTAATCTATTCCATCTTTGGGACAAGTATCCTCTCACAAGCTTCTCTTTTGTTATTGCTTTTACCTCATACTCAGTGTAGAATACCTCAATCCAAGGCATAATTCTGTTACTATAGCTAGGTCTAAGAAGCATTCTGAGCCATTCTCTGCGAATATCCCTTGGGTGGCTTTGATTCAGCCCTAATGACCAAGGGGATATTAGATTCCATCTTATAAGAATTATGTTGCTCACCCCAATTGATATCATTTTGCACCCAAGACATGAATGCTCTCAACTGAATGTCTCCAACATACAGTAGCAGGTTCCAATCGTGGTCTTGTGTGACAACATAATTGTGCAAATAAAATTCACATAGCAAATTTTTCATCTTAGGGGAGGCAATCCTATAGAAATTGAAGAATTCGGTAGGAGTCTCAATAGAGGGGTTCAAATTTGAAACAATTTTTGATAACTTGAAAGAGAGATATTTCTCTTTCAAGTGTAGGGCATAAACCCTTGGAGGGGTTATGCATTCCAGAATTTGTGGTACCAAGGTCACAATGCTATATACTTTATTCTTCAAAGTTAGTAATTTCCTCATTCTTTTCTTCAATGACCTCACCCCTCTTTTGAATTTCATTTTTCAATCTCTTCCTCTCATTTTTCCATTCCTCCTCCCTCCTTTGTATTTATTCCCATAAATTTAAAATTGCTGCATGACCTGTAAAACCAGGAGGGTTAAGAATTCCTACCAGTATTTTTGTCGATGGCTACTCCCCATATGGTATTATCTGCATGAAATTAGGCTGTCCAGTTGTTTCAGGCTGCAGGGGTACTATTTCTTCTCCATCTTCTTGCTACATGACGTCTTGTTCCTGTTCTTGGCTTTGCTGTTGCTCTTGTTGTGGCCCTTGTTGTGGCTACAAGAACTCCTACTCTTGTTCTTGGTTTTGCTGTAGGAACCCCTATTTGTCCTTAAGTTCTACAATATTAGCAAGGTCTGCTAGTGTTATTTTCATTGCTCTCTCAAATATGTCATCTTCTTTTTCTTCAACATTTTCTTGCCCCATTGGATCTTTAGTGTCCTCATGTGATGTCTCTCCATGCTTAGGGATTTCCTATGGAGGCATACAAAAAGCCAACCCGACTAGTCTTGACTTCCTACAAGTACTCTTATGTTTTCCTTTAGCTGTAGGATGAATAGTATCAACCCTTCTCTTCCTAGCACTTGACACCTCTTTTTCTACAAGTTGTGTTTGGGCTTTTCCTTTTCTTATTTTTGCCTCCTTCTGTGCCCTAGCTCTCATTAGGGTTTCAAGGGGGACATCATCATCAAAATTAGATGAAGAGATTTCTTTTTCTGAATGTTCTGTTTCAGAGGAACTAATGTCTATGATTTCTTTTGTTGTTGTAGGAGGGTTCATACCAGAGCCAACACCAGAAGTTGAAGCACCAGGAGTGGCTTCAACTATGCTTAATATCTTGCTAGATCTATAGGGATGAGGTTAAACCCTAGGTTGTAATTTCTTAGGCCTAAATTGATCAACATTTATAATCTCCTCCCAAGACATTCCAAATACATTATGCAGATATTTTTCAACCAAAAATTTAATCAAGCAATGGCAGGAAATAGAATTTTCCCTACCTTTTTGTGTTTCGTCCACCATGATGGAGTGAAGGTTGTATAATATGTTAGACACATTCATCCTCCTCCCATGCCTCATGTGATTCAACAACTTGAAATGCACTGAATGCAGGTTCAAAAAACGTCCTTCATAGGTGATATACCTTATATTGTAGACAACAACTTGCTTCCATGGTTTAGGCAGAGATGTCTTTTTTGTACCCTGCTTATTCACACTAATTGGAGGGTCGCCATGTATTATAAATTTTTCCCTGGCTGACCTGGCATCTCTGGAGGCAGGGTAATGCTCACCATCAATAGGTAACCCTGGAACTTTTGTAATTGTTTCCTCTGTTGCCACAAACTCTAACCCTTTTACTGTGGCTTTTCCTTCAAAAACTGTCTAAGCAAATTCAAGTGCAATTCCTTCATCAAAGCCATCAAGCTTCATGAAGTAGTCAAACCAACCACAACATTGAAATTCTACTAGGCATTATGCATCTTGCAATAGAGCATCAGGAACTGAGGGCTCATTTCAAATTAGCCCACCTCCCATTGTCTAAAATCAACTGTCACTCTGCAATTTTTTTTTTTTACAATTCCTATTTGAAATCCAACACCTTCCTGCTAAATTTTTAGTGCCAATATCGACTGAATTTCCCTTTGCTTTTACCTCTTTCCTTTTATAACTCAAAATTATGATAAGGTTAATTATTTCAAGGAAAGGAGTTTTAAATGAGAAGAAATGGTGGCTACAGTTAATGTCACTTCACACACGTGAGCCAGATTTTCAAATTGGCTCATTTTAAATTTTCTGATGTAGCCTAATTATGATTTGAAACATGAGAAATATACTTTTATTTTTTCATCCTCCCCCCAACTCAAATTTGGACATGTCTGCACATGTGAGAAGGGAGTGGTGATTTGACAGGGAGTAATGACATATTATGTGAACGTCTATACTAGCGTGCCATGATTAAATGAACACACTTAAAAGGTAATTAAAACTTGATAATTAATGCACACATACCTAAGCATGTCGAGGATTTATTGCAAAAATCATGGAGAGAAAGTATCGTTCACCTTTTTTAGAAAATAATTGAGCAATTAATGAAAGTGAAATGAAGTGAGGTGAGGTGGAATTAAATGTTGGAAGAGAGAGAAAGGTGATACAGATGGACAGATGGGAAAAGAAATGGAATTCCACAAAAGAGGAAATCTTTATTATGACAAGTAAATACCTTAATTTAGCCAAAAGGAGGGACACTAGGTCCACTTCCTTCAACTATAGGAAGTTCGTGTGTTGAACGTTGGGTGAATTACTGTAGGAACTCTTCTTTGGAGATTGGACTGTGATATAATTTGAGGTGATGACCATTGACAAGTAACTTGAATCTAACAGGGTCAATGGTAGTGAGCTGAACAACTCCATTAGGAAAGACCTCAACAACTTTGTATGGTCCTATCCATCTTGTTTGTAATTTTCTTGCATTGTCCTGATACCTTGAGTCATATAACAATGCCTAGTCACCTGGCTGAAATTTCTTCTCCTTGATAAATTTATCATGCCACCTCATTGTTTGATTCTGCACTACCTCAATGTGGTGCAAAGCTGCTTTTCTCATCTCATCCAAAGCATTTAGTTGCATGACTCTCTTTTTGTGGCTCAGAGATATCCATCCCCAGGTCTATTGCAGTCCTAAGAGTCTTGTGCTCAAATTCAATAGGGATCATAACTATCTTCCCATACAATAGTTCAAATGGAGTGAAGCTTGTAGTGGTTTTCCAAGTGGTCCTATAGGCCCAAATAGCTTCTGGTAATTTTCTTGCCCAATCCTTTTTGTGGATGGCTACTGTCTTGGTCAGAATGGATTCAATTTATTTGTTGGTCACCTTAACTTGACCATTGGCTCGAGGGTGATAAGGGGTAGACTTCCTATGCCTTATTTTATACTCATTAACCAATGTTTTAACAAGAGTTGAAGTGAATTGTGAGCTCCTTAATCAGTTACTATCTCTCTTGGGACTCCATATCATGTGAAAATTTCTTCATAAAGAAATTTTGTAACCTTATTGTCTCTTGCATGCTTCATGGCCTTGACTTCTACCCACTTAGTTACATAATCAGTGCATACTAAGATATAAGACTTACCATTTGATGCAGGGTCAATAGGTCCCACAAAATCCAATCCTCACTTGTCAAAGGGAGTGATCACTACTTGGGGATAAAGCAACATCTCATCATATTTGGTTGGTCGGCCCATGCTTTGACACCTATTTCCTTGTGTATCTTCTTGCATCCTTGTGGAGTGTAGGCCAATAGTATCCTGTGTTCAGAATCTTCATTGTTGTCCTCTTTGCTGCAAAATTCCCTCCACATGGTTCATCATGAAATTCATGTAGAATGTCATATGTCTCATTTTCTCTCACACATCTTCCCATAACATGATCTGGTCTAATATAAAACAAGCATCCAAAAATCCATGGATAAAAAAGATATTTCAATGAGCACTCTTCTCTCTCTTGGTGAGAAATGAGGAGGAAATCTTCCTACTACAAGATAGTTAGCTATGTTAGCATACCAAGGTGTTTGAACATTGATGGAAAATAGATGCTTATCAAGAAAAGAGTTATCTATGGCTTGATTATCCTCAGATGTAATCGGCCTTGAAAGAAAATCTGCAACATTGGCCTTCCCTAGTTTATCCATGATGGTTATGTCAAAATTTTGCATAAAAAATAACCATCTTTCCAATCTACCCGAGATTAGGGGTTTATTCATAAGGTATTTAATGGTTGCATGATCGTTGTGCACAAAAAATTGATAGCTTGTTATGTAGTGCCTGAATTTGTTTAGGGTATAAATCACTGCTAGCATTTCTTTCTCTGTCACAGTATAGTTGAATTCAACTCCCTGTAAATTTTTGCTAACAAAGTAAATGAAATTATCAATGACTTCTTCTTTCTGTCCTAAGACTACTCCTATGACATAGTCTGATGCATTTGTATGAATATGAAAATGGATCTCCCAATTAGGTCCTTTCAATATAGGATCATGGGTCAAGGTTGCCTTCAAGTCAGAAAATGTTTTATCACAATCTTCTTTCCATTGGAATTCAACATCTTTGGTTAAGAGAGTGTACAATGGTGCTGCCATTTTTCTAAAGTCCTTGATGAAACACCTATAGTATCCTACATGTCGCAAGAAACTCCTAACATCCTTTTGTTTTACATATGTAGGAAAATTAGTAATTACCTCAATTTTTGCAGGGTCTACTGGAATTCCTTTGTGAGAGATGTAGTGGCCAAGAACTACACCTTCCTACATCATTATGAAGCACTTCTCACTATTTAAAGATAGGTTTTGGTCTTCACATCTCTATAGGACCTTCCTGATATTTTCCAATGCTTCATTGAAATCAACACCATAGGTAGTAAAGTCATCCATATAGATCTCCATGTAGTCAAGGGAGATGTCTAAAAATATGCTAATGACTGCTCTCTAGAACATTGTGGGTGCATTGCATAAGCCAAAAGGAAGTACTGAATAGGAATATGTTACCCATGGGCAGGTGAAGGTTGTCTTCTCTTGATCCTCAGGCGCAATTTGAATTTGGTTGTAGCCACTGAATCCATGTACAAAAGACAAGTACTGCTTTCCTGCAAGTGAGTCCAAGACTTGATCTACAAAAGGCAAGGGAAAATAGTCTTTTTTGGTGGCAACATTAAGTTTTCTATAGTCAACACAAACTCACCATTTTCCTCCCTTTTTTGGCATGATCACCAATGGGGACACCCACTGGCTATTTGAAATAAGATAGATAAATCTGACATCCAACAATTTTTGTAGTTCTGCTTTAACAAATTCTCTCAATGTAGGGTTGATTCTTCATTGAGGTTGTCTTATTGGTTGGAAATCATATCTGATGTAGATCCTATGAGTGCAAATCTTAGGATCCAGTCCTTTCATATCATGATAGTCCCATGCAAACACATGCTCATGAGACTTTAGTAAGTTTGCCAATGTCAACTGTTGTTGTTCGCTCAACTTACTATTAATATTCAAACATTTTCCTTTGGACACCTGTATTTGTGTAGTTAACTCTATCATAGATGTTTCATTAACACATGGTACCTTGAGTTCATATGAAAACATTGTGTGGAACATACCTATTGCTGCAAGAAGTTTGTCTGCAGGCATAATGCCTGTAGGAAGAGTGGCTACAAGAAGTTTATCTGTAGGCATAGTGGTTGTAGGAAGAGTGGCTACAAGAAGTGTCTTCACGGGATTAGCATAATCAGATGCATGAGAGGACGATGCTTCCTCAACTTCACAATGGTTCTGAATTATACTAGATAACACTTCATCTTTGTCTTGAAATGGTAGAAAAGGACTTTTGCTTAACATCATGAGTTGTGCCACAGAGTTAACTTCCTCAGCTTCCTCGACAACATGTGGCCATACAAGATTCTTCTCGTCATGGGATGATTGAATAGGAGGATAAAGAACAAGATTTTTGGTATTGCTGCCATAAGAAATAGTCATGTCACTTGACCGACACCCAATATAAGCATCTGTTGTTGCTAACCATGGTCTTCCAAGAATGATAGGATATCCTCCTAGTGTAGCTTTAGGAGAGAGAATTATGAAGTCTACTGGATTCTCCCAAGAGTCTAGAATCACCACAAGGTCTTCCACTATACCATTGGGCTTTACAGTAGAACTATCAATGAGTTGTAGGATAGTAGGAGTAGATCTCATGCTTGCAACGTTTAGTTGCTGCAGGATGTCCTTAGTCATCACATTTATTGCTGCTCCCAAATCAGTCCGGGCATTATTTATTTGGATCTCATTTATAACAATTACTACTATAGGACTACCTGGATCATTGTACTTGGGAATAGTCACTTTTCCAAGCATGATGTCAGTGAGTTGTCCTACCATATGAACTGTAGTTGGGTCTTTCTTCTTTCTCCTCGACTTCTTGAGGCATGCTTCCTTGATTTCCTTGTCATATACAGGAACATGTTTTATGGCTTCAAACAAGGGGATTTGGACACATATATATTTCAACTACTCCAAGATGTCGAAAGTTGTATATTCTTTGTCTTCCTCATGCTTAGCAACAATCTCTGAGGGAATGGTGGCTCTTGTGTAGTCTTCTTGACTAGAATTGGTTTAGGATTGTTAGGTACATTTGGCTGAATGGAATCATTCAGAGGTTCCTCTTTCTCTTCCATAGGTAGCTCAATGATGATGGGTGTGGAAGGAGTTGGTAAAGTGGTTCCTGAACATAGATGGATGTCACTCACACTCACAACACATGCAGGAAATTGATTTAGATCAAAAAAATATACTAGCTATTGTTGTGGTTTTTTATTTGGGTTAGGTATGGGTTGAGATGGTAACTGAGTAGTTTTAGGTGCATTTGAGCTTGAATTAGCAGGTGGAGGAATTATAGCAGGCTACTAGGATTGAGAAGGTGGTTGCATGTAACTGGTTGTCTGGTTTGGCCATTGATGACCTCTTCGTTGAGATGTTTGTTTCCAGTTTCTTGGGGGTGGCTTCCAAGGTCCTTGAAACTATTGCCAATTCCCCTGAGGTTGCTGCCATTGGGGTGAGGAAATTTGATAGTTGGACCAAGCATTTGGAGGGTTACCCCAAGATTGTTGTGGATACCCTCCATAGTTGGCTGGATATGGAGGCTACCATTGGTTACTAGATGAATAGGAATTAAAATATGGGCCAACAAAAGATAATGGATTTGGTGGCATACCTTGTCTTGGAGCCCATGAATTTCTCTGTGCAACAAAGTAGACTTGATTTTCCTCAATCTGAATTGGTTTAAACTTAGGTGGAATTTTCTTACTGTTAATGTTAGCTACCATCTTGCATCTACAATCCCTCTTCTTTTGTCTGCAATGAGGGAAATTTTTGTCAACATTGACTCTACCTCCTCATGTTTCTTTTTGGCCTAAAGTGTATCCAGCTAAGTAGCTAGATTGTTTATAATAGCTTGCTTGAAATTTTTGAACAAATGAGTAATCTCCATCCTTGAAACTCCATTGGTAGATGACTTACCCATAGAAGATTGGTAAGGTCTCCCTTTCTTTGAAGCTGCTCTGGAATAGTTCTGACATATTTTCTTGATATCTTCCCAAGGGACTTGGGTGATATCTCCTCCTATCATTAGTTCCAAAGCATCAATGCAACTCTCATTGATTCCTCTAAGGAAAAGTAGCTTTTATGATTCTTCATTGAGTGTATGGTGTGGGGATTTTTGCAAGAAAAATAGAAACCTTGAAATGTAATCTTCCAAGCTCTCATCTTCCTTTTGTTGCATCCTAAAGATATCACCTCCTCTCATATCACTGCCCCTGCAATATTCCTTGTAATTTTAAAGGAAATTTGTCTTCATGTCCTCCTAAGTCTCCACAATATCTCTACCTAGGCTCATAAACCATCTTAGTGCAACTTCTTTTAGAATGGTAGGAAATAGCTTAAGCCTATAAGCATCAGTGTTATAGTCATAACTCTTGCAAAGTATGTCAAACTCAAACAAGAAGGTATTAGGATCTTCTGTAACAAGTCCATAAAACTTAGGAAGTGTTGAAGCAGGGATTTTTTTGATGTTGTCAACCTCATTTTGATGAGTAATGGGGAAAAGAAAAGCTAGTTTCTTAGGTCTATTTCTATTTGCATCACCCATGTCTTCTTGATGGATTCCCAAAGCAAAGGGGTTGTCAATCTGGTTTTGATCTTCAGTGGAAGCTTCAAAACTAGTTAGATAAGGATATAAGTCAACAAAAGGAAATGGTTCTTCTTCTTCTTCATTTCTGGGAAGATTTGGAAGTTCTACTAATTGAAATGGATTAGGATCATTAGGAAGGAATCTCCCATAAGCATCTCTTCTTCTTCCTCTATGCATGCGGTATCAACTCAACATCAACCAACTAACACAAAGACTAAGCAAAAGAATAGAGGATCATTAATTATCTAAGTGAGGGGGTATTCTAAGAAAAAATAAAAAATGCTATAGTAGAAAAACTATCAATGACTCCAAAGAACTTCCTAGCTTGACACCATCCCTGATAATAGTGCCAAAAATGTTGGCCTCCTACAATGATTCAATAACTAAGCCTTTACAACCCTGATTTAGAGATTGGACATCTAACTTGAAAAGCTATCTTAATCATGATGAAGGTGCATTTAACTTGTCAACCCAGGGACGTGAAATTGAAATGGATTGGCATAGTATGTGCACTAGGAACTCAAAGTAGCCATCTTCATTCTACAACTAAGAAAAGCATAATACCAGAAAGTAAATTGCATGGAAAGGAATTAAACAAGACTGGAAATCAATTAACAACTACGCTAAGCTGAAATGCATGAAAAGAATAATGATCTGAGCAAACAAAAAAGAAACTACTTTGTCTACTTTGGCTATAGGGACAGTCACAAAATGATATTCTAGTGGCTGCAGGAATAGTCAGTGCCAAATTTTGAACTAAGTACTGAGCAAGAAGTAATAACTAACTAAACTATTCTAAGGGATGGATTACTAACCAAGTGGGCCCCCTTGGATGAGTATCCTCTAGGGCTAATATAAACTCAAATGCTTGAACTCAAAATATCATTTCATTTATTGGAAAATGTGTAAACAAAATAGTAGCATGACTATATTGAAAATGAAGAATGCTCAGTAAATCATTAATATCATCTATCAATAACAACAACAATCAAGAACTAGGAACCTCTAAGAAGAATGTTCAGATCCTTATTTATACTACCCTGTTTATAGGGCGGTCCACTCCCAATAACTGTCAAAACCCTACTTGTGGCCCAACCCTAATTTTGTATTGACATGTTGATGTAGATGTTTAACTAAATTTGAAACTCGGCCCTAATTTTAAATTTTCATGTTATGGATATTAATCTAAATGTGAATCTTAATTTCCATAATGGTTAACCCTATATTTTTATATAGTTTTCTTGTATACGGTTTCATTTGGATATAGAAAATTTATTTTAGTTAGTGTTACGGGTAGTCATTTTGATGGTAAAATGAATATGGCTGAATATATATTGTTTCTAAATGTGTTCTCTATGATTTCATGTACAGCTATATGACTGAAATTTTATATGGAAATGCTAATTTTATTGATAAGCCTGGATCTCATTATTGTAATGGAGTAATATTTTTCCTATTTTGGAGTGTCATAGGGTAGTCACGCACTCTCGTCGAAGAGAGAGTATCATTGGGAAGGGGAGTCTAGCCTTCCGAGGGAAATTTGTGTGAGAGTAGTACACACAAGCATATAACATTTAATATTGCACATAGCATTTTTTTCCCAGGTTGCATATTGCATCAAAAGGGTAGAATTTAATATTTCAATTACTTAATTATTAACTCAATGATTTAAGTATATTGATTGGATTATAATAACAAATAAATAAATAAATAGAAAACTATGTATATATATATATTTAAAAGAACTAGAAAATAAAATAATATAATTAAAAAGTGAAATATACTAACTCCTTACATATCAATATTTTTTTTCTTATTTAAAAGGTTTGATATTAAAAGTGGTGGAACCCAAGCTGAGGTGGGACCCAAACTGAGAAAAGAAAAAATTTATTAAACAAGGCTACCTTAATAAAGTACATCAGTTTCATTCTTTTCCCTTAAAATCAATAAAGGAAGCCATCAAAACAAACGTGAATAGCCAACTGTCAACAAAAGATAAAAGGTCTAAAAAAAAAATGACGTAACAACTAGCACTTGGGAAAAAGCCCCTTCTCCCACGTAGCAAGGAGGGAAGAATAGAGGATAATAAATCAAGGAAAAGGGAAACTATGAGGCATTCAATTTTTGTTGGAGAAAAGGAGAACAAATTAAGGAGGAGGAAGGGTTGCGTGGAAGCAAGAAGTAGGAAATCTCTACTCATTTTCTGTTACACGTATGTGAATATGATTCGAGTTCAGTCCTTCAATTTTCTTGGGTAAAAGATATACTCTATGAAGGATGATCAAAAAGTGGCTAATGGAAATGACAGCTTAGCTGCAACTAGAATTAATAATAAAATCATGCATTTTTCTCTCTCCACCAAGCTGAAAACTCTCTCCCAACTCCTTTTATAAAGCTATTGTATGTTGATTGCATAGTTGTTAAACAAACAATAGTTCTTTTGATTAAAATTTTGGTATTGCATACCATTACCTTACTGATTAGAACAATCTACAATAAACTGTTTGTTATGGAAATGTTATATCTGTTGAAATTGTGAGGCTAGTGAATAAAATAAGGATCTCATCTAAACTATGGTTGCTAATGGAATTTTAGGAAGCAACATTTTTCCACAAAAGAATCTAAGAGATGTGGGTTATGAGCCTGCATATGACTATTGTATCTCTTTACATCAACCATGTGAATATTAGTGAAATCATGAGTTGAATAAAATAAGGATCTCATCTAAACTATGGTTGCTAATGGAATTTTAGGAAGCAACATTTTTCCACAAAAGAATCTGAGAGATGTGGGTTATGAGCCTATATATGATTGTTGTATCTCTTTACATCAACCATGTGAATACTAGTGAAATCATGAGTTTTTCCATGACTACTGTAGAAATCTACAACAACCATAGGGAAGCTCATAACAACATATTGACTCTATAAACAAAAAAAAACTAAACATCAGTAATATGGAGATCTTTAAGAGCATTATGATGATATAGTTATGAGGTGAATTTCTAGCACTATGACCTAAATCTGTGCAATCATCAACAACTTTTATCTTAAGATCTTTGCATTTATGACCAACAATCTAATGCAAGTCTTGGATTACTTTGTAATCCTGAACATAGTAGATGAAGTTCAGCTAAAACAATTGTTGTTGGCTCACTGTAATGTACAATAAGGAAACTAGCCTCTGAGTATAACTTACCATTTGGTTAATGGAAGTGCCAATAATATTGTAACATGATAAATTTATGAGTAATTGACTACAATCTAAGAATTTAAAGTAATCATGTAATATGAGAATCTTCAGTTTGTAGTTTAGGACTAAGTAAACCAGGAGTGTACATCAAAATTTTTACTTAGCATGTGTGAAGAGGTGCGAAGTGACTACCGGGATAGACCTAAGGGATCAAATAATGATTCAATGCTTTAGCCAAAGCTTTTAATTCAAATAAGAGAAGATTATTGAATTAAACTAAGTCACTTCATGGGTAAGGGCATATGCTAGATATTTTTTCTTGAGCATTAATAGGTTGCATATGTTAGATAATCCGAAGCTACATAGATTTCACACATGTTGGCCACAAATTGCTAGACACTTCTTGATGGATCAGGCTCCCTTTGTGGGGTATCACAAGGAAGATTATGGCTTCGTGGCAGGGCGGAAATTGCCTCGATGATGCTTTCCCTCTCTATTTACTCCCTTTCACTTTAGATTAAGGAGAAAAGACAGAAGATGTTTGTCTTGAATTCTTTATTTCAATTTAGAATCTAACTTCATTTTGTTATTAGTTAAGAAGTATATGATTCTAATTTAAATTTGAATTCTAATTTCAATATGATACTGAATATGAGATGTATGATTCATATTTCAGTTTATGAATTTTATCGTGCCCTAACACTAAGAATGATTAAAGTGCTATGATAGAATGCTTGTATGCAAGTTTATTGGCAAGTGTTGCCTTATTATGCAAATATTTGTTTCTTTCCTATGAATATAATTGTTAGAGTAATTCCTTACACATTATGTTGATGAATTTGAGTAATGTTATTCTTTTGTATGTACCATTTTTTTTTATGGTTCTCCATGCAATTTGGGTTGATGTCGCTACACTAACCGAGAGAATGTGATTTAGGGAAAACAAGGAAAAGAGTGGCAGGGCAGTTACACCTGTAGGGAATCCAATCAGACATGCATGTCCAAACGTGGACTCAACATTGTAGTAACACCCACAATTGCTCAATTCCATAAATGAAAAGTCGTTACATTCGACTATCATGGAGAATTTGTTGTCGTGGTCCTCCAATTGACTCTTTGAATGATTCCCCTGTATGACCAGCTGACAACTACCTTTCTCAACTTATCATCCACAAATTGTATCTGCATGTCAATGTCAGTATGCATAAGAATTGTACATCTATAATCACCTTAAATAACATTCATCAACCACATGCAAAATCAATATAGATAATCCACATAATATGCCAATGCCATTAAAACTTCACAGAGATAGGACTAACCAAATTTCAATAGTTTGAGGGAAATATTATGCAAATATCAACTCTTAACCATTAAAGTTCAGGACACTGCTAGCAAATAAACTATAGATTTTACCCAAAATTTGACCAAAAACTAGGCTCATCACAAAGCATAAAGGATAATGTTGTTAGTGCATTATACTAGCAACTATATAATGTGCACTATATTAACAAATTATTGTATTGTATAGTGCATAAAATGGATGATTGAAGGTGTTGCATTGAGAGGTATTAAAGGAAACATATATATATGTATTTGAATAGCGCTTAAAGTGTGTTTGGAAACCCACACTTATAGCCAACATAATGTGCTTTAACCAATGCATGAGGTAATACATGGTGCAGCTTATGAAGGTGAGGTAAACCACCACTTGAGTTAGAATAAGTTCGCGTTGCCTTATAAAATGGATATATTTTAGGCAAATGCAAATAAAAAACAATGATATAAGCCGCGTTAAATAGAATGGAGATCGAATGTAGTTATTTCTAAGCATGTGAAGACTTATTCAAAACATGAAGACAAGTAAATCAGCCAACAAATAGGGTGCATGATATAATGTGTGGTGCCAAGATATAAATAAGTTCAAACCTATTGTAAGTCTTTCTGTATTGCATATTCTAGTGTATGAAGCAAATATGAATAAGAGGAATAAGTCAAGTAGAAGATGGCATGATTTGAGTCAACCTGTTTGATCATTCACCTTGCATTTTTTAAACACATTCTTGTTGCCCTTGCATTAAGCGACCTGTTGTTCTATTTTTCTAAGTATCAATTTTTAATGTTGCCACCCATTAAGATTATTTTCTAAGTTGATCTTAAGAGTTTAGAAGTTTCATTTAGCATTGCTTGCTTTTAGGTAGAAAAGTCTCATATTTTTGTATAAATATGGGAGAATATTTTCTCATTGGGACACACAATTCACTTGCATTCTATTGCTTTTTATCTATGATATTATTATTTTGAGTTGAGATTTTATTTATGAGGAGAGATGAGAGAATTATTGAGAGAATTTCTATGTGGGTTTGGAGAATTGTAGAAGAGTTTTGTTGTCAAGATGCAAGCTATTTTGTGGAGTCTAGGATTGGAAACTAGCTAGATCAATCAGAACTTATACTTACAGGCATGTTGTATCATACTTCCTTATACTTGTATGACTTTGGGAATGTTTCTATGATGCTTGAATTTTTTAGACATTACTTACTTTGATTGAACCTATCTATTAGGTTGATGCTTTTATATACCCTATATGGGATTTTATATGATGTGTTTCTTTATGGGCTTTACATAACTAGTATATACTATACATATATTAAAATGAGATAAATGGATAACATCAAAAACTTATGGGGGGAGTAACTTGTATTTGATAGTATAATATGCTAGTTAAACCCTAGTGGTTAATGAGGTTAGCAATACAATAATATTTATGGTATAAGAGAAATGTTGTCATTGATAGGTTGTAACATCATGCAAACCATATTGTTAAGTCAATACTTGAACAATCATTTGATCATTTCTTTACTTAATTATTGTTTGGAAGCCTAGGTTGAGAATAACCTACATGATTGGTCCAATCGTTGATTGCTGACTTTATCCCGGGATTAGGGTAAACTAAGGATGAGATTATCATATGTGATTAAGTTGATCACTTGAATTTGTGAATTACTATTTGTTTAGAGCCATAGGTTGGATTAGCCTACTAAGTTGGTTGTTTGATACTCTTGAAATGAAGTCATTTTATTGATGTG
Source organism: Sequoia sempervirens (assembly GCA_007258455.2). Classification (NCBI taxonomy): domain Eukaryota; kingdom Viridiplantae; phylum Streptophyta; class Pinopsida; order Cupressales; family Cupressaceae; genus Sequoia; species Sequoia sempervirens. The sequence continues at coordinate 145,719,104 of VDFB02000008.1, forward strand.
ATTCTACTTTTTGAATAGATTTTTATTGATGAGATTACACTCTTGAGTAAGAGTCCTTTATTGTTGAGACTAATTTTTTTTATTGAGGTCATTTATTGATAATATGATTATTTTTTCAATTAAGGTCATTTATTGGTAATATTATACTTAGAGTGAAGTCATTTCTTGTTGAATCTTATACTTTTAGTTTAAGGTTATTTATTGATACTTTTGAAGGGAGTCATTTAATGTTGAGATAAACCATTGATTGGAGAATTTTAAAGTTGGGATTGTACCTTTGGTACCATATTCATTCAATGATGTGATGTTTTTTTATTTCATTTGGTTACTCAATAAGTAAGAGTTGAATTTTTTAAGTAGATATGATATAGTAATATAAAGAAAAATAGGTTGTTCTTGGGTTTAAAAATTACCTTAAGAAGGGAATTGCCTATGCATAGTAAATGAATGGTAAAATACCAAATCAAACTAGGGTAGTGGGTGAAGAGATGACAATTTTATATGAAACTTTGGCCAAAGTAGTGTAATTAGCCACTATTCACACTGTCAATTCACTTTGATCCAGTTAGACATTCTAGTCCAGGATTGTCATACTCATAGTAGTAGCTACCATATGATTAAGTTATAGTTTGTAGGACACAACACTAAGCTCAACTAGGCTATTTTTTATGGGATTATCCAACTGAACTCTTCATTGAAGGGTAGGGGAATCTTTTCATATGTGGCAGATGTGTAGGGGACCACATTTAAGTTCGTGGTTGGCAAAAAAATGCTTGAGTGATGCTTCTCCTCATCAGTTGGTAGCCATGATTTGAGAGGAATTACCTAGACCGTTCATATCTATTTCTTATAAAGCTCAGTTGAGCTTGTATGTATCTTTGTATCCATTTTGTGGAAGATTGTAAAATGTGACATATTATATTAAGAATGAAATCAACACTTTCGAAAGATTGTAACCTTTTGTTGAGATGAAATGAGAAATTTGGAATATTGTTATATCAAATGGGCACAATATCTTCTTGTTGATTTTTTTTTTTATTGCTATGTGATGGAATCATAAATTAATTTACTTGTAGTTAAAACATTGAAAATTATTTGTAGTAGAACAACGGGGTTGTTACACGTGGTATCAAAGCTACCAAGTTCAAATCTGGAGCCTATGGGCTCATTATGTAAGTAAAAGGTAAACCTTATTGGAAATTAAAGGTTGAAAAGTTCTTACCCCAAGATGGCAAGAGGAAAAGAATAAATGGGAAACAAAAAGGGAATCTTAGATTCCTGAAAACTTATTTGTATTTGGGGACTACAAAAGAATTATTCCTAGAATTGAAAATTCCTAAACCAACAACTTAGAAGGATACACCTTAGATTGTAGAAGATTATGCAACCAAGTTCAGAAGAATTTTTTTGGAGGATTGCCAAAGTATACCTTCACCCGATGAAATAGCTAAATGAATCTAAGGGATAGTGAGGATTGAAGTAATCCCCCTTATTGATAAAAACCAATAGTTGCAAAGAGTCAAGGATTTTGGATTTAGTAGGGATACTATGAATCTATGAGTATGCTTTGTTGGAAAATAACTATTGGATAACATAAATTGGAAAGTTAGATGAAGTAAAAAGTCCACGTTTTGTGAATACAAAATAATTAGATAGGTAACAATAGATTTTTGAGGATGCTTTCAAAATTAGGAGGGAAGATATGCCTGATTTACTTGGCATGGCGAAAGAGGGTTCCTAAACCCTATTCAATCTTTTTAAATGGGTTTTCCAAAAAATGAATTTTCCCAATGTCAGTGTTAGAGCTATGACTAACAACTATGTTGAGCCTTCTTCCTCTAGGGGTCCTAATGTTCTAGCTCAAGTCAGTAAGGTCCAATTGGAGGTTAATTAGCTTTTTGATACTCTTAAGATGATTGTTGATGAGTTGATTAAAGTGAAAAATTCCTATGAGAATAGAATTGTTGTTCTCGAAGATAAGTTTGAGCATGTTAATAAAAAATTGTAGAAGATTCTTGAGGTGAGCAAGAATACTATGTGTAGTGAAGCTGAAGGTTTATGTTTGTTTAAAAAGAAAGCCAGGAAGTGGTTGGAGGATGACTCTAGTAGGAAAGATGTGATGGCTGGTGTTAAAGCCCAACAAAAAGTGGTGAGTGAGATGGGTCCTTCAGCTAGAACCTGCAACAAAAAAAAATTGAAGGCTAATGTTGGAATTCCTACTGAAGAGGTAGTGGAAGTAATGAATTTTCATCAAAATATAATTGATAGTGACTTCGAAGCGATAGACATCCTGAAGAATCTCTAGTCACGTGCTATTTTTTGTGCATTTTTTTGGCTATTATTTTGCTGGTTTTTAGCTACTTGCTCTATTTTTGATTATGTGTTGAAGTAGAATTTTATTTTGTTAAGGGTTTTGGGATCCCTTCAAAACTTGTTTCACCTGTAATAAAAAAAAGAGGTTGGATAAACCCTTGAAAAACTTGATTCGATACAAGGTTAAAATCTTGCAATGATAATTGGAGTCAAGAGAGAAAGATGATACTTTTGATGAAGATTAGAGACCAGTAGGTCAAGAAAAAAAGAAACCTTTGAAGAATTTAAAGACAACATGATTCCACCAACCACAATAGGCAAGATAAATTTGGAGATTCTAATTGAAAAAGGAGAAAGAAGACAAACAACCCTAGAATGTCTAAAGTTATGAGAAAATTAAGTTACCAAGAAATCACTTGGAAAGATTATTATTTGGGAACTAAAATGTGAATTGGATTAAATACGACAAAGGCTTGGATAAGAGCATAGTTTGGTTGAAGTATGAATATAAATTACCAAATAGTCAATGAAAGTAAACTTACATTTAGAGGGAAATGGGATATGAAAGAAGACTATGTGTTAAATTGAAAGAACATTTTGGAAATAACACACTAAAGTGAGGACACATTTGTCATAAGGGATCCTTAGGCAAGCTCATAAATGAAAGAGGCTTTGTAGATATATGACAATCTTCTACTATGGTTAAAGGATATTAGTATTCATGGAAAAGAGAATTGGAATGAAATGCTAACGTATCTTGTAAATTTTGGTATATTCATTAGATCTCGTTATTGTGGATTCAATTGTTGAATTAGAGAGAATAGAAGGCGTTGATTAATCCAATTTTGGAAATGAAAAAGTATATTCAAGGAATATCAAGGAGGTTAAGAAAGGAAAGTAATAGACAACCAACTATCAAAAACCATCAATAAGGAATGTTAAAATAATTTGATTAATTGATGAGAGAAAATGTTTACTAAGAGTTCAACTATTAAGATGATCTAAAATCATGGAAAAACTAAGGGGGAATAGGGAGAGTAGAGAGACTCGGATAAAGTACCTCATACACTGAAGTACATTGATGTATTTCCAATTTGAAAGAACTTTTGACTTCTTCATAAGTCATGGTTCAATCAAAGTCTTGTCCTCTATAACCACAACAAGGTTGGAAAGGATAAAGGATAAGCTATTGGAACTACTAGTGAAAGGTAGTGAAAAATTCAAGGCTTATTGTAATGCCCCGTCATAATAACCTAAGGAATGTTGCAATTGTGTATAAAGGTGAAATAATTTTTTTTAAGTATTAATATTAAGTTAATTAGTTTGCATACATTCATTAAGCTACACGACGCTACACTACTTTGAGTTTCCATAGACGACTTTAGTATTTTGCATTGCATATATTTAATTAATCATAAACTTAAAATACACTTTGCATAACATTTGAAATACCATTCAAGATAACATAAAGTACAAATAAGTTTCGTTACATTGCATTTGATAAAATAATACAATACTCATCCATCTGATGAAGTAGTTCAATAATAATTACATTTTACAATGTTCACCTCATAAACAATTGAGGGATGTTTTCAAATACCAGTTTTACAATAATGCAATAAAGAAAATACATCTGTATCCAAGTACGATCTCTCCATCCATGAAGCTCTCGATGCCATGATCATAAACTGGGGACCCAACGGAGTAAGGTGCATGTTCCACCCAACCATGTGGTACCCGTAGGTCCACCCCCCGTGCTAGGAGATAGTAATATGGTTATCTAGACATAATCTACTAACCCTAGACACAAGTACATAACTACTGATGGTTATATTGCTTCCAAATTTTAGACATTTGAATGTACTACATACACAAGGTAGATTATTACTTTAGGTGGAGTGTCATCACAATATTGCAAAGGTTACCCTGGTGTTTCTTCCTAGGTTCTGGCCCCCAACTTGGGTTACCCTGGTAACCTCTTACGAAATTCGGCCCCAATGCAAATCATTGCGGAATCGATTGTCTAGAAACAAGACACTGATTTTCCATTCCAGGCCTTCTCATCTTATACTCAAGACCGAACTAGCTCAAGAGTCATTAAGTGAGGCATAACATCTTGTTAAAGATTTTTAAATCTAACTACTATGTTATTTTGTTATCACTGACTTACTAACTCTTGTAAGTTACCTTGACACCACTTTGTGTGTCAGCCCTTACAAAAAGCCACTCCCCTAAACATAACATAGGAATTCTAAGTTCTCTATCTAGGGTAGACAAAGTGCACAAAATTCAACATATAATACCAGATAAATCACAATGAACATCACAATCTGCTCACAAAAATTAGGTGCACTACCCTAGTTTGTTCAAACACATAAAACCATAGTAAAATTTACTCCCTTGAAGAAACTACAACTGGAAGACTTGAAATCACATAAAAATAATCCCCATTTGCCCAATAAAAATTTAAAGCAACTTAAAGAAAATTTACGTCTATCATTTGGATTTACTAAATCTAGTCAATCAAGAAATAGTAGTACAAAGTTAATCACCTGTAACATAATTTATCTACCATCTAACATAAAAATAAAATCCACAATTATCTCAATTTTACAATCATGTTTAAAAATACAATTCCCTATTACAATACTACAATATAATATTCTTTTCAATCTGATTTTTTTGAAATAACTAATCCTTGGGTTTCACATGCAATATAAATTTATAGAAAATATTTTATATATTTAAAAAAAATATATCAAAATTATTTTCTAACTTAATAAATATAATATATATATATAAATATAAATATATATATATAAATATAAATATATATATATAAATATAAATATATATATATAAAATATAATATATATATAAATATAAATATATATATATATATAAATATATATATATATATATATATATAAATATATATAGAATATATATAAATATATATATATATATATATATATATATATATATATATATATATATGTATATATATATATATATATATATATATATATATATATATATACTATGAATTAATATATTTATTCATACAAATATATATATATGTATATGTATACACATATGTATACATATATACATATACATATATATATATATATATATATATATATATATATATATATATATATATATATAAATAAATATATATATGAATTAAAAACATTAAATAAAAAACTCGGACAAAAATCACATTTGAATTTTTTTTTAAATGAAATAAAACTTTAAGCCGGCCGCAGCCCTGCCGCGGGCTCCTATGGGGAGGGTGCGGCCCTTACCAGGGCTGCGCCCAACAGTCATTGGCTGCTATGCACAGCCATGGTGGCTGCGCCCACCACACAATGTGAGGGGAGGGTTTCAGCCCTCCCCAAAACACTGATATGTAATTTTAAATATTTTTTTTTAAATACATTCGCCAATACGGCGTCAACAAAAAAATTCGTTTTTAATTTTTTTTTAAAACAAAAACATTGAAGAATTTCACATGCGGATTTTTAATTCTGTTTCACAAAAATTCCGAACCCTAACTCGCCCGTACAGCGAATTCAATTAAATAATCATAAGTTTGAAAACAAGTTTCTTTCACAATCTAATTTATATATTAAGATGAAACATATGTATATATATATATATTAATTGACAGGGTTTTCATACATAATTTTTTTAGAAAACTCTACAGAAGTTCAACGGGGTTTCAAAGGAAATAGGGGAAATTTCACAATAAACATAAAATTTATTTTCTAGATAAATCCTAATTTTTAATTCTAGAAATATAAATTTCATTTTCCCATATATCAATAATTTCCTTTCACACAAACTCATTTTTCTAGAAAGAAAAGAAATTCAATAAATCCCTTTCAGAGAATAAACAGTAAAGGATTCTTCTGAAAAATACAGAGGATTTAAATTTAAGAAATTTCTTTCACATATATTCTTTTTAAACAATAAATTAAAACCACAAGAAGAATACCTGATTTCCCGAAGCTTTAGAAATTGGAGATGAAAACCTCTGTTGTTTCCTGTAGCCTTCCAAATCCCTTCCCGAGAACCAATACCCAATTTGCAAACCCAAGAACTTCCACAAATTTTCAACAATCCAAAAGCATATACAAAAATTTAACCAAGCACTGATATTTTTCCTGTGAAGAGCAATAGAATAGCCAGAATCTCCTCTGTGTTTTCCCAGATCCACAATAATATCCGTGAACAACCTCAACCAAAAATCATAAATGCACTGGCACAGTTGTCGAGAAGTACAAAATATCTTCTCAACAACTTCTCGACAATCTTGCCTTTCAAGATTTGCATGATTTAATTAATTTATTTAAAATTAACAATTTTAAATTGCAAATATATTTAATAATAAGATATGCCATTTCCAAATAATATTTAAATTTCAATAAATCTATACACACACAAAGAACAATTTAATTTAATTAATTAATTTATTTAATTAAATAATTTTAATCTTTATGATCAATTCATTTAACCAAACAAACTAATTAATTAATTAAATAAAAGTAAATCTTATTTTTCCAACAATTAAAAATTAATTGCAATAACAATATATTAAATAATATTAAACTATCATTAAAATTGACAAATTTACCTTTCAAGCAATTAATCCAAATAGAAAAGTACAAGACAATCTATGACTTTGAACTAAACAGACGATGTACTATGACCGGGTTATAGACTAGACTAGGATGAATCATGCTACTACCTCCCAATCAACATATCCATTGAGTCTTGACACGCTCAGACCTGAGTACCTAGTGGAGTCGGTGTCATGTACCTGCAATCCTGCAACCAAGCAATAACATGCATATATATAAAAACCATTGTACAGGCACACCGTGCGGAGAAAATCACGGATATCACAGGGCACTCGCAAGCGAGTGATGCAATTCCGTTCTCCACACCAATACACATCACATCAGACTGACGAATTAAAAAGCAGTTAGTCTATCATAAATATATACATAGCAATAATCATCTGAAAGTAAACATCTACGCTATATCAAAGCATGTCTAAAATCAGTAATCACCATACAATGTATCATCATATCACAGAATAAATCCATTGTCACTCAAAATCAGCGATCCAAAATATCCAAACAAGGTACTAAAATCTAACAGTTGAAAACATGTAACTAGAACACATAAGCATAAATGGAGGGGTACTACACTTATGGCCAATGAGAAAGAGAAATTTACAACACAACTCTATACATAATTAAAGTTGGAAGATCAACTATTAGTATTGTTGATGCCTTAGAAAAGGGATAATGCAGTATGACTAATCATGGAAGGAAATATTATCGCCTATGGAATTGGATAGGGAAGAATTATATATTCATGATCTTGAGTTATCAAGCAACATACATGCTTGGTAGCTAAGTATGCAATTATTGCTGATATCTTTTGGAAGATAATATCAAGCCAACATGATCAAACAAGAATAATTACTCAAACTAGTATAAATGCTCATTGGAAGAAATATATTGAGCTGAAAATTGGATCACAACTTAGAAATGATTAAAGGATGAAAGAAATCCAAGATATGTATTGCATAATAGGAAGGAGTTTAGATTTTACATTAAAATTTAAATATCATATTTCGAGAACCAAATATGGCATCAGTCCATGGAAGAATATCTCACTTAGTCAGAATGGACTAATATGAATTGAAGAAAGAACATATGTACCTAAAATTTTGGGAGATGAAAGAATGAATGAGGTAAATTGATGTATTATTCAAGTGCTCAAGGGAACAATTTTTTTTTTTCGGATGAGGAACCACTATAATCTAGAAGGGGATAGAGTATAATGTTACAAAGTATGTATCAAGTTATTGTCCAGTATGTCGGTAGATGATGACATGATGCTATCATTGGCATGGCTTATATACTTCCATGGAATTCCAGAGGGGAAATGGTAGATCATGAGAATAGTTTGATCTTTCTATGTCAATAGAATTGACAAAATGTAATGGTGGATAGACTCACGAAGGTAACCAATTTTGATTGGGAAATTTGATTTGTAGGATATTAAGTCTGGAATAGAAAAATTGTGAAGTAGTTGCTTAAAGACCCTAAGAAGATTAATTCAGATGAGAAAAAGCAAGTAATGATAAGGTTTTGTGTAAACCATGATTATATTATGAGGAATTTAATTATGTTAGCCAGTTAGGAAAATGGGATAAACCAAATCTTGGTGAATTTGTAGAACACTTATAACTTCTATCATTGAGGTTAGGCCCATTATATGGGAAGAAGGATTAAATCTCTATAAAGCTAAGAAAATATAAGAAGTATGATTAACCTTAGATAAAAAAGGTTGTCAAATAGAATAATAGATCAAGAGGATCAAGGAAAACTTGTTGATAGAAGCTTAAAATTATGAAGTAGTATAATTATGCTTAGGGTAGATAGTTGTGTTAGTGATGGAAAGTCTCAACTTCTGAGTTTTCTGATGGAATAAACACCAAAAGAAATGATGGGACCCATGTGTAGTGTACAATACACCAAAATTCCTTATCTATTTGGGTTACACTAAGGATAAATTCATTAGCTAATGAGAACATGTTTTCTAGTAACTAAGGTATAGGTGTCATATAGGATATGGTCACTATTGTACTTGTAAAGTACAAGAGAGTTAATATGATTATGAAGTATAGCTCTCAAAGGGAAAGTATGTGTAAAAGCACACAAACTCTCCCTATATGCCGGTTTGGACCCTCAGTGCAAAGTCTACTATGGAAAAGATTGAAAAAGGTCATTGCTAAAAGGGAAGAATGTTTTGTTATTAATAGAATATGATTATTTCTTACATGGAGAGAAAAATTAAAAGTAGAACCTTTATTTGATTATATATATCTCTATATGTTTAAAATCAATAGGGATGATGATTCACACTTGGGGGGGAAGTATGTTACACCCCGTTTCATAGTTACCAAGTTACTTTTACCATTATGAGTGAAAATGTTGATAAATGTAAATTGTGACTTTAATATGTTTGTTAGGTGAATACAATATGTGAAAATGTAATAAGATGTTATTGATTTCAAAAAAATGAATATGTTTTGAATTAATAGAATGCTATGTATTGCAATATGAACATTCTAATGATGTTTTGATACAAATGCTTTATGATGCAAATGGATTTACTATGAACATATAACTACCTTGGTGTTGTACTAAGTTGGATGTAGGGACATATTCAATCCTCTAGAAAGGAGGGGAAGTATCACTCAGGAGAAGTGATTGGTTGGGTAACCCTTAATGAACCTAACTGAGCTTTTACACACACAATTCTTGTAGGTCAAGTTGGATTGACAATTGGTAGGTAGCCTTTAGTCTTGTTTGTGCATGATTAGTATATATATGTACATGTCTTCAATAACCTATATGTGATGCAGAGTAGGAGTGGGACTTAGGCAATTGATACCATATTTCACAACAATGATTTCATTCATCTCAAGGTAATGCTCAAATACTCCATGTTTAATAGACACCCTTGGTTACACACTTGACTACAAACCCAAATAAGTCACCTATGCTTCAAACACCTTATCCAACACTTGAGACATCTTAGAAAATTTTAAAATAACATGTTTAGACCAACAATGACTCACAAGAACTCAGGTTTCCCAAACTACTTGGCATTCCTTTACAAACAAACCTTAACCCTTGTAGTACTCCAAAAGGGAAAAACTTGACACAAATTTCAAGAGAGACTTGAAAACCAAATTACAAACATAGATTTAGATACCCTTTTCACCATTACAAACATATCTAGATTTTAGGTATAGTTTCTTTGGAAGGAAAGGGCTTAAAATTGACTATCCTAGTCTCTAGGCCTAATTGCTTGAACAAACTTGGTAGCAGCAAATTGTGGTTTTTTGGCCATAATTTTTAGTGAAAACATGATATCAAGAATATAAAACATAGTTTAAAATACCCATTTTGGATTTATACAGCATAACTCAAAATAAGGGGTGGTCACTTTGTACAAAACCCTTCAAAAATTGGTTTGTTTGCTTACTATTACCTTAACTAGGGTTTCAAACCCATTTTCAATAAAATGGACACAACTTCCTCAAAACACAATGAAATTGAATGCAACAAAAAGTAGTAGAAATTATATTTAATTATATTTCATTTCCAATTGGTCTCACTCCATGGAACAACCATACAGATCCATACCATTCATTAGAACAGGAAAAAATGTTGCAAAATGTTTTATTAGTCCAACTTCAAGATTTTCAATAACCACCATCTCCAACCTTGGATTCAACCCTCCAAGGATTATTTAAATATGTACCAATGGTTCTCAACTATTTTTTGGGTTACAATTGTCCAACTTCCCTCATTTACAACTTATGACTCTTCACATTCCATTTGTTTACAACTTTGACAACATTTGTGCAACTTTTTACAAGTTTTGCATCTAGACTCTAACCAATGACCAAGAACACTAATTTGACTCCAAAAGACATTAAATTTTCTTTCTGGACCTTATTACATGGATGAACATCAAACATAACTAAAATTCTAATTTTGAACCTACTAAACCTAGGGTGCTCCTGCACCATACTTCCGGGGAAGAAAGATTCAAGCTCCACTTGAATGGAAAGCAACAACATGAGAACTGTGCTTGAAATATTTTGACTGATATCTTTAGATCTTTTCACATTGTATTCTTTGGAACAACTCCATGCTTGCTTCATCTTCACTACAGGTTTCTTGAACACTTGGCAATGGTAGTTGAACTTGTCAATATAAACCTATCCTCCATTTGCACCTCTACCTTGTAATTGATCCCTTTTTCCTTGACGAATGTCTTGCATTCCAATAGTACCATGTTCTCCTACAATGTCTTGTTTCATTTTCGCCTTAGGTTTTTGTTCTTTCAAGTTTGCAATCTCATCAAAAGCACTTTGTCCTCTCTCTTTGTCTCTAACCATCATGTCAACAAGTATGGATCCTTGATCAGTGTTACTGCCCCTTTTTAAAAGAAGTAAATCATAATTAACCTTGGTACCTTTAGCATTACAACCACTGACATCTGCAACTCTTTTTTTCTACTCCACTTGTAGTAGATGCTTGCCTAATCGTCCATCTTCCATCTGGAACTCAGTTTGGTCATTATGGTGCTCCATACCTTCTTTTCCCTTCAAAAATTGTTTTCTCAACTCTACAATCTCTTTCACAACAATCTTCTTGCCTTTAGCATCAAAATTCCTTTCTTTTACAACCTTCCAAACAAGTACATCATTTGTATTGGCACCATCTCCTTCTTTAGAAACACCACATTTTTTATTTTTCTTGTCATAGGTTGTTGTATATGGTAGACCAGCCCCTAGAAAACAAAGCTAAATAGTGACTAACACCTTTCCTTGGAAGCAAAAATTAAAAAAAATTATCAACCACTATGTTTACATGATCCTTCAAGACATCTTGAACTTCCCAAGGCAACTCTTCAATGCTTGTTGATGTTAGAATAGTCCTAGGATTATTTACCATAGCATTACCTACCTCTTCCTCTTTCTTAGATGGATTTTTCTCTTCCTTCATCAACAAAGACTCCCAAATGTATTTATTCTCTTCTGCTAACCTCTCTTGCCTTCTCTTCTGAATGATCTCTTTGATAGTCCATTTTACCTTCTTTATTGGTAAATGCCAACCACTTTCTTGTTTTTCTCTCTCAAGAAGCTAGTGCATTTCAAGTTCCATTCTCTCATGCATATTTTCTTGAATTTTTTTATTTTATCCAAGGCTTGTCTCAATTTTATGATCTCTTACTCAAAATTTGTCTTTTCTTTTTTCTCAAATTTCTTCTTCATTTCACTTTTCTCTATTCTTTTATCTTGTTTCTTTCTTGGTACCTCCTTACTCTACAAGTCTCCATGGATGAATCTTCTTAACATTTCCATTATTATTTCTCAAACAAGTCTTTTTCACCGTGCTCCTTATCTTTGTGATACCTCACCTCAGGCCTCTTCCTCTTCCCTGACCTAGTCTTTTGACATCCAGGTTCTTGCTTCAACCTGCAAAAAGATAACACATAAAATCCAAATAATTTCTTGCCTAGATCTTCAGGCTTTAATACCATTTTGATGTAGAGTAGGGGTGGGACTTAGGCAATTGATACCATATTTCACAACAATGATTTCATTCCTCTCAAGGTAATGCTCAAATACTCCATGTTTAATAGACACCCTTGGTTACACACTTGACTACAAACCCAAATAAGTCACCTATGCTTCAAACACCTTATCCAACACTTGATACATCTTAGACAATGCTAAAATAACACGTTTATACCAAAAAAGACTCACAAGAACTTAGGTTTCCCAAACTACTTGGCATTCCTTTACAAACAAACCTTAACCCTTGTAGTACTTCAAAAGGGAAAAACTTGGCATAACTTTCAAGAGAGCCTTGACACCCAAATTGAAAACATAGATTTAGATACCATTTTAACCATTTAAAAAAATATCTATATTATAGTTATAGTTTATTTGAAAAGAAAGGGCTTAAAATTGACTATCCTAGTCTCTAGGCTTAATTGCTTAAACAAATTTGGTAGCAACAAATTGTGGTTTTTTGGCCACAATTTTTAGTGCAGACATGATATCAAGAATATAAAAATAGTTTCAAATACCCATTTTGGATTTATATAACATACCTTAAAATTAGGGGTGGTCACTTTATACAAAACCCTTCAAAAATTGGTTTGTTTGCTCACTATTACCCTAACTAGGGTTTCAAACCTGTTTGCAATAAAATGGACACAACTCCCTCAAAACACAATGAAATTGAATGCAACAAAAATCAGTAAAAATTAGATTCAATTATTTTTCATTTTAAATTTGTCTCATGCCATGAAACAACCATACAAATCTGTACCATTCATCAGAATAGGAAAAAAATTGCAAAATGTAGAAAATATAAAATGTTTTATTAATCCAAATTCAAGATTTTTAATAACCATGATCTAAAACCTTGGCTTCAACCCTCCAAGGCTTATTTTAAAATATACCAATTGTTCTCAACTATTTTTTGAGTTACAACTGTCCAACTTCCCTCATTTACAACTTATGACTCTTCACATTCCATGTGTTTACAACTTTGACAACATTTGTGCAACTTACAATTTTTGTATCTAGACTCTAACCAATGACCAAGACCACTAATTGGACCTCAAAAGACATGAAATGGTCTTTCTATACCTCATTACATGGAAGAACATCAAACAAAACCAAAATTCTAAATTTGAACCTACTAAACCTAGGGTGCTCCTGCACCAATATGCATGGGAGTACCGATTGGATAAATGTGACATATACATATATATGCATATGCACTTCATGCATCTATGTCAATCGAAGAATATGTGAGGATTATATGTGTTTAATTTGGATATAAAAATAATGATATATGTATATTAAGATATACATATATTAATGTATGAGTATATTATTACATTCATGTAAAAGAATATACTTATATATTAGTATATGTATATATATAATTACTTTAATATACATAAATGCGTTATTACAATTGGATAATGATATATATATGTGTGTGTGTGTATAGTTTCCATTCTGATATATGAATATATTATGTTAACTGACCATTAGTATGTTTTATAACTTTATGAATATAAAAATATTTTTTTTTATATATAACAATATATATATATATATATACATATATATTTATTGAGAACGATAAATATATATATTTATAACATATATGCGAAATAAAATTTTCCTTATATTATCAAAGCATAAAGGAATATTTTGTTAGCGCATTATACTAGCAAGAATATAAAGCACACTATATTAACAAATTATTATATTGCATAGCACATAAAATGGATGATTGAAGGCACTGCCTTGAGAGGTATTAAAGCAAACATGTATATATGTATTTGAATAGTGCTTAAAGTGTGTTTGAAAACCACACTTATAACCAACATAATGTGCCAAGGTAATACATGGCACAACTTATGAAGGTGAGGTAAACCAACACTTGAGTTAGAATAAGTTTGCATTGCCTGATAAAACGGATATAGTTCAAGAAAATGCAAATAGAAAACAATGATAACAACCATGTTAAATAGAATGGAGATGACATGTAGCTATTTCTAAGCATGTGAAGACTTAGTCAAAACATGAAGACAAGTAAATCACCCAATAAATAAGGCACATGGTATAATGTGTGTCACAGATATATGAATAAGTTCAAATCTATTAGAAGTCTTTCTGCATTGCACATTCTAGCATATGAAGAAAATAAGATTAAGAGGAATAAGTCAAGTAGAAGTTGTCATGATTTGAGTTGACCTGTTTGATCATTCACCTTGCATTTCTGAAATTCATTCTTCTTGTTCTTGCATTAAGCGACTTGTAGTTCTATTTTGCTGAGTATTGAGTTTTAATGCTACCACCCATTAAGATTATTTGCTAAGTCAATGTTAAGAGTTGAGAAGTGTCATTTAGCATAGCTTTCTTGTAGGAAAAAAAGTCTCATATTTTTGTATAAATAGGGGAGAGGATTTCCTTGTTGGGACACACAATTCACTTGCATTCTACTGGTTTTTTATTTTTGACATTATTGCTTTGAGCTGAGAGTTTGTTTGTGAGGAGAGATGAGAGAATTATTGAGATAATATTTGTGTGGGTTTGGAGAATTGTAGAAGATTTTTATTGTCAAGCAACAAGCTATTTTGTGGAGGCTAGGATTGGAAACCAACTAGATCAATCAAATATTAAATACTTACAGGCATGTTGTATCTTACTCCCTTATGCTTGTATGAATTTGGAATGTTTTTGTGATGCTTGAATGTTTTAGACATTACTTATTTTGATGAAACCTATATATTAGGTTGATGCTTTTATATACCCTATATGGGATTTTATATGATGTGTTTCTTTATGGGATTTGTGTAACTATTCTATATTGTACGCATATTAAAATGAGAGAAATGGATTACATCAACAACTTGGGGGAGTAACTTTTATTTGATAGTATAATATGATAGGTAAACCCTAGTGGTTAACGAGGTTAGCAATACGACAATAATGATGGTATAAGAGACATGTCGTCATTGATAGGTTGTAACGTCATGCAAACCATATTGTTAGGTCAATACTTGAATGATCACTTGATTATTGATTGGAACCCTAGGTTGAGAATAACCTACTTGATAGGTCTGATTGTTGAATGTTGATTTTATCCTAAGATTAGGGTAAACTAAGAATGAGATTATCTTATGTGATTAAGTTGATCACTTGAATTTGTGAATTACTATTTTTTTGGAGCCATAGATGGGATTACCATACTAAGTTGGTTGTTTGATACTCTCAACATGAAGTCATTTTATTGACGTGATTCTATTTTTTGAATAAATTTTTATTGATGAGATTACACTCTTGAGTTAGAGTCCTTTATTGTTGAGACTATTTTTTTTGATTGAGGTCATTTATTGATATGATTATTCTTTCAATTAAGGTCATTTATTGGTAATATTATCCTTAGAGTGAAGTCATTTCTTTTTGAAGTTTATACTTTTAGTTTGAGGTTATTTATTGATACTTTTGAAGGGAGTGATTTAAAGTTGAGATAAACCATTGATTGGAGACTTTTGTAGTTTGGATTGTACCTTTTGACTAGATTCCTTCAATGATGTGATGTTATGTTATTCCATTTGGTTACTCGATAAGTAAGAGTTACTCGATAAGTAATATAAAGAAAAATAGGTTATTCCTCAAGTTAAAGATTACCTTAAGAATGGAATTTCCTATGTATAGTATATGAATGGTCAAATACCAAATCAAGCTAGGGTAGTTGGTGAAGAGATTACACTTTTATATGAAACTTTGGCCAAAGTAGTGTAAGTAGCCACTATTTACACTATTAGTTCACTCTGATCTAATTAGAAATTCTAGTCTGAGATTGTAATACTCATAGTAGTAGCTACCATATGATTACGTTCTAGTTTGTAGGACACAATAGTAAGCTCAAGAAGGCTATTCTTTATGGGGTTATCCAACCAAACTCTTCGTTGAAAGGTAGGGCCATCTTGCCATATGTGGCAAATGTGAGGGGGACCGCATTTAAGTATGTGGTTGGAAGAAAATCGCTTGAGTGATGCTTCTCATCATTAGTTGGTGGCTAAGATTTGAGGGGGATAACCTGAACCATTCATAACTATTGCTTATGAAGCTCATATGAGTTTGCATGTATCTTTGTATCCATTATGTGGAATATTGTAAAACGTGACATGCAATATTGAGAATGAAATCAATACTTTGGAAAGATTGTAACTTTTTTTGAGATGAAATGAGAAAGTTGGAATATTGTTATATCAAATGGGCACAATATCTTCTTGTTGAAAAGAAAATTTGTATTTCTATGTGATGGCATTGTAAATTATTTCACTTGTAGTTAAAACATTGAAAATTATTTGGAGTAGAACAATGGGGTTGTTGCACACAACCTACCTAATCTATATTTTTATAGCCACTCAAAGAGAATTTAGTATCCTTGGAGTACCATAGACCATAGTCTGGAGTTCCTTTTAGATATCTGAGTATCCTTTTGACTGCTACCACATGTGATTTTTTAGGATCTTCTTGAAATATTTCCACAAGACATACTACATACATGATATCTGGTCTAGTTGCAATTATATACAAGAATCCACCAATCATGGATCTATACTTGGTCTAATCCGTCTTAAGAGATTTATAATTTTTTCTTAGCTTGCAACCAATAACCATGGGAGTACATATGGGTTTAGAGTCCTCCATTCTAAGATTTCTTAACATTTCCTGAACATATTTTGATGATGAAATGACAATAAATTTTTCTAATTGACTAATTTGTATCCCAAGGAAGAAAGTCACCCCCCCAATCATTGAAATTTCAAACTCTTTTTGCATCTCCTCTACAATATTCTAACACATTGCTTCATTTCCTCCAAATATTATGTCATCAACATACACCACCACAATCAATATTTGATCTCTCTCAACCTTGAAGTAAAGGTTGCTATCTGTAGTACCCTTTTTGAATCCCTACTACAATGAGTTCTTGTCCAATCTTGCATACCAAGCTCTAGGATCCTGTTTGAGTCCATATAATTCTTTCTTCAACCTACGAATCATATCAAAATCTCTCAAAAACTAATTTTTTTTGATTGTCCAATATATACCTCCTTTTCTAACTCACCATTCAAAAATTTAGAATTTACATCCATCTGATATACCTTGAAGTCTTTATATTCTACAAAAGACAAAATCATCCTAATGGCTTCTATTTTTCCTATTGGAGAAAAATTACCTTCAAAATACATTCCTTCCACTTGTGAGTAACCTTTACACACAAGCCTAGCCTTGCTCCTGATAAATTCTCCATCCTCATTCATTTTGTTCCTAAAAGCCCATTTGGTTCCTATCACAGTCTTGTTTGTTGGTCTTGGGACTAGTTCCCAAATTTGATTCTTCTCAATCTACCTTAGTTCTTCCATAGCTTTGATCTAATTTTCATCCTTGCCTACCTCAACTATTTTAGGTTCTACTTTAGAAAGTAAAAAAAAATCTTACTTGTTCCTCTACCGTAACAACTTTTCTTCTTGTCAACACACCTTTGCTCTTGTGTCCAATTATTTGATCCTCAGAATGAATTTTCTATACATACTTAGGAGTGTTAGGGTTATTTTCTAGAGCTTCTTCCTCTTCCACTAGCATCATTCTTCTTCTTCTTCTTCTTCATCATCATCATCATCATCATCTTCTTCTTCTTCTTCTTTCTCTTCTTCTTTGTAAAGGGGTTCATTAGATTCATATCCTTCTATCAGTACCGAGGTCTGATATGATTCTTCATCCACTTTGACACTTGCACTTTCAACTATCTTCTTTAGCCTTTTTTTGTAACACATGTATGCCTTGCTCTTTGTAGAATATGCAAGGAAGATTCCTTCATTTGATCTTGCATCAATCTTTCCTAAGTTTTCATCATCCCTCCTGATATAACATTTACTTCCAAATACTCTAAAATATTTCATAGTAGGAGTTTTTCCATACCATAGCTCCCTACCAAGGGCTCACTGCCTAGGAAGATCACTTCTTCTGAAATACAAGAGAATAGAAATAGCCTATTACAAGGAGTTTGGATACCTAAAAGCAACAAGAGAATCCACCACAACCATTCGCAACCACACCGCCTCTAACAACTTTAGGCACACTAAAATGTAGACACATGCTATTGACTACTTTTGGTAGTCTTAAGCATTCATGCTCACACTTAGATCTCAACTAGCAATCCCACTTATATATTTTCACACCACACACTTCTCCAACAATTGACCTTGCATATATACCTTTCATGACCTTAAAAATTCTTCATTAGGTTGGATTTAATGAAATGTATGCACCTCAAACATGCAACCACCAAATAGGTCGGCACCAAAAACTTCCGTAATGGAAAGAAGTGAAGGTGGACCACATGAAGGGTTAGCTAGGCCCCAAATCTACATTGACATGCTAAACCACACTTCCACAAACAACAAAGCTCATTTTCAAACATCACTAACATGCCAAGTTAGCCAAACATATGAGCCAAAAAAATTTAGCCCAAAAATTTAACACACATGCCTTGCAGAAGTAGCTAAGGAATGTCCTTCACCAAAATAGGTTGACATGACCTATAGTCACTCCTATGATTTTTCTCCATACATAATTTAGTACCGCATGACCCCAAAACCCTTAGGTCGACACCTCTCAACAAAACTAGTGAATCAACAATTGAATGAACCAATTGTTCATCCACAACTCAACATGCGAACCACCAAACCACTTGATACTTGAAGTGCAAAAAAATTTAAAATTTTCAAACACTTGGACTAAATCTGCAAGAAAAGAAACTTTAGCATGGAGAAATGCAAAGCAATTTTATTTCTCCCAAACAACCTTCTTCACAATCTAGAGATAGTCTGACACACTATCAAACATATCTTTCACTGCCGCATGACCCAAAACCTAAAACTTTGGATTTAACACCTTTGAAAACTTCTAAACATCACATCCAAACCACACAAGAAAATATTCAAGCATGAAGAAATGTGGAGTACAATGCAAAACACAATGATGTCACCTTGTACATTCTTTATACACATTTTCTCAAAAGCACTTGGAAAATGTGGACATCTACTACATCCACAACCCTTGCTCATCACAAAAAACACCTCATCATAACCACACTAGAGGTTGACATCAATGACAACACTAATGACAACATCTAGTGTAACATATTTTGTATTTATTATTTTGTTAGATAAAATGTGTTTAACTAAATATACTTCAAAAATCTATAAATAATCAATAACAATATCTATAATACAATGCAAAATATATATGAAGTTTGAAGCTAAGGATATATTACATTAAATTGTTTTTAGATGGTTATATAACATGCATTACTACACAAGAACTTTATTTTTTACATTTGAATTGATTGCAATGCCATTCTTTGTCATAATTTTGTTGAATAAACTCATTTGGTAACCTTTTCCAAAAATATGCCACTATTCAAATAAAACAACAAAGTTTTAGATAGTAATATTTTATTTTCAACAGTTCACACACCTTAACAAAATACTCCAATAGTTGATGAAAGATTTCAACATATTCTCTAGTAGATTGGAATGTTTTTGATGAGGAAAATCAAGTTTTTATGGGACCCAAAACCCATTACAAGATGGTTATGAAGGGACCTAAAACCCTATCTGAGCAATCATGCTGCAAAAAAGATAAACCACAAACCAATAGTAGCCCAACAACAACAACACCAAAGGTTGCACAATGGTTTTGAATGGACCTGGAACCCTTTTAAAAAAAGGTTTACATGGGCTTGAAACCCAAAGGTTTTGAATGGACCATTCACCTTTTACAACCAGGTTTTAACAGGGACCTTAATCCCTTAACGCCCTGATTCATCCAAGCAAAAATCAATCTAAATAAATCAACAAAATGCTACAAAGCATCAACATTCCAATAGAAGTTCTCAGTCAACTTGCAAACTACCTAATTCATCTAGGCAACAATCAACCCAATAACTGAATATTGTAAAGCAACAACAATCCTACAACACTCCACCATCAAGAAATACCAAACAGCTAGAAACACCAACTCTATCTCAACCTTAATATGAGAGAGCTCCGCTCTATTGGATAGGATGAAATAAAAACCCTTACCACCAAAGACTTCATCCTCTTGTCCACCCAAAATCTACCTCAATAGGAGCATGAAGTAGAAAAGAGAAATTCCAACCAGAACAATAGAAACCAACTCCTCAATAGGAATAGTCTCCACCTCCATAGAAGACCTTGACTAAAAGATCGAGAAGGAAGCATAAGCTCCAGAAGAAAGGGTAGCTACAACATCCTTTGGCATGACAAGAAAAGAAGCAAGAAGCAACACAACCAATAGCAATAGCAAAAATTGAGCCAAAAAACAAAGCTTCATCCGAAGAACGATAGATACCCCACCAAAGAAACAAGCCAAAGAGCCTGAAAGGGGATCCCAAGAATGCAAAACAACAACAAAAAGCAAAACACCAGAACTTCCCACCAACAAACCATAGAAGGAATGAAGGATTCGAGTAAGCTAAAAATCCCCAACACCACAAAAGAGGCACCCACATACAATAAATAAAAGCCCGTAAAGAAAGGGAGAAGAGAGCCAGTTGAACAAATAAGCTCACCATCATACTCGACATACTAGCCAAAGTCATAAGACAACCAAAAACTCTCCACAAACCTCCCATCCACAAGCAAGAAAATTTGCACACAGGAATCCACAAAAGACACCACTAGGTAGAAAAGAACCAAAGCCACAACACCTGCAAGTAACCCCACAGTCAGACGGATGAAAGCCTCCCAAAGACCAAAACCGCAACCAAGGCCAAGCACAACAACAAGCAAGGAGAGCCCACAAGACATGGGAGAAAAGAGAAGGAAAAATTTTTAAGCACACAAACAAACCTGATGTTCCATCCAGGGTCAAAGATAAGCCAAAAACTCTCCTCACACCACTCATCCACAAGAAAACCAGATCATAGACCAAAGCCAGGGAAGGAGCAGATGCCCAAACTGAAGAACCACAAGCAACAAAGCCTATAGGAAAAACCCACCAACCAGCCTCCAAAGGCATCATTAAAAGATAACTAGAGGAGCGAACAAAAGCATCCCCCTTCACCTTAGCCGAACACACCAAACCAAAGTGCCCTAAGGCAAGAGGTGCAACACACAAAAGATCATGCTCAGACAAAGCCACACAACCCACACAAAAGAACCCCTCACCAAAAAGAGTAGATGATCCAACAATAGCCATGAGGGAAGCAAGAAAACTACTATCAAAGGGAGCAAAGAACTGCCAAGACCCACCAGAGAGTCCCATGCTAGGAAATTAGGGTCGGTCAGAAAGATCTAGCAAAGCAAGTAGCTTTTACCCAAGAACACCATCCCCATCATCAACAAAAGATAGGGCTACACCCCCGAACCTCCTTTTGCATGCTGCACAAATCAGTTTGTAGAAAATGTTGAGAGGGGACCCATCAACCCCTTCTACAACAATGATGTCCACCACAAAATCTCCCTTTTCCTCCTTAAAAAATCTGCATGAAGGATGGGAAAGAGGGGCAACACCTCCCACGCACCCTCTAGCAGCAAAATCCCACCAAGCAAAGCCCACAACGCAACATCCTTTAGCTATAGAAACCCACCCAACATCATCTTCATCATCTGCACCTTCACCTTCCCTAACCATTTCAGATTTCAAACCCCCTATCTGTGTGCCCTTGCTTCCACACTACATTCACTCCCTAGTAGATTGGAATGTTGGAACGTATGTTGAAAATTAATTCTACAATATGATTGAAAATAAATAAAATGAACACTCTTTAACATTGAAATCTTCTATTTATTTCTTCATAATTCATCTTTATTTAGGGCTCTAATGTCACCATTAGCACAAAAGCTATATTATAATTAATATAAACAATATTGAGATTGACTTACATTGATTTGTAAGGTTTTTATAGGGACTCATAATAAAATTATTATATGAAAACTTTATATTTAATTATTCTTGAGAATAGTTAACATATCAATACTAATTAATATTATTAACATTAAAAGGTGTGTTTCATAAATGAGATGCATGTCCCATTTTATCATAACAAAATATACTATAAAATATAAGTTATTTGGATCACAAACCTAACAAACTGATTCTACCTTGTAGAATACAAATGCTCTCTCGATGTTTCAAATAGAGAGATAATAATGTTATCCATGAATTTGAAGCACAAGATACTCCATGTTTTTTAGAGCCATGATATTTATACTACAATTGAAAATCCAAATACATAGCCTATTTCCATTACCATAACCACCATATATCATCCTTTGAACCTTAATTATATTTTCATGTACTTTTGGAGAATTAGGAGGTCTTCTTGAGCATGACACACATATTTGTAGGCCACATAGACCTGAATTGTTGGAGAAGTATCTAGAATCAAATGTCACCATATGTCCTCCTTGTGGTATCATCCCTTATAGGTTATTATACGACACATTAAAGTAACTTAAGGATGTGATAAGTTGTTGCTTAGTAAGAATAGCCCCAAATAGGTTATTTTGTGAAAGACCGAGTGATTCAAGTAGTGTCATCTCCCCAATAGATTTAAGAAATTAACCATTGAAATGATTTCTTTCAAAGTCTTGAGAATAATCAAACCTTCAAGGGATTCGATATTCAAAGGAATGTTACTTGACAAACTATTGTTGGAGAGGTTGAGACATTTCACTTTAATCTCAAAATTTTCATAAACTCCATAACTTGGCCTTTGTTGTAAGCTGTTATTTTATCTATTTAATATTTTAATGTTTTTATATTTTTAGCTTCATGTTCAACAATTTCTATGTTTTCTAATTGATTTTACTTTGTGGTTAACTTCATAAAGTTATTTGGAATAACCCCTATTTTTGTTTATATATCCAAAATTTGTACATTTCGTAGTTTTGTTAAATACAATGGGATTCTACCCTTGAAGTTATTATTTTGTAATATCAAAATTTGGATATTTTGTAAGTTTTTAATCTAATTTAAAATGTTCCATTGCAATCTATGGTTCCTCATATCAAGGATTTGCAAACTCCTACATTTTCCAAGTGATGATGGAATATTCTCTTCAAGTTTGTTGTCTCCCAATTTCAACGTCTCAAGAGAATTCATTCCCTTACACATATTTGGTATCATTCCTTTTAAGTTATTCTTCTCTAGATCTAAGAAAAACAACATGGAGAAATTCTTTAAACATTGGGGAATCCGACCATTGAACTTATTATTTGACAAATCTAAAATATTCAATCTCATCAACTTAAAGATAGAATTTGGAATGGAATCGCTAAACTTGTTTCTTGGTGTAAAAAAAATATAGGATCTTGTGCATATTTGTCAATTGATTTTGAAATTGATCCATCAAATAAGTTCACTGAGAGATCTCTATACACAATATATGTGAGTTCCCAAAGCCAATTTGAAATAAAGTCACTAAGAGAATTTTTTGACAAATCTAAGTATTCAATAAAATAATTAATTAAAATAAATGTAGAAAAATTTCCTCTAATATCACATTCATGTAAAGCAAAGTAGACAAGATGAAATTTGGGAATGGTAGAGGCACTAAATTTTACAGTCAATGTATATTGCTTGAGAGATCCAAATAAACAAGTTTGGGGCAATTATTCAAACTAAAAAAAGTGAGAAAGTTCCATTTAAGCTATAGTAGGCTAGATTAAGCCCCCGAGGCTTGGATAGCTTAGCAAATGAAGTTGGAATTGGACCACTAAAGAGTTTTTCTATAGTTCAACCTAATTCAATTTGGAGATATTTCCTAGAGTAGATGGAATGCTAGGTCATTTAATTTGTTTGAATTGAGATAAAGATATATTATATTGGAGAGGGTACTTAAAGTGGAGGGAATAAAACCTTTTGAATTGTTCCAAGAAAGAAAGAAAACAAAGGAAGAGCCCCAAGTAGAAATCTTAACTCTAAATGAATTTATTGAAAGTATCAATTATTGAAGTTGTGAGATATTTGCAAAGAAGAGAGAAATTTCTCCTAAAATCCCCCACCAAACTTTAATGCCTTTCTAGCAATTTTCAATGAAAAAAAGACTCCAATATTTGATGGAATATTTCAATGCCTTTGGTAAATTAGACTGTTGGAATGTATGCTAAATATTAATTCTACATGATGATTGAAAATAAATAAAATAAACTCTTTAAAATCAAAATCTACTAATGGCTTACTCTTTCACTAACTTTTTATTTCTTCATAATTTATTTTCATTAAGGACTTTGATATCACCATTAGCATAAAAGCTATATTATAATTAATATAAACAACATTGAGATTGATTTACATTATTTCTATAAATACTCACAATAAAATTATATGAAAATTTAAATTTATCTTCTCGAACAATTAACATATCAATATTAATTAACATTATTAACACTAAAAGGTGTATTTCATAAATGAGATGCATCTCTTGGAGCATTCTATCATAAAAAAACTTATGTTATAAAATATAAGTTATTTGGACCATAAACCTAAAAGACTGATCCTACCTTGTAGAATACAAATGCTCTCTCAATGTTTCAAATAGAGAGCTAATAATTTCATCCATGAATTTGAAACATGGGATACTCAATCTTTTGTTGAGCCACAACATTCCCATTACAATTGAAAGGCCAACTACATAGCCTGTTGACATTCCCACATCCCACCATATATCATCCTCTAGATCTTCATTATTTTCTTCATGTACCTTTGGATAATTAGGAGGGCTTCTTGAGCACGACACATATATTTGTAGGCCACATAGACCTGAATTATTGAAGAAGTATGTAGAATCAAATGTCATCATTTGTCCTCCTTGTGGTATCATCCCTGATAGGTTATTATAGGACACATTAAAGTGACTTAAGGATGTGAGAAGTTGCAACTCAGTAGGAATAGCCCCTGATAGTTTATTGTGTGAAAGATCAAGTGATTGAAGTTGCATCATCTCTCCAAAAGATTTGGGAATCTCACCATTGAAATAATTTCTTGAAATATTGAGAACAATCAAACCTTTGAGAGATCCAATATTCCAAGGAATCTTACCTGACAAACTATTGCTAGAGAGGTCAAGACATTTTACTAATCTCAAAATTTTTTCATACTTCATATCTTGTCCTTTATTATTAATTGTTATTTCATCTATATAGTATTTTGATCCAATCACATTCTTAAATTCATGTTCAAATATTTTTGTGTTTTCTGATTGCTTTGCCATTGTGGTTAACCTCATAAAGTCCTTTGGAATAACCCCTGAAAAATTGTTTTTTGACATATCCAAAATTTGAAGATTTTGTAGTTTCATTAATTGCAATGGGATTGTACCCTTGAAATTATTATTTTGCAATATCAAAATTTGGAGATTGTGCAAGCTTTTAACCCACTTTGAAATGTTTCCTCGCAAATTATTGTTTCTCAAATCAAGGATTTTCATAGTCGTGCATTTTCCAAGTGATGATGGAATATGCCCTTCAAGTGCATTGTCTCCCAATTTCAATGTCTCAAGAGAATTCATTCCCTTACACATATTTGATATCATCCCTTTTAAGTTATTCTTCTCTAGATTCAAGACAGACAACATGGAGCAATTCTTTAGACATTGGGGAATCTTACCAGTGAACTTATTATTTGACAAATCTAATATATTCAAACTCTTCAATTTAAAGATAGAATTTGGAATAGAACCGCTTAAATTATTTTTGGTTAATGAAAGAAAAAGGAGATTTTTTGTATATTTGTTAATTGATTTTGAAATGGATCCATCAAATAAGTTATTTGAGAGATCTATATACTCAATTGATGTGAGTTCCCAAAGCCAATTTGGAATAAAACCGCTAAGAGAATTGTTTGACAAATCTAAGTATTTGATGGAATATTGGGTTGAAATAAATGCAGGGAAATTTCCTGTAATATTACACTCATGTAAAGCTAAGTATAAAAGCTGAAATTTGGGAATGGTGGAGGCATTGATTTTTACGGTCAACATATTTTCTGAGAGATTCAAAAAATAGAGATTAGGCAAATTATTTAAAAAATAAAAGGGGAAAGTTCCATTCAATCTATTGTTGCCTAAATTAAGCCAAACTAGCTTGGATATCTTAGCAAATGAAGTTGGGATTGGACCACTTAAAGAGTTATTCTGCAAGTCAAGGTCAACCAGGGCTGAGAGATTACCTAGAGTGTCCGGAATGCTGCCATTTAATTTGTTCGAAGAAAGATCAAGATATGACAGAGGGAGAGCTCCAAGAAAGGTAGGAATCTTACCTCTAAATGAATTTCCTGAAAGTCTCAACTGTTGGAGCCGTGAGAGATTTGCAAAGAAAGGAGGAATTTCTCCTGAAAGCCCACAATTGCCCATGTAAAGTGCGGTGAGATTGGGGAGAGAAACCAAGTATCCTCCCAACCATGTATCTTCTGCCATAGTGAGATTCATGTTGCCAAGTCCAAGATGCTCCAACCCTATCAAATGTGTTATCCATTCACCCAACTTGCTGCTCTGCAAACCATCATTCCCAGAGAGGTCAAGGAATTTCAAGGTCGACATGTTACCCATCTCCCTTGGAATTCGGCCAGTAAATCCACAGCCACGTAAGTTCAGAAACCTCAATCTTCTTAGCTCTTCAATTTGTGGAGGGATGGAAAGAGAGTCGAAGTAATTGTAACTGAGGTCCAAGTGCTCCAAATGTAGCAGTTGGAATACCCCCCCTCGAACTTCACTCCATTGAATGCCAGAGTTATGGAGATCCAAGGTGAGCACATGACCAGTGTGTGGGTGGCAGCCCACTCCTTTCCAAGCGCAGCAGTCGAACCCTCTCCATGATTCCAGAGAGTCAAGCTGGTTTTCTCTGGAATAAGTGAAGTTAATGCCTTGTTTGAAATCCAAAAGAGAACTTCGTTCCTCTTGTGAACATGCAGAGCAGCAAATAATAGATGGCAGCAGTAAGAACACCACCCAAATGCCCACACCCATTTTTACTGCCTTCCAAAAACAGAAAAAGGGAATACTATTATAAATCTCACTATGAAAGAACAGAATGAGTAGCAGACTTTGCGAATCCCAAAGGCTTCTCTTCCCAGCAGATGAGATGGGTTTCCAATGCGAGGCAGATTTATAGCCCATTCATAGTGTAATCCACGTCATATATGTGGAAAACATCATCCACGAGATAGAAAATTTGAAGAAAAAGTTAAAAAGGAAAAGCCACGATCTTACAAATTTCGGAGTTGTTTCCTTGATATTTCTTTTCATATGTCTGTGTCAATTCAATGGTCATCTAATACTTGTTTTAAGTAGTTGCTAGGAAATTTCTTAGCTACATTTTCCATTTCGTGGTGACTTAAAAAATGTTCTGGTCAAGCACGCCATTGGAATATTGAGCCCACGAAATGTGGTCCACAAATGTCTATATATATTTGACTTGTCCACCACAAACGTCTATATAGTGTGAGAGATTTTCGCGAGGGCCAGAAGTAGATTTCGGTGATGTTTAATAAATCAATATTTAATGCTTATGAAAGTTTAAAAAATAAAAAAATAGGGTTTTATGTCTCGTCAAATTTTGTGTCAATTCAATGGTCATAAGTCTTGTTTTTAAGTAGTTGCTACGAAATTTAACTACCTACATTTTCAATTTCGTGGTGACTAAGAAAATGTTCTGGTCAAGCACGCCATTGGAATATTGAGCCCACGAAATGTGGTCCACAAATGTCTATATATCTTTGACTTGTCCACCACAAACGTCTATACAGTGTGCGAGATTTTCGCGAGGGCCAGAAGTAGATTTCTGTGACATTTAATGAATCAAAATTTAATGCTTTTGAAAGTTCAAAAAAAAGATGGGGGTTTTATGACTTTTCAATTTTTGGGAGTATTTTTTTAGTGTGATTTTTGGTAATCTAATATTTAAGGTTATATATATTTTGAATATAATAAATGTTGAAAATAGAAAAATAAATATAGAAAATAAATGTATTTTGTTTTGTAATCAAAGAATAAAAGTAATTTGGCATAATATTGAAATTTGAATATTTGAAGATTAAAAGGGATCGTGACAATATTTAACTTGTTTAGTAATCAAAATATTTTACTTACACATTGTAAGTTTGCGCTTGTAGAAATATCTTGCACTCATTGAAATAATTAGGTAATCTATATAGTTCTATTTTCTACTTTGTTTAATTGATTTTTGCTTCTTGTTTTTCTAATATCTAGGTTCAAATATGGGTACCACATGCCATTCTTTGTCCTACCTTTGCCAAATATACCTTTTTAATGAAAATATATTAAATGCCTTTACAAGGTAAAAAGCATGTTGTTAAAAAAAATAGCAAACTTATTAGATGACAATATTACCTTAAAAAATGTATTATATTTCACTCATTGAAATGATTAGATAATCTATATAATTATGCTTTCTCCTTCACTTAATTTGTCTTTGTTTCTTTTTCTTTTCTAACATTTGGATTCAAATATGGGTTCCACATGCCATTCTTTTTCATACCTTTGCCAAATAAACTCTTTTAATGAAAAATATTTTAAACACCTTTACAAGATAAAAATCATGTTAAAAAAATAGAAAACTTTTTAAATGACAATATTATGCTTTCAATTGTCCATGCATGCTTCATTCAACTAATGATGATAGTACCTTAAACAATGTATTATATTTCACTCATTGAAATGATTAGGTAATCTATATAATTTTGCTTTCTACTTGAACGCTTAATTTGTCTTTGTTTCTTTTGATTTTCTAACATTTGAATTCAAATATGAGTTCCGCATGCCATTCTTTGTCATTCATTTTCCAAACAAACCCCTTTAATGAAAAATAATTTAAACACCTTTACTAGATAAAAATCATGTGGTTTAAAAAATAGAAAACTTTTTAGATGACAATATTATGCTTTCAATTGTCCATGCATGCTTCATTCAACTAATGATGATAGGTCCTTAAACAGTGTATTATATTTCAAAACAAATTACTACAAAAAATGATGAATTTTTGAATGCCCTATAACATTTCAAGAGGTTTGAAATAAAATTGAGTGCTAAATTTGAGCATATTTCCAATGCCAGTCAGCTAGCTTCAATGCTTTTTGACAATTTGATGACAAATTACATATTATTTTTATAAAAATAAAACGCCTTTCTCCCTTTCTCATGCCTACTAGTAGTTTTCTCATGCTTTGTCACATCCTATGGTAGATTGGAATGTTGGAATGTATATTGAGATTTTTATTCTACATAATGAAAATAAATAAAATAAACATTTTCTTTTAAATTAAAATCTCCTAATAGCTCAATCTTTCACCAAGTTTCTATTTATTTTCAGTTTATTTTCATTAAGGGCTCTAATTTCATTATTAGAACAAAAACTACATTATAATTAAGTGTATGAAAATGAGGGACCAAAAATGCGTCTTAAATGGCCACCTTTTTCTAAAATAAGGAAAGATTGATCATGGATGAGAAATTGAAGATAGTTACATTCAAAATTTGAAGATCCAATGAAAACAAGAGTCATAGTGATATGAATCTACTTTCTAAACTAATAATTTAATTTGAAAATGGTAGAGATTAAGGGGTTCAAAAGGGGGGCCACATAAAGTGGTCTTTTTTAAAAAAAAACACAACATAATGTCTAGTGTAGCCCACATAAAATGTTAACTTTTTTTAGTATTTCAAAAATTGCTTCAATGAGAAATCAACTAACACCATGTTGTTTATGCCAAAATTTTCTTCTAATTTTTTAATGAATATATTATTTTTTGGGAGAATTTCTAGGTAAGTGTAACCTAAAGCTTGGTATGTTACACAAAAATCAAAGTTTTTTTACTTAATTTGTGTGATTTATTGTTTCTTTCAAAGAGTCAACACTTTATCATTATCAAAAGCCCCTTTTTTAGAAAAAACACAAGGGTTTCGAATCATGCCTTAAGGGAATTTCATGAAGTGGGCAATAAGAGGGTTTTCAAAATTATGTCGGACTCCAAAAAAGTTCCAAATACCTCGTTAAGACTCGACATTGGTTCATCTTTGACCATCATCTTCTTTTCAAAGCTGTATTAAGCGAAGGATGATAGTTTCGAAAGTGAATTTAACCATGCACATGAACATTAAACAAAAATTAAAATAACCAAATTTTATCATATTATAGAAATGGAAAATAATGAAACACATGGATAAAAACCAGAAAATACTAAGCTCATTTCATTGCACAAAACAAATTAAACATAGACGCATATATATATATATATATGTGGATGCCCTCCACAACCTCTTAAAGTCTCTCTATTTGTGTGGGGGAGAATAGATTTTCATTGAATTCAACATAATGGGTGAAAGTCTCCATCATATTTCTCTCCAGCCTACATAGGAGAGAAATGGATTGTTTGCCTTGCTTGTTTTAGATAACGGTAGCAATACAGATAATATCTCCCACCATGTCTTCACACAAGTACTCACTGAGGTTTCCCAAGGTGACTTTCATGTTGGCTAGGTAAGTCAGCCTCACCAACCTTTTTACAGCTTTGGAACCCCATCCTAGTTTCCAAGAAGTTTTGATAATGTTATACACATGAAGTGCTCTAGGAGTGCAACATTATGAACATGGACATGAGAAAGGAAGTTCTCTCCAATGATCTTCCTTATGAATCCTTCCTTCACATCACTCCCTATGACGAACACTTCCTTAATATGATCTGCAACTAATATCCTCACCGAACTGCATTCTACACCTTCAATTACCAAAAAATCACTTTTGGAAGTCATGTCATTGGAAGTGCTCAACATTGTGAAAATGAAGTTGAGATGTGAAGAATGAAGGAATTTCCTCTAAGTTTATAGAGAAAGAGAACAATTGTCATATCCACAAGCTAAGATATCTAGGAAGATTTCTTAGTTACAACTAATGAACAAGGACACCACCAACTTGCTTCAAACAAATTAAATAAACGTAGTAGATGATGTGATAGATTATTATATTTTTTGTTAAATAAGCTTCAATATTGGGGTGAAACCATTTAATTAAACTTGATCACATGCATATGATCACCATTTGATATGTAATTAAATACAAAATTGGAAAATTATAGGTTTTTCACATGTACAGAAGGCCACAAGGCTTGCATATAAGGATTAGTGATGTATCAACTTGTCAAAATAAAATTGATATGTGTAATGTAATCATGAAGTTTCTAAAAATAGTGATAAATGCTCATAAGGTTTGACTAAGAAAGAATTGGATAATGAGTTATGAAACATTCACTTTGAAGAATGACAATTATGATTCTTTTAAGAGAATAAATTTTCAAGAACTTGATGATAGTTATATTGTAAAATTATAAATATACTATATAAGGACATTTAGAGGGTCTGGATTTTTTATCACCATTACACTTTGACGCAAGAGTGAGGATCAATCAAAAGAAGGATCATTTTTTAATTTTGCTTATTTCTCTAAAGAAGTTTTGTCTTGGTGCATATAAATTTGGGTGTAATACATAGTATTCATGAGTGAGTCTTTGAGCTTTGATAGATTCTAGAATATTAATTCTCTTTGTGGATGCTATATTCTCTTGTGTTATATTCATCTTTCTTCAGAAAGCGGTGAGATTGAGGTCTTTCTAATCTGTCCACTTGTTGTTATCTCAATCTTTGAGTTGTAATGTCAATAACATTTATCATTTAAGTCTCAGTTGATATTAAATGGAAGTTGATTTTAATCATATTTGCATCATAGCTATGAAGAAGTGTTAGTTTGACTTTACTACTTTTTGGTTAAAAGTATACCCACCTTTTTAAATTTAAAAAAACAAAAAATATTTATTACGAGGGAGTTGTACCTTAATTAAAATTCATAGGAAGATCACCAGTGAAATGATGATCGAGCTCCAACTATTTGTTGTTGATTCATCTTTATTTTGGGCAATATGGAGTCATACTAAGTTAATCTTCCAAAAGAGAAATTTGTCAACCAACACATATAATTGTCATCGAGTAACTATTGATAATCCATCAAAAATTTGACAAGTAGTTGACTTTGTACCTCTGAGAACGAAACTTGTTTCAAAAGGCGAATTCATCAAGGAAGATCAATCGTTAATGAATAACCAACAATGTGTGTCAAGGGGACTCAATGTTAGGAATGCGGGCATTGGATGTGTTCCATGTGGTGAAAATGGCGCCTATCTTCTTTTCATGGAGTTGAATATATTTATTACTTAACTTCATTTGATATGTAGTACCATTTAAATATTTTAAAGATATTGTTATGCTACCAAAATCACTCCAAAAACCTTGTCATTGTTGAAGACTCTTGTTAATGAGCTTGGTGTTGATATTGTGTTGTAACCACATTTGATTATTGATAATATAAATTACTCTACTTTTGCAGTGTGGGGTTTTTCTCACAAAAGGGTTTTATTGTTATTGATATTTTTTGCATATATGTTTAAGTTAAATGAATGTGCATTTGAATCTATAATTGATAAGGGTTTTAAAAAAATGTATTATCTTCCCCACTTATATTAGTGTAGGAAGTTGCTTTCGCTTACTTGGATTCCTTTCAAAAATACTTTGTTCCTTTCCTTTTGCAATTTAAAATAAAATAATTAAATTTATTCAAGACCTATTGATTTTTTTATTCAAGGGGTAAACGCTTTTGACCGGAGCTATGAACCGGAATACAACCATTCAACAATACCACCCCAACGGGGTTTGAACCTTGGTGGCAAGAACAACAATGCCACCTTTAAACCAGTACACCATGCCAATACCGACATTCAAGACCTATTGATATTCCAATGAAATAATTTCATTTTAAATACTAAGTGAACTAATTAAAATATAGTTCCTAAATAAATTAACATAATTTTTCTTTTCCCAAACTCACAAAAGCATTTAATAAAATTAAAATGCACTAATTAATTCATCAAACATGTTTATGAAAAATGTGAGGAATAAATTATTAAATTAAACACATAATTATGGGTAACCCATGACACGAATGGACTCCAAAATTGCCTCTGATTTGGATATATGTTTATAGAGGGTCATATACAACATACCTCATACTTGATTCGAGGATAGTGGAGAGTAATGGATAAACAAGGCCCAAAGTGATCCAAAATAACCATCATTGGGGAATAACTCAAACCTTCCAATTTAGATTGAGTAATTCCATGTACATGCATTCTCAAATAAAATGTTAAGTGTACCTACTCAATATATAATATTCAAAGAAATACATATACACCCAATGAGGTACTATATCACATAAGAATGGAAATATGATTAGTCAATCCATCAGTTAGTATCTCAAAATAGATAATTACAGTACTAAATATAAATATCATAAGGTAAGGAATAGGTGGAAATTATATAAACAATCATGTCATGCTAATGTCCCTAAGTGTACAAGTAACCTCCATGCCACCATTATCACCATCAAATGTGCCTACACCAAATTCCCATTGATTCTCACATGATTGCATCACTAATACAATTATATTAGGCAATTCCATCTCTCCACCTTGTAATGATAATCAAACCAATGAAGCAAGTGATATAACAAGGCCACTTAAATAGAATTTGCATCCACACTAAAATATCTATAGGTAAAAAAACCCACATTTTAATTCTTGAGTGAAAGAGGTATAAGACTCAGGCTCGATACCAATTGTGATTAAAGCATGGGAAGTCATGAGTCTAAAACTACATCTCATTGGGTATTAGCTATTGGACACTAGGCTATGAAGCTCATAAATTTATTATGAGTTTCAAAAAAATTTAATTCTCATAGAATGAAAAGAAATAAACAATTGAGATAGACCCTTCCCTAAAACAAAAATAAACAATTGAGATAGAAACTAGAACAAATTCTAGAAACAAAACACAAATTTGCATAGGAACCACAAAGATAGAATTGTGATCCAGATCTTGGCTATAACTGACTGGAAAAGGGAGTTGGCACCCTAGACTAGTGATGTGAATTTTTGCTAATTTCAAAATCTAGAAATGAGCTACAATGTCTGAGGATCCCAATTTGTAGAGGTTCAGGTCTAGCAACAAACAAAGTTTTGAAAATCAATTTTGAACTGTGTAAGACACAATTATGCATATAATTTTAGATTTTTGAAATGACGTATTGTACCAAAAGGAAAATTTTAGATTGTAATATGCAATAATTAACTAAACTATTTTGAAAAATATAAAAAATTACAAAGTTCTTTATCTTTTGAAAGGACAACAAACTATGTAAATTTTTAATTTTTCAATGATATTTACCAAAATCATGTTCATGAATAATGAAAAATTCTAATGATATAAAATTGCATACAAATTTTAAATGATAAACTAATTATTTTTGGAAAGTTATTGAAATACAATCTAACATTGAGTTCACCAAAATGTGATGTGGTAAAAACAGATCTAGGGCCTAAATCACACCTTCTCCTACATCACAATGGAAAGAACCAAAAATGATCTCAAACACCCACTTGGCTACTAACCTCAATGGAAGAGCCAAAATGGTGGATCACCATATTGGTTATTTCTTTGGGCATGATTTGATAGTTTATTAATTTATTATTGATTGAATTAATTTGATAGAGTAAACATGCATCTAGGTCAACTATGAAAATACTAAACATTGTTATGATTTTCAAAAAGCACTGAAAAGAAACACAAAAACATAGTATAAAAATTAGGGTGGAAACAAAAAGGAACCTAGAATGTAAATTTGAGTTGGATTTAGTTAGACAAGGGCACTGGTGCCCTAGGCCTAGAAGTGCAAACCCTTAGAATCAAATTTAGACTTAGATGGCCACTATTTTTAGGCTTTTCCCTTTTTGAATTGGTGTTGAAACTTCGTCTGTCACTAATAAATTTTGATTAAATTATTGACTTGTAAGGCTTCAATGATTGATTCGGAAATTAGGACTTCAATCCTCTACCAAATTCACTTTAGATCTATAACCTACACACAAGGAAGAGGGTATAGGGTTGTGTCGTATCTAGGGGATAGCATAAGTCAAACCCCGTTTTGGTACTTCCACCTCCACAATGGCTATGATGATGTAAAAGAGAGCTTAACCTTAGTTAGACAAAGGCTATTTGATAATTGAATGATAAATTGACAAGTACTAAAACTTACCACTCAGATTTGCATTCCTTGATGGACTAAAATCATTGTAATCATAACATTAAAGGAGAATCAAATGATTGATTCTAAGTCTTGCAAGTGTTACTACTCACAAAACAAATAGACATGAAACATAAAAAAATCACATGAAAAATTGATGCATTGCTAACTTGATGCTTGACTGAAATAATGAACTACCTTTTAGGATGCTCAATTTCTCTCAAGATTTTTCTAGGATTTCAAATGGTGAAAAATACTTATATTTATATGCATTTAATTAATTTCCCAGAAAATAATTATGGACAACCAACAAGTAAATTCAAATTTTTAAATGTTAAAATTTCAACACTGACATATTTAAATTGGAGCCAAAATAGGCTAGACAGGGGTGCTAACACCCTAGTCTAGACCTATTTTTGGGTTTTGAGTGTCATTAAATAAATATTAAATATTAATTTCTAATTTAATTTTGATATTTTTGAATATTATTATAAAAGGGAAATTTAAGAGCACAATTAAAGTCCAGGCACACAAGGGGAGCTAAACCTAGTGTGAAATTGTTGGGGATGACAATTTATGACACTACATGCAATGATAATTTATAGTTCTAATTTAAAATGTTGTCACTAGTTGAATTTATCCTAAAAATGCAAAAAATAACACTTTTGATCTTTTGAAATGACAAATAATATGAAAATTTTCACTATTTCAATGATTTTTCCTAAAATGTGCATGCACTTGGACTTGAAGATAATCTAAGATTTGCACTTAGATTTTAAAATGATAACCATATAATTTCAGAAGTTTAACAAATACAAAGAGTATCAAGTTCACCAAAATGTGATGGATAAAAAGGGGATCTAGGTCTAAATCACACCTTCAGCTCATCTAGCATTTGGTGGATAGAAAATTGATCATAAATGACCACTTGGCTACTATCCTCAATGAAATATCCAAAATGGTTGATCAAGGTTTTCGTCCTCTTATTTTAGTAGCGAGGTTGGATTTGATTTAGGATTCATGTGTGTTGTGTAATTGTGAAATATGTCAATGATACACCTACAATAAACTAATAGAATCATAAATAATTGTAGAACTAAAACACAAAAACAAATTACAGAAAAATAGAGTGTAGACACAAAATAACCTAGTATTCAAATCTGAGCTCAATCTGGCTGGTTAGGATCATGGACATTGTAGGGCCTCTCTAATGTTTGATAAACTTGGTAAGAAACACAATTCATAGGATAGTTTCTTAACTGAATAGCTCATCTTCTATGAAAGGATTTATTTAATTATCAACACTTGGGCTTCATAAGATTTTAATAATGTTGTCATTATATGTGCATTCATTGATTCTAATATGCCCTATATCAATGAGTATAGGTGATTTACAGTGTATAGAAAACTATAAATATTGGAAAAAGAAATGAAACATTAACTCGCAAAATAGAGGAATCAAGCATAAGTTGTTACTTTTGCTGTCAGTACTTATCGCTTAAAAAAAGATTAAACTACCAAATCTTATTCAATTACTAAATCATATTACTAAACTCCACATATCATATGTGGTTGTATTTAACTATTTTAATTAACAATGCATAAACTAATCTAATAGCAAGAAAAACATAGTGGATACTAGTACCTCAAGTGGCTCTTGCTTGAGTTGTTTCTTCCACAACACATATCAACACTTACTACTTAATCAAAAAATCATATCATTGAACTAACTCCTTTATTGCATTATAAACTTTGAACTCTTACAATCTGTCTAACAAGAATCTACTCATGATTTCTAATTCAACAAGACGTATTCATTATTCAACTAATAATAGGAAAGTGAAAATGATAAAAAAAACTAGACAACTAACTTGATAACTAGATTTTCTTCTTATAGCATATCCCACTATATAGGGTCCACTAGGAGTCTTATTCATTCTAGGACTAAAAATAGAACCATAATGTTCTTTTCCACTTTCCCTCAAGAATAGGGAGAAGACTTAGTCTTGCAACAAAAACCATAGCTAGAAAGTAGAAGAAGACAAACTAAATTAGAAATTTTCCATAATGGTTAACGATAATGGCAAAGATGTGTTTCATGAGAAATGTCACATTATAGGTTACTCCTACTAAAAAAAAACTCCTTTCAATCATCTTATTCGATGTGTTTGTAGTGACTCACGATTGACCAATCAATAGTCACCTCCACTCTTCTTTAGATCTATCACACTTCAATCATTTTGGATTATCCATTGCAACTACCTACAATCCTTATGCTATGGGCTAGAAATCTTAGCTGCTATGGGTTATAATTCTTCTAGTTGCAAGAGGTTAGTTCCACCCTAAAGCAAACACATCATTAACAATCATGAATTAAGCATACAATCATACTGAATTTCATGAACATTAATACATTCACACATAAAAATGTCAATATATCATGTATGCATATCCACATACTAAAGTATAGTTTAAGGTGCATAAAAGGTATAAAAGATGTATAAGTTTATAGGAATGTTTGTGAATTTTGGCAGATTGAAATGATAAAATACATAAACTTAATAAAGAAAACTAACCATAAACTGAACCCATCACTCCCCCCAACTAAGTTGTTGATTTTCCTAAGAAACTTCAAGGCTGGAGGTTATACTGCTGAGCTATCTCCCTAAAATCACCCACAATGTCAAATCTCTTGACCTAATTCAAGTAATAGTCTTTCTGGTTTGAAAGCTTCACCAATATCCTATTTTCCTCTACTTCTTCCCCACTTCTTTTTCTACATGTCCAATTTGGTACATGAAATAAGAGGATGGAAGGATGAAAGACAAGAGGAAACCATGCAACCTCATTGTTCATTACAATATCTATATACTTTTGGGACCTACAGATAATGGCTACAAAATTAAAAAGAGAGTGTGGCTCCTTTCTTTGCAACTCTGGTGAAATCTCTTCCCATCTATTTTGAATAATTTTGAAGGCTTCATTAATGACCCTTGTGGCTAATCCCTTCATCCTTGCATAATCATGTTCCCTGATATCCATTATTTTCTTTCCAACACCCCTATGTTTCAAGAGATCAACCCATTGATCCATGACTTCATTTGGATCAAATGATTATTTCTTGAGTTGTAAGGCAATATATTTTTCTTTTTCACGGTATTCTTATAAAATTGTGCCTCTTTGATGCTCATTCCTTACATAAGAGGTTAAATATCTTATTTGGATATCCACAACACATATCAATGGATTCCAAGAAGTGTCATCTGAAAGCACATAATTGTGTTGATAACACACACCATTCTACATTTCTAGTATGGAGTTCTAAAAAGTTTCTAAACCAAGAATTTTATATTCATTGCTACAAGAAGACCACTAATCAATTGGTTGAAAGCATAAACTCTAGAAGGTGGCCTACACTTTAGTAATTGTGTTATAGTTTTCTATGGAGATACCCAAGATTGAGAGGCCCAATGGAAAGTACAAAGAGATCAATACATAATGTTTAAGATTGCAATGGATTTGATTATCCAAGAATTCCTCAAGAATTCAATATAAAATGTATGAGAACCCCTTGGTTATATAGCCAAGGTGAGACATAAGACATGTAAGATTATGAAATATGATCATACCACTGAAAAGTACACAAAAAATTATGCACTTTCACAAAAAAATTCACCATAAAATATTATTGTAGGAGTAAGAACAAAGCTATAAAATTTCCCAAAATGAGAATGGGTGTTCAATAAACCTATGAGAATATGCAATTTCTAGAAAAACCAGGCACCAAAATCAAAAATTGATTACACCATTGCATAGAGCCTGAAATTTTTCCCCAAATCGAAAAACATTACTTCAAAAAGGAGGTCATATGGCTAAGATATGAGTATTTGAAGATTGAACTTCAAAAGCAAAACTCAAATGGTGAGGGGGCCAATTTTTTTTAAAATGATGATGACGTATTGATGGCATAAAAAACCACTAGCCTAAATTTGATGGCTTGGAGGTTGTCACGATCATGGTCAATATTCTATAGGGGCTAGAATATTCTTTGTAAGGAATACTCATAGGAATATTCTTCTCGAATTTGAAAGGTTGATGAAATATTCAAAGAATCTTATGGTGAATCTTTGAAAACCAAAAATATGCTCAATCTGATGGTGAGCCTTATTGGCGATAAAAAATTGCTAGTTTAAATTATTGGTTGATTTTAGGGTTCTTGGAGAGGCCACGAGGGTCTGTTGTGGCCTATCTGAAGGTGCCATGTGGTGGCCTAAGGGACTAAAGTACGTTGAAGGTACCTTTAGGTACCTATAGGTCTATAGATGTGTAGGCCACAACTTGCAATTAAAATTTTATTTTATTTATTTTAATAAAAACTTTTACAAATTTCTCTTTAAAAAATTGTAATTTTAAAAAAATATTTATCAAATATCTGTAGAAAAAAATGAAATCATACCACCCTACGCAAGTTGGGTCATATGGACTAAAAAATAAAAAATAATTTGCGTCAGAGGACAACTCTCTCCAAAATCGATGATTTCATAATCAATCCATATGTTTTTGGGCCTTTTGAGTACAATGGTGGTGTCCTATTTAACTCAAAATTCTCTAAAGTGGTAGCTACCTCCCAGACTTGGCAACCACTTTCAATCCTCAAACCCTTGCAGATTTGGCCTCCAATGTCCAATTGGGATTAAATAAAATGCAAATATGACTTTCTCAGGAAATCCAAACACAATGATGAGCTCAAATATGATACAACAAGCTTCTAAAATGTACCTACCATACAAAGTTACAAAGAGGAACCCCCAAAATCTAGTATTTCTATCAAGTTTAAATTTGATTATCTAGATTATCATACGATGCAAGAAAAGAGCATACTCAACTTTTTAAGATCTACCAAGATCTCCCAAAAAATGGCTAACCAAAGGCACCCAACCTGCTCTGATACTATGTATAGTTGGATATGGAGATACCCAAGATCTGGAGGCCAAATGGAAAGCACAAAGAGATCAATATGCAATGCTCAAGATGCATTGGAATTGATTATCCAAGAATTACTTAAGAATTAAATGTAAAATGAATGAGACATGTAAGACGTCATAAGATTATGAAAAGTGTCTTAATCTTATGATATGAGATAACTTATCATAGCTAACTAGGAAAAGATAAAAATATAGACATGCCAACTAAGTCTTCTAGAAAGATTATTAGGACCTAGGTAAAC
The DNA here is from genome assembly GCA_007258455.2 of Sequoia sempervirens. Lineage (NCBI taxonomy): Eukaryota > Viridiplantae > Streptophyta > Pinopsida > Cupressales > Cupressaceae > Sequoia > Sequoia sempervirens. Next base: position 145,760,028 of record VDFB02000008.1, read on the forward strand.
TTGACATGTGAATATGTCCCCTAAGTCCCTAGTAAGTGAATTAATTAGGTACAAGATATTTATTCACACCAAAAAATTGAGTCATCTTATCTACTATTTCTTCAATATTTACCTTCAACCTTTTCACTTCTACTTCTTTCTTTTCTAGTGCCTTGGTGTAATTGGAAGTTCCAATGGGTATGTGTAGGATCATGATGGGCCAAAAAGTGGCAATATGATGGGTATGTGGCTGACAACTTTTTTTTACCCAAAATAGATGAAATGAAAAGGGTTTTTCAAGGAGATTCTCAACTTTCCACCAATATAAATTATGCCTTACTTTGAATTTAATAAGTAATTATTATTCATTTTCTATTCAAATTACTAATAAAGTCCTAATTGATAGGCTGATTGAAAAACATCTATAGCTTTCAAACAGTATCACATTTTTTGAATCCAAAACATGCATCACATTCTATGCTTTGCATACTATAGGGTTGAAAAAATAAAAGTTGAATTTCATAAATTTTTGACCAAGTTAAGGTGGTTAGACATACAAGTTTTTATATTTTTTAAAAGTTGTAATAAAAAAATAATAATTAATTATTTACTTGGAAAAAAAATTACAAAAAATATGCATCACATCAGGACATGAGTCCTCTACTTATATCTAAAACTTATAAAAAAATATTATCATTTTATTGTGTTTAGGGTTGTCAAACAGACACCTGCTTCTTATCTTTTCCCTGAAATTTAAGTACCTGCATTGAAATTTCAAATTTTCACCAAATAGTTTTTTTTAAAACAAACCTAGTAGTTTAGAAAGTACATTCAATTTTCTACAGATTCTATTCTTACATATTTTTGAAATAATATAGATAACTTATTCAAATTTTTACATCAAGTTGACTAACTCTGATTTTTCTAAATTTTTTACCACTTAAGGGCCTATTTTTTCCATGATGATCCTACACATACCCCAATTCTTCTTTCTCCCTTGTCCATTCTCTCTCTTTCTAGGAGAACTTATGTGTTCTCCATAGTTCAACACCTAGGGACACTACAATTGGTCTAGTGCAGGTTTTAACTTGAGGAATTGAGCCTTTATATACTGATTCTTTCCCTTCTACCATGGAATGTTTTGCTAGTATCTCCAATTTTGACCCATGCAAAAACTTGTGTAGCCTCTCCAATTTTTTAATCTTGGCATCTTGCTCACTATCCTTCTTTTGACATGTCTTTAATATTTCCTCTAATTTCTTTATTCTTTGCATTGCTTCTTGTAAAAAAACATCATCCTTCTCTAAAACTGCTCATCTCCCATTTCACTTGTAAATTCACAACTCTTTGAAACAAGGATTTTTGGAAACCTCATTTTTTGGCTATGAAAATATTTTTTGAATCTGATTCAGAAGTGGTAGTAAAATACATTGATTGTACAATTGGTACATTCACATCTCCAAGGGAATTCCCCTCTATTCCTAAATCTATTTCAATCATAGCAATATCCTCTTTCTACTTCTTACCTATGTCTCTTATTGGCCCCTTCTTTCTAAGATGATGTGATAGCTTCTTGGATTATATTGACTTCTTTTTCCCCCTTGTAGGTGCAGAAGAAGAAGCCCCATCCTTCCTCTTTTTAACATTTTGTGTCCATCTATAAATAAGGGTTTCTTGCTTCTCTCTACTATGGGTTGCTTGGTAGAGGTTGCACGATGAGTTTCCTACAAACATTTCTCTTCTAGCTCTCCTTTGTTGTAGGAAAGTGATGTAGTAGGAGAACCAGAGGTAATTTATTCCTTTCGAGCAACAACAATAGGCTCTTCCATTCTTTTTTTTTGGTCTCTACTTTCCTCATTAGGCATTTCAAGGATGTTATTGATATTGCTACAATTTAGAAAATCTTCCCAAGAAACATTTAGAAAATGAACCCTAAGGATCCTTTTTGCTAGTAGTGTAACTGAGAAAAAATGAGAGAATCTTGAGTTTTTTATTTTCCTTTTATATTCTAAAGATTCTTTTTAATAGATTGCACAAAAAATTGGGAACATTTACATGCCTGCCATGGCATATATGACTTAACAATTTGAAATGAAATTTTTATACCAAGGACTATCTCCCATCACATATCAAGTATTTAACTATGTAAGAAGCTATTGAATCCCAAAGCCATGGCAAAGAAAAACATTTGGTATCTTGTGAAGAAGAGTCTAGGTTTATTGTTACACCCCATTGTGTTGTTACCTATTTACTATTACCTTGATGGGTTAAAATATTTTAATATATGATTATGTTTTGTATATGAATCTTGATGAAAATATAATAAATGAATGTTTAATTCAATTTGATATTTTATAATGTTCTAAAGATAAAAATATATGATGCATGTGAATGTAATGTTATCAACTAACTACTGTTGTGATGCACTAAGCTAGATGCAAGAATAGATTCTAACCTATGGAAGAGAGGAGGAGTATCACTCAAGAGAAGAACTTTGTTTGGTAACCCTTGATGAGCCTAATTGAGCATAAACATACTCACATTCTAGTTGGTCTAGTTGAATTAAGATAATTTAGGAAATGGTAAGGAACCTTCTGTTAGGGTTTGAGTATGTTCTTGATTGGGAATATGTGATTGATTTTTTATGTTGAGTGAAATTTTTTCCTTGAATGTTCACATTTTAATCAAGGAAGTATATAAATAAAAAATATATATATATCTATATATGTACACATTTCTATAATAACTCATACATGTGAGCATATGTGTGCATGAGTGTACATAGATAGACATATCTACACATGTTTATGAATGGATAACCCATATGCATGACAATATCAATTGGAAAAATGTGATATATATACACACTTCATGTATATACATCAATCGATGAATATGAGAATATGTGTATTTAAGTATGGATATTAAAATAATTATATATATGTATATAATTATGTTAATATAAATGTATATACATATATATTAATATATGTATATACATATATATTAATATATGTATGTATATATATAATTATTTTGATATATGTTTATATATATGTACATATATTATAAGATATAATATTTATTGTTTGTTATATATTAAAAGTTATTTGTAATAAATATAGCACATTATCATAGTGCTATCATATATGTTACAATGACCAAAGCTTAATGCTACGCATAAAGGGCATAAAGAGAATAATTCAAAAAACTTATGAGTAGCGCATAAGGTGAAAACAATTACTGTTTCAAATGTTGTACATAAAGTAAGAACAAATACTATTTCAAACATGTTGACTTAGTCTTACCTAAGCATGAATAAAGGGTGCTTAAGTATGAAATGTTAGCACCATATTGTAAGAAGTGTAAAGAAGAAAAAAATCTATTACCTACACCATGTCCAAGAAAAGCCATCTGATAAACATAAGACTTTGTCAATGCAAAGATGAGAGAAGTTTGTAAGGGTAGTCGACTTGCAAATTAAATAGGAAACATGTAGTAATGTGTCACTATGCCTTGAATCAGTAAAAGAGTCATGTTGTCACAAGAGAGGAGTCAACTCATCCATTCTATGAAATTGGAAATAGGAGGACTATTATGTGTTGCAATCTAAAAGTTTAAATCAGCCACATATTGTTCCAAATGAGTTGAATAAATGTTTTTTTTTTTTGGTTAGAGTGGTGGTGGATTTAATAGCTTATGTGTAGCATAAGATGCTCATATTTTAGTATAAATAGAGGTGTTCTCTCTACCATTTGTTACACTTTTTCATTTCGGTCTGATGTAGTTTTTTGTGCAAGCATAATCAAGAAGAGTTTTGTTGAGAAAGAGAGGTGTTTGTTGGTTCTCCAAATCAACAAATCCACACGAAGTAATCCACATTTCATGCTTAGATCTAGTGTGATTTGGCCAAGATTAGAAATGATTGGAACACATTTCCCCACACTGAGCTCATAGAAGGGAGTGACCCTTTTGCAACACCTAAAGATTCCATAACACACTCAACAGGTATTGCTTAATAGATATTGTTCTCACAAGAATATTCCAAGAAACATGAAATATCCCTCAACATTGGCTAAGATATTGAAAATTTTATTAACTAGCATGGAGAACATGGGAATAACCCATAAAAAAAGCAAAGAACATCAAAGTAAAAGGGTTTTTATGATTTTAATATTTTGGGACCAAACAAAACAAAAGATGTATAAGGATTGACCTAGTGCCAAGAAGGACTATGAAGTCATATAACCAACACTTTATCCTGCAATGTTAAACATGTTTTGAAGATATTTGAAAATGTTATCACCTTATGACAACAAGACCACTAAAGCTTTATCAAATGACCATTCTTAGAAATACATCTAGAAACACCATACTCCAATTACACTCATTAAAGCAATTACTCCATTCCTTAAAAAAAAGGAAATAACAAATGTAATTCAAATGTAACAAATGTACATGAAAAAACCCAAGTAATCTTTGATTATTGAATTTAAAAAAGTATTACATTTCATCCATGGAGATAGTCATTATATAAAATATATTCATGAAGCACCATTCAAAACATAGCAACACCTCAACTAATGGGTAATGTTATATAATCCATCCCAAACTTTACAAATTTTTACAGAGCTTTTGTTTTCCTTAACTTAAAAAAATTGGAACCCTTACAAATGAGAAGAAAGAAGAAGAAGAAGAGGAAGCCCTAAAATCAATCTGTAGTTGACATTTGGATCCTTCATCTTCCCCTTGATTTGTAGCAAATATCTTGCCTAGTGTGAAATCCTTTACCTCTCCCTTTCTCCATTTACCTTGAAGCCAAATCCACTATTTCATTGTGAAAAATCTTCACTTTTCCCTTGCAATGAAAACCTATTTGCTTCTTGCTACAATTGTTTTTTTCCTCCATAAAATTATTTTATTTGTGAAAAATCTTTTAATCTTCTTTTGTTCATTTGTAAAACAATATTTTTCCCATGCCCAAAACATTTTAAATATTTCATTTAAATTTTTTCCTTTTAACATTAAAGGAATTAAAAATTTACCTCGGGCAAAATTTTTACCCATGCAAATCACTTTTCACTTTATACTTAAACTCTTTTCCTTTTAAAAAATGAAAACCCCAAATTATTTTATCAAGCAACACTTTAATGTTTTCACTAAACTCACTTAAGCAATTCCCTTTTAAAAAAAATGCATCGAACCCACCATTTGCTTACCCCACACAACACAAGCAATTTTTGATTTTTTATCAGGAAATTTGACCTTTTACACCTTTAAAACTTTTAACACAACCTTAAAAAAAATTCCTAGGCCCACCTTCCACGTGGCACAAGCCCACTAACCCCACCATTCTTCTGTGACATCATTCAACATTCTTGCGGGGCTAGCGAGGAATGATGGAGATCCCTCCACGTTGCTCATTTTCTAATTGTTGATCATTCTTTCCCTAGCTCCTTTGTTCCTCGTTCAACTGTTGTAGCATAATGGAGGCCGACAACCCAAAGAATGCTTGAATAGCCCATGAGCGACACAGTTTTTCTCTTAGAGTGGTGAAGTTGAAAATTCTCCATTGCAATGCCACACCACAAAAATAAAATAAAATTTGAAGGCGCCAAATTTTTGTTTTGAAATGATGTTCATCTAAAATATTTTCATAGATCTATTCTGCTTCACAATGTGGTTAAGCCACATAAGATAAAAAAATGTTTCAGTGCCAAAATTGAAGTCTCTCAAAAAACTTCGATGCATTTCATTGCGAGGGAAAGATTTACCCATTCCTTGGGCACCTAAACAAATATTTTTCCCATGGAAGCTCATGTATATGTGTGAGAATTCCCTTGTAATACCAAATTGACCTCCCACGATGAGTAGAATGGTTGACATTTATTCACAACAATCATCATTCCTAGTCTCTGTGCTAATACATACAACACAATCTTCAAGCCCCATCAAGGCTATTTTCCACACTCAATGGATCCCTCCTTCATGGTGAAAGATAAAAAGTGATCCCAATTTTAGAGTGAAAAGTCCTCATGAGAATCCTTCACATCTAATTCACTCTGAGTAGCTTAAATTGTTCCCTATGCCTCAAGCCAATCCCCTATTTCTAAGCATGCATAAGATATTTGATGAGCTTTTATCCACCATGAGCATATCTGCAACAAAATCTAAACTTAGTTGGACCTCATTTCAAGCTCAAGTCATGACAGCTAGACATTGATGTGCATCCACATGATTAAAAAACTTAAACAATATTAGCATCTATAAAAGATTTTTTTTCTCTAGAAATCTTTGTAGTGAAACTTGAAACTATTTAAATTGCTTTGTTGCTTGATCATATGATAGAGAAGCTTCTCCATCAATGGAAGATGATTCTTATAAATAATAAATAATTTTGTATTGCCAATGTAGTACCTCCCATGTTAAGCATATCTAAGTAACATATACAATCTCTAATTCTTCCTTTTGCAACTTGTAATCAATTTCATAATTTTCCATTTCCTTGCAATGGGCATATATTAGCTTGAAATAGCTTCTCCTTTTGGGATTCAACCCTCTTTTTTGCATTTCTTTGAACCACTAATTTTCTTCTTGTAACATCCCTACTTTGTAAAAGCCTTCAATAAGTGTAGTGTAAGTTGCAATACTCAGTTCTATTCCTTCTTCAGCATACTTTATTAAAAATTATTTTTAGCTATTCAACATTATCATTGAGATAATTGCTTTTCAACATAGCAGAGAAAATTGTTTTGGCGGGAACTAAATATTATCTCATTATTCAGAGAACAAGATTACTTGTTTCCTCCACCATCTCAAAGTTGTACATTATGGTGAAGATTGACTTGTAAGTAGGATTGTCAAGGAGAAGGTCATGTTCTAATATTTTTTCATGCATCTTTATAACACTCAATGCTTTCTTATTTGAATCCATTACCACAAATCTCACACCAAGCAATGACTGTAGATAAATCTCTATATGCCTTGCCCCTTCACTCGAGTTGTGTGACACATGTTGGGTCCCCTTGTGGGCCCAACTAAAAAAGTTTGTTTTGAAACAAGTTTTTACCCTCAATTGATTTGAAACTGCCTCTGAATGCATCGGGCATGAAAAATTGAAGTGGTTTTTCATTAGAATTTGCTTTCTAGCACATTTGCATAGTGATCAAAACATGACCAATAGCCTCTAGAATCACCTTGGAAAACTGGTCAAACAATCTCTTGAAGTCATGAAAATGCACAAGCATGCAAACATTTAACCCAAGAATTTAGTGCAACAAGCAACTTGGCAAAAGAGATTTTTAGGCTCAAGATATTCAAAGCCAAAGTGACTTAGTTAGACTTTTCTGCAACTACACTAGTCAAAAACCAATTAGGGCTCACCAAGTTACCATCTCAAAAAAATACTAATCACCTCTTGGGTAGCCACCACTAGAAACATTAGATCATTTAGGTCCATTGAGCATGTGTGCAAGAGGTATTTCCTTCAATCCACATTCATCACAAGATATTGGGGGTCAAAGTTGACCATCTTGAAACATTCTAGAAATGTAGATGTAAAAATAGAACAAACTGCATTTACTTTTGACTTAGTAAAAATATCAAAATTGATCATGTGGCTCTTAAACCATACCAAGAAGCATATGAATTTGAGAGGAATGTAGGGCACCAATCCATTTTCCATTACAATCATTTAGTTGTGAAATATTAGTCTAAATAGGAGGCTACTTCATAGGACTGAAAAGTTTGCAAACAATAAAATAGTGCCAGAACCCTTCTACTTTGTGTTTCAAAACCTTATCAAAAATCATCACAAGAAGCTGAAATAAGACATACATGTTCACATATGTCAATTGAATACACTCAGCAAGGGGTTTGGCATGAAAATCAATTGGCTTTGAATTATGACCCTCCAAAGTAGGTCATTGGGGTAGATTTTTTAGGGGCATTTATGAGTGTGCAAAGCAAGTTTTCAACATGGGGACTTGAATTTTTTCCAAATTTTACAATCCCAATAGTGGCTTCAACTGGGGATGCATGCCCCTTCCAGGGATGGTGAGATTCTCGATCTCTTGGGAGTAGACTAAGTGTCAAGTCCATTGAGTGTTTTGAGTCCTTATTCAATTTTTCAACCTCACTTAATGAACCCAGGCCAACAAATGAAAAAGGGGAGTCAATATCTATCCTTGTCAAACACCAATCTATTCCTTTGTGTGTTATCTTTCAATCTGTATTTTCTTGATCTACTATAGTTTTTTGTGCAAGCACAATTTGAGAGTTTTTGTTGAGAAAGAGAGGTTTCTTTGCAAGTTACATTTGTGGAGAGTTCCTTGAGAAGAGGCTAGAGTTTGGACATGCATCCATCTTGGAATTATATAAATAAAGTGATCATATCCTCATTTGATCATCCACAAATTATGCAAAGTTATTATGCTAAAATATTTAGCCATTTTCATCCATCACCATTGAGTTCTTAGCTAGGTTTTTGCAGATTTTGGCTTGGAGCTCTCATCCTTCACTATCAAAGTGGATCAATCATCATCAACATATCAAGCTTGCATCTTAGGAATTGGAAAAGGGCCAATTTTCATATCAAATTGGCACCAATTCCCCCATGGGATCATGTGTTTTCTTTTCTAATTAGGATTGAATCTATATTTTCTTGTTTTATTGTGTTCTTCATTGTTTTCTTTCCTAATTTGAAGCTTGTAAATGGATTTCATGGGGAATCCTTGTTCATGCTTGCAATATCTAACTTAATATGTTTATTCCCTTTGTTTTTTAGGTATTAGGATTGGGATTCACACATTTGGTACTAGAAGGAGGGTTGGATATCATTCTTTATCACTTTTCTCACAAATTTATGCGGTTTTGTTCATACACAGGAAAATTCCAACGCTGAGAGCTGAGTGTCGCTATTCTGGCACTGCTGACCCTTCAACATTGCTATATAGCACCATAGGAAACTCAAAGTGTGATTATGGAGTCTTCACACCTAAAAAAATTTGAATTTTTAACTCTACCACTTGACTGTTTGATTGATAGGAATTTTCAAAAGAATCAAACTACGACACTAGGAAAAACTATGATGTAGTTGAGATTTTTGTCCCAACATAGAGCGACAGTGACTGGTAAGCAGCACTGTAGGAGCACCACTTGGAAATCAAACTGTGACGCAGTCACGAGTTGCTCTACTAGGAGGGAGTAAAAAGTGGAAATGAAATTTTAGCATGTGATTTTTGATTAATGATTAATTTGTCTTTTGTGTTCTGCTTTTTAATCTCTATATTTTCTAGAATCTAACTGGTTTTTTCTCCCTTGTAGGTTGGGAATCGAAAACGAAGAGAGGAGAAGCATGATAAGGATATCTTACAAAATCAAAGTGTTTTTAAACACTTTAGTGTTTGTTTAACACTTCTTCAAGAAATTGTTATCTTTTCTTTCTTAGAACACTAATGTCATTTGAGTTTAAAAAGAATCTTTTCAATTTCCTCTTGCAAAGGCTAAAATGAACATTAGGAATGCAACTTACTAGATTTTGTTTTTTTGGTTAAAAAAATTGAACAAAGTATCTCACTTGTCTTTTCGTGCTTAAAAGGAACTCACATTTTGCTTTGTGGATTTAAAAAGAACAAGTACAATCTTTTTTTCATGAGGGCTTACTTAAACTAACCTCATTGAAAAAGGGCGTATGCACTTCTCTCACGCTTTATAGCGATCTTGAAAATAAAAAGGCCTTTTTCATGATTTTAGGTTGAGATAAAGCAATCACCTCCACATTTCAATTTGGGTTTAAAAATTGAACAAAATCTTGTCCAAGTGTGAGTGGGGGAATTATTGCGTATATTCTCTCTCTTTTTTGCCAACAAAGATTGATCGAGTTACAAATACTATTCTTTATTCACTTTTGTTTATCTTAGAGGGCCTGCCTTAGGGAAAAAGTACTCACCCAAGGGAATGACTCAACTAGTAACACTCTAAAGCCAAGAGTATATCCAATCGGTATATAAATGTGGGTATTGGAGTAAACGCCAATATCACGCGGTTAATTCTGACAAGATGGATCTGAAAGAGGACTCTTGCCGTATGGGTCAATCTCCACGAATGGAAAGTCCTTACTAAAACCCATTTGCTAGAATTTTTCAAAATCCTTTAATCTATTTGTTGGTGCAAGAACGGTCGTTTTGAAGCCACCACACACTTTTACGGTATTTTAGTAGAAATGGAAAACATGCCATGGGAGTTTCATGGGTGTTGATGCTTGGCTGCCCTATATGAGTGAGTGTCATGGAGGGGAGCCAGTGGGGTCAAGCATCTAACCATTCACTAAAGATAAGCATAGCTGGACTTGTCCAAGTGGGAATCCAACAAATATTGTCTTAGAAATCCATAGGATTGCACTTATTCTTGGGTTACAAAATTCTTTGCTTGTTCGAAAAATTCTTGAAAACAAACACTTAACATCCTCATCCAAATTTCAAACCCCTTTTGGAGACAAATGCAATTGACTCAATCCATATGTTATTGCTTGCCCTTGGGATTCACATCCTTAGAGGTTTCTAAACATTGGATTACATCTTGATTTGTCTACTTAAGTAAACAATAGGAAAACCCTTGCCTTAAGTTCATCGAATTTCCACATAACATATCTTGTGGGGTTTGAAGAAATTAAGACATTGGACATCTTAGTTTGAAAACTTAATCAAAGAAAGTGTTTTTGGTGAAATAAAGCCATTAAGCAAAGCTAAGAAAAATGAACTTTCATGTGTGTTGAAGACTCATGATTCTCAAAAATTCCAAATCCCAAAGCGAAAATCATTGGTTGGAAATCCAAAAATGTATGTTCAAATGGAATCATTTCTTGATTACAAAGGTCTATAGAAGAATTGTATGCACTGCAATACCTAGGTCTAGGAAAAAAAAGTTATCTTTTTTAGGTTCATCTTAGGATAAATGAAAATCAAAATATTTTTCATCCATCAAAGAAAACCTCATCTCACAATCACCTTTTGGAAAATCTTGAAATAGGCTTTTTGGAAAAATCAAAATCATCAAAAAATATTTGAGACTAAATCCTTGAAAACATTATCAAAATCACCTTTGGCTAGGTATGTGTAGATGCATCCTTTTGCATATGCGTAGTCAAAGTTATCAAAATCATCTTTTTTAGCTTAGTATATGTTGATGAATCCTTCTTCATATGCTTAGTGAAACTATCATCTTGTTTGGATAGGTGTGGGTAGATGCATCCTTCTCCCCGCACATATTCAAATTATCTTCCTTTAAACAAATCTATCCCTTAGATCATCATACAACATCTTAGGGTCTATTCATTCAAAATCAAAAGCAATAAAATCAATCAAAATCAAGGACAAATCCAAAATCTAAAATCAAATCAAAATCAAAATCTGCAACATATTCGAAAGTCCTAAAAGCCTAATATCTCCTTCAAGATTTATCAAAAGCCAAAAAAATCTGCATCATCCATCCCTTACATCATCATCATATCACACCTTTTGATCCTTAAGACATCCTAAAAATTTCTACTTTGGGCATAAAGTAAAGATCAAACCAAGGAACCAAGAGATTCATCTCTCCTATTCTAGAAAATTGATCCTTGTTTTATGTTTCAAACTAGATCTCAATACAAGAAGAGTATGGAAGCCAACAAAGAAACACCCGCTTCAAGTGATCTTAGCCAAACAAATGTTGAAATGAATCCCACCGAATCAAGCAATCCATTGGCTATCTCCTCATCCCAAAATCTGCAAGAGGAAGCCCAAGGAGACGATCTTACCTTTGGAATGTCTCACGATGAAATAAAAGAAATCAGAAAACCATAAGATCATCAATATCATGATGAGGCTTAACCCTTCGCTATACATGCTTGAACTAGCAAAGGAAGGGGCCAAATTGCCTTCGGATTTTGACATGAGTACCATAGTGGAGAAATCTTTTCCTCCAATCTCATCCACCATTCCCATCTCATCCACACCCCCATCCAAAAATATCACACAAAACATTCCACAAATCACGACATTGTTTTCTCCAACCCAACCCAATGTTAATAACAAAAATGCATTTCTCAACGCTATTCAAACACACCCCCTTGTTAATAATCAAAACTTGGATGCAAATAACATATTGGAAAAAAAATTACTCAAAAACCCATTACATAAGAATGTTCCTCTCACTTTCCATCATGATCCATCATTATCATTTTTCCACGCAACACCTCAAAGTTCTCTCACAAATTTGCAAGAGGAGGGAGATATGTTCAGACCAGGGGGCATATTCAACACCACAACATTCTTGCAAGAGCTCGAATCCTTCACATTTCCACCTCTTCCACCATTTCCATTATCATCCACACCACTCCTTGGTTTAGGGCTTCCCCCTACCAACCGCCAACCAAATCAACATCCCAAATATCAATCAAAGCATTATATCAAACACTCAAAATTTTTTGCAACAACAAATAACAAATGCACAAGCAATTGCAACATCATCAAACACCCCCCTAACATTGCAAAGAATGGTCTCCCAAGGACCAACCACATCAACACCGCCATCTATCATTGAAAACATCAACATGACATCATCGCTCACCACAAACGCCATTCCAAATCCACCACCACCCCCACCAACACCAACTTCCACCACATCAAGCCAATACAATGTGACATTGCAAGCTACTTTTCAAAGGGGATTCCAACAAGTGAAAAAACAAAAATCTATACAATTAGTTGCTCAACAAGCTACCCAAGCTACACAAGCCGCATTACAAGTACAAAAGGCCACACAAGCCCAAGCACAAGCACCACAAGCATGATCTCAAGCTTAGGAAAATGCCCAATATCAAGCAAAAAATGTACAAGCACAAGCACATCTTCTTGCACAAAGACAAGCAATACAATTGCAAGCATATCAACAAGCAATAAAGCAATATCAAGAGCAACAAGAAGCAGCCCAATTGGCATCCCAACAACAAGCATTGCTGGAACAACAACAAGCACAACAACAAGCGCAACAACAAGCAAAAATCTTAGCACAACAATAACAAGATAAAAAAAAGCATTGTTCATTCTTACAATGATGGTGATCCAAGGCCAATCGGAGCAAGTGGACCATGCCCGAAGAAAAATAAATTTGCACCATCATCACCAACCTTGATGACCTCTTGGCATTCCACCTCAAGTTTCAGGGCATTACCACATATGATTAGTTGATCTCCAAGGCACTTAGTATCGAAAGAGCCCTTATAACTCAACCCACGGGATCAACATCATACCCTGAACAACAAAACAACCGCCCACCATCCAATTACAATGATAAACCTCATACGTGGGAAATGAACAAAAAATTACTAATGATGGTGTCGTCGATGCCAACATGGTCATTAGTGCCCCTCAAAAAAATACACCGGCACCAAAAATACAAATCCAACACCAAAACAATCATCACGCAACACAACAACTGAACAACAATCCAACAAGCAACAATCTTAATGATCAAAGGGGGCCACCTCAATGCAAGAGTTATCCCGAATGAAAATACACCACTTTGGGGGAACCACTTGAAGACATAATGAAAAAAATGATAGATGAAAAACTCATCAAGCCTCCCACATTTGAGAATTACCAAGAACTGGATGTGAAACCTCCTCTGTATAATGAGAATCAACTCTGCAAGTTCCATAAAATCAAAGGCCATACCACAAATAGTTGCATGAGATTAAAGAACATCATTCAAGATCTCATCAATAAAAGAATCATAAATATGGAACAACCTACAGGAAACTATGATCTTAAGATATATACGAATCTGATGCCAAATCATGGCAATAAAGGGAATAACAATAACAAAGATAAAGGGAAAGGAACCCACCCAAACATAAATCATGTGTATGAAATAGTTGTCGCCTCCTTAGATGAAAACTACATGGTCATTACTATCAAGGGCGCCTATGCCGAAGATTGTGGAGTCACCGCAAGAGGCGAAAAAGTAACCATCGCAAGATCATCCCAACCAAATAGAGTCCCTGCATCTAGATCCATTCCTAATGGCTATAATATCCTAGATCAACTCAAGAGAATGCCAGTGCAAATCTCCATCATGGAGTTGCTAAAAATATCATTTACCCATAGGAAAATACTTGAAGAAGCGTTGGCCTCATCCATTGTCCCTGCAGATCTTGATGTGGAGCAATTCAAAGCTATGGTTAGAAATACCATTACGCCAAATCTTCTTACATTCTCTGACCAGGATTCCCCACTCAACCATCTCACAACCATGCACTTCACTTGGAAGCCATAGTACATAAGAGAAAAATCAAAAGGTTCTTGGTGGCTGGAGGTGTAGGCTTGAACATATGTTCCCTAAGTCTCATCAAGCAATTGAAAATATCAAAGGATTCCATTGACAAAGGGAAGGGTATCACGATAAGAGCATATGATGACCAAGAAAGAGTTTCTTAGGGCACAATCAAACTCCCTATTCAAGTAGGTCCTGGCATCATGGAAACCACTTGTTAGGTCTTGAATCTCCACCTTCCATATAATATTCTCCTAGGATGTCCATGGATCCATGCGATGAAAGCAGTAGCATCAACTTTCCACCAATGTGTGAAATTTGCACATAATAGACAAGAAGTTACCATCCATGGACATCCTGAACCCTTCTCCTATTGCAAAAATCTTGAAGCAAAGTATTACAAAATATCCCAAGTACCAAAAAATGATGAGGGTCCATCCACACCATACATCGATCCTGCCACTCTCACATCCACTTCTGCGATAGAGACACCCGCCACTCTTACCATTCCCACCATCTCTGACATCAAGCTCATTATCCAAGATAACGGCTATAGAAACTACAAGCTCCCTAATAATTCCTGTGGTAGGAGAGTTACCACAATCTCTTAGATCAAGGGGACGCCCGCAAATAAATGAGGATTCCACATCCCGAATATCTCCTGAAAACTATCCCACCTTCACAAGATGGGGAGATCTTGGATGAGAAGTAATTGAGGCAGATCCATCTCACATGCTATATCAAGATGAAAGACCAATGGTTGATTTACCAATGGATGATAGAAGCAAGGGCCTACAAATGATGCTCACAATGGGCTACGACAGAAATCAAAGACTGGGAAAAAACAACAATGGGATTATAATACCCATCATGCCAGAGACGTGGCCGATAACTAATCTTGGCCTTGGATGTACCCATCTGAGTATAGCCATACATGGCCGAAGTCCTTTCATTAGAACAATTGATAATCCTCCTCAGCCAACCCCAGCAAAACTATGCTTACTAGTGTCTACAGGTAGAGTCATAGATAACTTTACATTTGATATAACCGACTTCTGTAGTAGCAGCGATGACGAGGATCATTTGACTAACTTACCTAGGCTATTTGAGGATACCACTCTTTGCATGATTAGCACCCTATCTTTTGAAACAAACCATCAAAATCATGAGATCCGCCTAGTATATCCCCAACTCATCAACTATGACCAACAAGGACCACCAGTTCTTGATACATTCAAAAACGATGAGGCGCTCTCAAAATTCATGGGATTCCAGGATAACATTCCAGATGGGGACCATAAAGCAAGGTTCATAATAGAGTTGGACATACATGCATATTATGGGGAAATGATTGAATCCTTCAGTCGCAAAAGCGAGAAATTAAGAATAATATCCAAGTCCTTGAGTGAAAACCACACTGTGGCAATCTTTGACTAGAAAAAATTAAAAAGAAAGGACACATCCAATGGTGAAAACCTCTCTGAGGTGCCCGAGGATGGGGGATTCAATCTTCCTTTAAGAGTTATTCATCAGGAAAAATCAATAGTCTTGGCAGAAAAATGCAATCTGGTCAACCTAGGAACAAAGGAGACCCCACATATCACATTCTATGCAGAATCACTACTATCAGAAGAGCAAGAGCTCCTAGCGGTATTCCTAAGAGAAAGACAAATAAAATTCACATGGAGTTATGCTGACATGCCAGGGCATGATCCAAAGACCGTGGTTCACCACTTAGTAGTGTATCCAGAAGCAAAGCCTGTCAAACAAAAGCTTCAAAAAAATGCATCCTCAGATTGCCCTATTAGTCAAAATGGAGCTAAAAAAGCTATTAGATGTAGGATTCATCCGACCAATAGACTATCTATAATGGGTATCAGACTTGGTACCTATTTCAAAACCCGACGAAAATATCAAAATCTGCACAAACTTCAGAGATTTGAACAAGGCATGTCCAAAAGATGACTTCCCACTTCCCAACATTGACATGATAGTAGACATGACAACGTGACATGAGATGTTGTCACTAATGGAAAATTTTTCAAGATATAATCAAATTATGATAGCTAAAGAGGACCAGCATAAAACAACTTTCACTTGTCCATGGGGGACATACTATTGGAACATGATGCCATTTGGCTTAAAGAATGTAGGAGCAACATATCAAAGGGCCATGACATTGATATTCCACAACATGATTCATAAGACGATCGAAGACTGTGTTGACAAAATTCTAGCCAAGTTCAAAAAGAGAAAAGATCACATAGCAACCCTTAGTGCCATCTTTGACAGGCTAGATGAATACAAGGTCAAACTAAACCCAAAGAAGTGCATCTTTGGCGTACAATCAAGAAATCTCTTAGGATATATAGTGTCAATGAGGAGCATTGAGGTGGATCCAGCAAAAGTAAAAGAAATCCTTGAGATGGAGGGACCGAAAACATTAAAGCAATTGAGAGGTCTCCAAGGCATACTACAATCCATTTGAAGATTCATAGCACAATTGGCGAACAAACATAACCCATATTCTCACCTACTCCACAAGGGAGTAGCGTACAAATGGGATACTAAGTGTGAAGAGGCATTCAAAAAAATCAAGGAATACCTACTAACACCACCAATCTTAATGCCACCAATCCCAAGAAAACCATTGATTCTATACGTGCCAGCAACAACAACAACCCTTGGATCTCTTTTAGCTCAGCATGATGAAAATGGAACAGAAAGGGCTATATATTACATCAGCAGGACAATGGTTGGGCATACAAGGTCAAACTAAACCTAAAGAAGTGCATCTTTGGTGTACAATCAAGAAATATCTTAGAATATATTGTGTCAATGAGGGGCATTGAGGTGGATCCAACAAAAGTAAAAGCAATCCTCGAGATGGAGGCACTGAAATTATTAAATCAACTGAGAGGTCTCCAAGGTAGACTACAATCCATTCAAAGATTCATAGCACAACTGGCGGACAAACAAAACCCATATTCTCACCTACTCCACAAGGGAGTAGTGTATAAATGGGATACTAAGTGTGAAGAGGCATTCAACGAAATCAAGGAATACCTACTGACACCACCAATCTTAATGCCACCAATCCCAAGAAAACCATTGATTCTATACGTGTCAGCAACAACAGCAGCCCTTAGATCTCTTTTAGCTCAGCATGACAAAAATGGAATAGAAAGGGCTATAAATTACATCAATATGACAATGGTTGGGCATGAGCTAAACTATTCATTCATTGAGAAAGCATGCTTCACAATAGTATTTGTATCTCAAAAATTCAGACATGAAATGTTGGCACATAAAATAAAACTCATTGCCAAAATTGACCCTCTCAAGTATCTACTATCAAAGGAAATGCTCATAGGAATAATGGAAAAATGGGTGATGATACTGTCAAAATACGACATCAAATATGTGGAGTGGAAAGCAATCAAGGGCCAAGTCATCACAGATCAATTGGCATAAGCACCAATCTATTCAGAGAACCCTCTCGTCTCAGAATTTCCAGATGAATCCATTTTTAATCTCAACGTAGCTAACCACTAGAAACTGTACTTCGATGGCTCATACACGCAACATGGATCAGGAGCTAGTGTCTTCTTCATCACACCACAAGGGGATTGCATACCAATGTCATACAAACTAGCATTTCCTTGCACCAATAACATTGTGGAATATGAGGCTTTAACCATAGGTCTCAAAATAACAGCGTAGTGGAACATCATAGCTCTCAAAGTATACAGAGACTCCCAATTGATCATAAATCAAGTCAATGATGAATATCAGACCAAGGACGACAAGCTCACTCCATATAAGAAATTGGTGGAGACTCTCAAGGAATCCTTCATCGAAATTACATTTGAGCAAATTCCTAGAACCAACAACAGAGCATTCGATGCCATGGCAACAATTGGATCCTTGTTGGACATCCCCCACAACGTTCCAAAATATGAATTCCTAATTGAGCAGCTTCTCGTGTCGGCATTCGAGGTACTAGAATCAAAATATGTGTGCAAAATCATTGGTCCTAGCAATCCTTGGTATCATGACATTTACACATACCTTTGTATAGGAGTCATACCCATCAACTTACCTTCAAACCTAAAATGAAACTTTGTAAAAAAACCATCTAGATTTGTCATCCTAGTTGATACCCTATATCATAGAAGCATAGAAGGAACCCTATTGTGTTGCTTAAATATTGAGGAAGCATTAACTGCTCTAACTGAAGTACTCAACGGTATCTATGGTTCACACTCGAGTGAAATGACCATAGCTAAGAAACTATTGAGGATGGGGTATTATTGGCCCGCAATGGAACGAGAAGCACATGACTATACCAGGAGGTGTCTGTAATGTCAGCAGCATGGGGACCTCATCCATGCTTCAACTCAAGAGCTTCATCCTATCATCACACCATGGCCCTTTTCGCAGTGGGGACTTGATCTCATTGGAAAAATCATACCCACCTTATCTAACGGCCACAAATTCATCATAACTGCAATGAAGTACTTTACTAAGTGGGTAGAAGCCATACCCATGACATATATCACAAGGAAGCATATTTCTAAGTTCATCCTAAACTATCTCATATGCCACTATGGTGTTCCACAAGCCATTATCTCAAATAATGGGACACCATTCAAAAATTAGGATGTCAGTGACTTATGCAAAAAGTTCAAAATCCAACATTGCTTCTCCACCCCATACTATCCCCAAGGCAATGGCCAAGAAGAAGCTACAAACAAAACCATTTTGAAAATCCTCAAGAAAATAGTCAATGACGCAGGTCATGACTAGCATTTGCAGCTCAATCCCGTCCTCTGGGCCTATCAAACCAATATTGTCACACCCACCAGTGCCACCCCCTTCTCCCTAGTGTACGGATCAAAAGCAATACTCCTCGTAGAGATCAAGCTCCCATCCCTCAAGATATGACTGCAAAACCTCATCACTGATGAAGACTACCGAGTGTCAAGATTGAATGAGTTGGAGCTACTGGATGAGCGACATATAGATTCCTTGAATCATTTGAAATTCTATCAAAATAGACTCAAAAGGAGCTACAATAAGAAAATCAGAAACAGGAGGATCTTCCAATTCAGAGAACTAGAATTAAAAGAGAATCAAAAGAATGTCCCAAACCCAAGCAACAAAGGCAAGTTTGGAACTAATTGGTTGGGACCTTTCATCATCACAACAAGTTACAAGTTAGGGGCATATTAGTTATCAACACCCAAAGGGGAACCTTTGCAAGAGCCCATGAATAACTCTCATCTCAAAAAGTTTTATGCCTAAATCTTTCAAGGTATAGAACCAAAAAATCCAAAAAATTAGAAAATGTCCTTTAAAAATGGTTACTTTGGCAAAAACCTGGCAAACAGGCATCTTGGTAACAACAAAAAATCCAAAAAAATTAGAAAAAGGATTGAAAACAGTAAAGAGAAAAAATCGTCCTCTAGTGAAAACCACTTTGGTGGCACTTTGGGCAAGTTCCTTGGTGAAAAACTAGAAAACAGGCACCTTGCGTAAATAAGTACTTTCCATCCACCAGGATCTTTACAGCTTGTTCTGCATCATCCATCCATTGTGCTTCCATCATCCATCACATTCGGATCTTAATCCATCACTCACCCACTTGCATTCGCACCATAGCTTGGTATTGTTTTCGTATCATGATCCCTCCTAGTACTACTCGGCCCATCCTCAAGGTCAATTTGTCCTGCAATTTTTGGGGTAGTCTATTGCATCACACTGAGGGCATGTCATCATTGGATTGGATTCGTGTATGTTCTTAAAATCCTCAACATCAAAAAATCCAAAAACATGTCAAAAATCATCAAAAGCCAAAAACAAGGTCATCTTGTCGAACTATGTCATCTCTGAGCTTGAATGTAGGCAAGGTTGATCTTTGATCATCCCCTAAGACATTTAGGTCAATCCTATAGGGTCTATCATAATAAACTGACATCTCATCATGTATATCATCATCTGTAAATCGGTTAAGTCGTCAGTCAAACTACATGGTCTCTACATCTATAACGTAGTAAAGGATAATCTGTTGATCATCTCCTGAGGCCCATAGGATAGGTCTTTAGGTTAGTCTCTTGGTCAAAATCTCAGAAAATCCAAAACATCAGAAAATCAAAAAATCAAAACATTTGAAAACCTCAAAAATACCAAAAATAACCTCAACACATTCCAAAAAAACATCAAAAACATCCAAATATTTGAAAAAAAAATCCATCCATCTCATCTCACTTGCAACTGCAACAAAAAACACTCATAATAAACTGATCGTCATCCTCAATCTTTGGTAAGACAATAAAAAACAAGTCTAGCAGGATAAAAGTGAAAACTCAAAACGTCAAGCCTTAGGTCTAAGTTAGTGCATAAGCAAGTTGGTCATCTCTTCATATCGGTAACTCATCGTCCAAATTGGTCCCATATCAATCATCATTTAGAACACTTTGGATAAAAAAAATGATGTGCCGCCATCCACTAACATGTCCTAGGATGAATCCTTCCTACAATGGGCATTATCTTTTGGCAATAGTTTCGGTTCTTATCCTTAGAAAAACACATCCTCTTTTCGTTAGCGGTATTGAAGAGCTTCAACTTGTTTTTTTACTTTTTCTTTATCTTTTTCTTTATCTTATTGTGCTCATTCCAAGGACTTCTCGATGATATCCAAACAAGAGGATTTAGAGAAATAGGAATGGGGCAACGATCAGTATCTTTTTGTTTGCTATGCTTGTTGGACGTTCTTGTAATATAACCTTGGCGAATACTTGCTTTGTTAGGTATGTACAGAGGAGGTCTTGGACAAATTTTTGACTATTACATTGAAAGGTTCACCTTTCTGTGTTTTGGCCCAAGGTTTTTGAAACGTCTGAAGTGCATCCTAGCAAAGTTTTTGTATATTAGGTGTGAAAAAGGATACTCCTATCTGCTTGTCAAGTCAAAGTCCATCACACTAGGTACAATGCCATCCTAGTTTTTTTATACCTTGATGCATCGTAGCACATGTGTTATCAAACATAAGGAATTTGACCCTTTGGCAATCCCAATTCCTCAGTAAGTAATCATCATCATCATCATCATTTGCATTTGCATCATCTTTTGTCTTGTTGAAATGACTTCTTCTCTTCTTGCTCACCGCACTAACAAGGTACTATGACAGTTGATCATCATCACCATCATCGTCATCAATCCTGCATCCACAAACCATTACCATATTGCATCACCATATCATATAGGAAACACATGCACATTACATTTCAATTATCATATAAATAGGTTATCATAGGCATTCTTCATAGATAGGTGCATCCATTTCATTGCATTTCATCCATTACATTGCATTGTATGGCATTACATCAATCACCGCATAAACATTCATTTGCATTTCATAACCATTTAACATTATCACATACTGCATAATCATAAACAAAAGGTACACAGGCATTATAAGATAACCCATCACATACATACTAACATAACATCATAAAGTCATCTCATGCATTAAGTCCATTTTGCATAAAACATTATCATATCATTGCATATAGTACATCATATTAAATACATACATTACATCAATATGTTTAGGATAATGGCATTTGTTATTCTAAGCATCTTAAAAAAACATCTCATTTACATTACATAAAACCATGGCATTGGCATCATATGACGACCATCACATTACATCATCCATGTCATCTCATAAATAGCATCATAAATCATTCATTGCATAATATAAGAATAATTCATTACATCACATACAAAACGTACATCTATCCATAATCCGTTCATATATAAGCATGATTCACATAACATTTCACATATATACCATATCATTTTGCATATTACATTCCATACCACGCATCACGTCACAAATTGCATTAATATAAAATAGATCATCATATAGATAGCATCATTGCACATCACATTTGCATATCATAGGTCAACATAATATAGATTTGTTAGTCATAATCATAATGCATACATCATCAGAAATAAATGCATCCATAAAAGCATCATTGCACAACATATAGAAATAAATCATCCATGCATAAATAATGAGTACACATTGCACCACATCAAAATCATCATCGACTCATATATATATATCATCAATAACACAACAGTCATAGTACAAGAATAAATTGGATCACTGTACATATATGTCAATGAGTACAAAAGGGTCCATCAGGCTATCAAAAAGGAGCCCATAAGGCACAAAAGCTTCATAGCATCTCGATCACACTTTGTCCCTGTGTATGCTGCTCTCACCCTTGTCTCTATGGCCCTCTGCTGGTTTGTGGCTAGCCCGCTATGAGTACTCTGGGGCCTGCTCTGCTCTGGGTACAGCCTCATGATAATACCTCTGATAGTACTCAGCCTCTCAGACGACATTCCTGTAAGACCGAACTGACAATATACCCTGGGAGGAGGAGGCATTCATGCTCTCTAGCTGCTGTCTCCTACCTAGCTCTGTGGTTTCCTGTAGCTCTGTAGCCTGTCTCTCCTGTATGGCCTAATCCCTCTCAACCCTAACCTACTCTCTCTTGATTCTCGCCTGATCTCTCTCGGTGATCATGGCCTAGACTTGAGCCTGTAACTACACAATCAATGCATCCCAGGGATCCACCTGTCCCACTGGCTATACTTATGGCTGCACCCGAGGCTGATCCTCACCTTGTGGTGGTACACCTGGTGGCTCCTGCTGCTAGTCTAGCATCAGAACATCTCCCTGCCCTAGTTGGACTGGCGGCACAACTGGCTAATCCTGTCGAACCTCAGCCCTCTGTCCTCATCCTCCTCCTCTACCTCTAGCTCTACATAGATCTGGGACTGCTCCTAGAATCGCCAATCGAAGTAGAGGTCAAAACCAATCCCTGTAGGCCTATGTCCTACGTAGATCTGCGAGTCCCTGATCGTAGACACACAATCGAGCCGCCAACTTCCTGAAGGTATCAACTGAATCTGAAGCAGGAATACCACCCCCATGACACCTGTGTCATGGAGCGGGCGAAGATGACTACATAATCATCATCTGGGCGATCTTGAGGCTCCCTGAACTGACGCTGCACACGCCCGGGTAGGTACCTCTCAATCATGGTGAGCTCTTTCCCCTGCATATACCGGTCCTGATGACAATAGAACATTTGATCAGCATCATCAGCCCATCCAGGTCGACCAAGGTACGATCACCAAGTGAAAACCTGCATCTCGTCAGTGTGTGTGAAGGACACACCACCTCTGTATCGTTGCATGAGGGGATTGTTTGGTAGTATCAGAACTGAAACAACATGTGGACTTAACACAACGATGTGCTCCCATGCCTAGACATGAAGAAGAGTCACCCCTTATCTGAGTGCTCTGCCATCCATGTAGACGTACTCATGGAGGTCCTTCTATAATGAAGCTAGAAGCATAGGCCCCCAAGAAAAATGAACCAGCCTGTCTCGAACCATCTGCTCCCAGTAGTATCCCCAGTTAGGACTGAAGTATTAGCCTCGTTTGTCAGGGGCAAAAAGACTAGAAATGATGGCTACAATCACCCAATGGTAGGGAGGTGCCAGGATCATGTGCCGCTCGAGCTCTATCTGCCCCTCGCAAAAGATAATCTCGTATATGGTGAGGACTCTAAAGCAAGCCTCACGCCCCTCATCCATGTCAAAAATAATCTAGCGACCATGAATCGACAATCTCAAGATACTCCAAACATCCTCTAAGGTGATGGTGGCCTCACTAGTGGGAAGATGAAACGAAGATGTCTCGCTGTGCCATCTCTTGGCCAGTGGTGACAACATCCCTAAGTGAGTGTGCATGGGCACCGCCTAGGCAATGTACCATAACCCCACAATCCAGAGTCAATCCTAGTCCTTGTCACTCAGGTCTTGCAAGTAGTCGGCTAGGTCCCGCGACCTATGCTCTCAGGAGTAGAGCTCCCTCACCTTGTCCTGCATCAAGGAAGGTCACCATGTTAAATTTTTTGAAAAATTCTTCGCCGCATGTTCAAGAAACTTCTCTAGCAGTGCAACCCGTGATGGCGTTGTATTTTGATTTCTAATCAAACTCCGATGCTAGGGATTAAAGTAACAAAATCACATCGCCACAATGCACTTTCTTAGCCAGTGACACACTTTGGGAAAAATTGGGACCTTTGCGTCGCACTTTGAAAATCCCCTCGCCGGCCCCGAGCTCAGCGTTAGAGTTTTTAAAACTCCAAACTACACCGTCATGACACTATTTAACACCAAGCAACACAATTTGACTTCTGAACAGTGCTATATAGCGCCACTGTAGACTAACCGACCTTTAAAGGCATTAATTGAAGCAATAAATAAAAAATGAAGCTCAAGTGAGGGTCACATACTGGTGCCCCAATGCCAAGTGGTTGCTGGTACATCCGAACTCGTTCAGAAATGTGTAGGGGAAGTTGTTGTTGCACCATATTGTCAAGAGGTTGGAGCTCAAATCTCGAGGTTACTATTGGAAGTGTTTGAAAATGACTTGAAAGTGACCCCTTAGGCCCTTTTAAACCTAAAAATTAGGGTTTTTTTCACCTTGATTAGCTGTCTTGCTAAGGTTTTGGACCCCTAAACTTTTTTTTGTCGAGTTGAGGCCTATTTTACATCATTTTATTGTGTTTAGACACGTTTTTATCCTCTTGGAGCCTTTTTGGACCTTTCAGGCACTTTGTCCTCTTTCTTTACGAGATCACCCAAAAATTAAATTTTTTGTCCAATCTCTCGAGGGGGCATTATAATGGCATGTTTTCTCTCACCAGGCAGCAATGGGGCAAGTTTTTAAATATCAATTTTTTTTGGCTTTTATCGAGATCGTTTATTCTTTGAACCAACGCAACAAGTGCATTGCTTCAAAGAGGAGCAAAATGTAGACACGTAAAATATACCAATTGACATTGTGCACTTGATCCCGACTACTACCATCATTTCTTCCCGAATCATCCCTTAGTCTAATCATTTAATCAAATTTCCTTATCTGATTAAATTCATCAATTTCTCTCTTAATTAAATAAATCATTTTATCCAACTAAATCATCTCTTTTGTTAATTAAATCAATCCATCTGATCTAATTATCCCTATTTAATTAAATAACTAATTTTATTTGATTAAATCTCTAAAGTCTATCCATTAAATTAAACAAATTAAAAATTTATTTGATTTAATCTAACTCCATTTCTTTTAATTAAATAAATCAAAATCCTTATTTAATTAATCTCTTATCATATTCCTCTCTTATTTGATTTAAAGAAATCCATCAATTTGAGTCAAATAGGTCACATCATCTAATCTCCTATTAAATTAATTAACCCTTGATTAATTTAATTTCGAATCATGTCCCATCCTCTAGATTTTGCAAGTTGCACATGAAAATATATTTAATTCATTTATTAAATCTCTATTTTCCTTACAAGGCATCTTTTGGACTATTCTCCAAATTTGAATTCAAAAATTTGAAGTCAACATGTACATCCAACAAGGCAATAACTTCATCTTACATGTCCTTTTCCTTGAGCCAAGTGAAATTTATTGCAATTTCCCTTCCCTCTTGCAAGTTATTTCAACAAATTTGAAATTCAAAAATATGCATTTATTGGCACAATCCCCAAATCTTGCACATTCTCCATCCATTCATAGATTAACTGATCTGTATAGGATCTAGACTAGATTGCAGTATTTAAATGCTTAACTTTTACAATGCTTTTACAATGATTATTCCAAGTTAATTAAATCAAAATTAACTTATGGAAATAACAAAATGAAAGTAATAACAAGGTGATTATAACAGAAAGGAAGGAAATGAGAGAAAGAAAGAGAGAGAAGAAGAGAAGTGCAAACAGTTGATAACGGAGTTCGTCACAAAATGTGACTACATCTCCGGGTCCACTCCAATAGAGAGACCGATCCGATTAACTCCAAAAATCAATTACAACAGCACCATAACCATTCTCCAAGCACTTCGGCAGCATAACAGCGCTCTGGCATACAAGAATGACTTGAAAAACTCTTCAACAAGACCTCTCTTTGTCACCTCAGCATCAAGACTTCATTACCTGAAAAAAACTTGAATCCACTCTCACCTCACACCCCTTTAAATACATAAAAATTTCTCAAATTGGTTACTAACCAATTGATTTTACAATATTTTTGAAAATCCTCCATATCTCCAAAAAAACAACTTAATCTCCCCTTTTTACAAATATTTTCAACCTCCATTTTTAACATATATTAATCTTTAAAAATCCCCCCTAATATTTAATTTAGCCCTTTTATTTATACATTTCGGGCTTTAGTTACAACTTAAGGGGTTAATCGTAAAGGAAGTTGTTTATTTTTATTTCAAATTAAGGAGGGTTTGTTTTTAAAATAAGGTATTCGGTTTAAATAACTCAATAAAAGCAACCGACGCCCATAATAAACATAGAATGTGTGGTGGTTTATCGGTAGACTCCAATTTTGGTGGGCCGGCGGTCGCGGGTTCCAACCCGGCCGCTGGCTTTTAAATAGCCATTCGCCAATTTTTGAATAACAAAAACAACCAACCGCTATACAAAGGTAAGCAATGACGGTTTGGTCCAATGGCCACGCAGGAGTTTCGGAGATGGGCGGTCGGGAGTTCGAATCCGTCCAACAAATTTTTTAAACAAACTTATCAACTCTAATAGCCGGATGGAGGAGAAAAACCGTGAGGCCACGTGGCACGCCGCGGAGGTGCCACGTGGTGAAGACTGATTCGCCACTTATGCTAACTGCCGTTGACGTGTCCGCTGACTCGACCGCTGACTGTGCAAACTGATGACGTGTCTGCCAACTCAGATGATGACGTGGAGGCTGACGTACGCTTATTGGACCTGCTGACTGGGCGTACGGACTGCCACGTGTCACTCTGCGATTGGTCCGTACAAATGCCACATGTCACACTCTGGTTTGTCCACATCAGATTCCGTACCATGTGCTAACGTCATCTGTATGGATGATGACGTCATCATTGTTCCTACTAGTCACCAAGTCAACCGAGAGCTTTGACCGCTGATAACTCTCGCATACGATGTCGGATTTCGACGAAACGAACACCGTCGAAATCGTCTCGACGAGCTCTTCGCAATGACACTGGTTCCATTGATTTCTGAGACAATAATTTTTTTCGCTACCTGGATGCCCCGGATCCCAGTTTGACCCAAGGTTTGACTGGCCATAACTTGCACAAATGGACTCCTTTTTGCTCCATTCGAGTTGCGTTGGAATCAGGATGTCGAGCTCTTTCTGATGGTGCAGATTTTGGAGAGAAATGAGACACTTCAATTTCACTGAAAAATGTCCACCAGATCATTAACAAGTGGAATTATGCCATTGGATGAATGTTAGTCCCACATTGCTCAAATTTGGACATTCATCCATCTTGGCATTCTATAAATAAAGTGCTCATATCCTCATTTGATCATCCACAAATTATGCAAAGTTATTATGCTAAAATATTTAGCCATTTTCATCCATCACCATTGAGTTCTTAGCTAGGTTTTTGCAAATTTTGGCTTGGAGCTCTTATCCTTCACTATCAAAATGGATCAATCATCATCAACATATCAAACTTGCATCTTAGGAATTGGGAAAGGGCCAATTTTCACATCAAATTGACACCAATTCCCCCATGGGATCATGCGTTTTCTTTTCTAATTAGGATTGAATCTATATTTTCTTGTTTTATTGTGTTTTTCATTGTTTCCTTTCCTAATTTGAAGCTTGTAAATGGATTTCATGGGGAATCCTTGTTCATGCTTGCAATATCTAACTTAATGTGTTTATTCTCTTTGTTTTGCAGGCATTAGGATTGGGATTCACACACATACAACCACAAACATTGAATCATGATTTTCCATTTGTTGAATTTCAGGATTATCCATAGAAAAGTGCATTTAATTAGGCTTGTGGATTCAAAATAGGACCAATTAAGGCATAAATGAACCAAATTTTAGTAGGGAGGGCCCAAACAAGTATAAAATGTAAAGGGATACATTTTTCTACACTATAGTAGTATTTTTAGTATTGTTCTTGAAGTATTTTATCAAAACTCTTAACATGATATCAGCTTTGCAAACTTTAACCTAGGAATGTAAAATTCCAGAAATAGAGTAGAAAAATATCTAATGCACTGCACAAATAAATCGGTAGTCCATCAATGTCACCCAAAGCACATATCAACAATAAAGCATCATTTCAAAAAAATTATTAATGTAGTAGCTATCTAAATCATATTGTCAACCTCAATTTAGCTTATTGAATAAAGCAAGACAAATGCATTTCATCTTTAGTCCATTATGATAAAAAATCATTTTATCCAGATTTCTGAAGGACTTGATATAAACTTATAGTTGCTTTGATTGTTTGACAATTGTGTTTGCTTATAGAAAAATAGCTTTAATAGTTATACCTTAGTCTGATAAATCTTAATTTGTTTCAC
Organism: Sequoia sempervirens; assembly: GCA_007258455.2. Classification (NCBI taxonomy): domain Eukaryota; kingdom Viridiplantae; phylum Streptophyta; class Pinopsida; order Cupressales; family Cupressaceae; genus Sequoia; species Sequoia sempervirens. The sequence continues at coordinate 145,788,820 of VDFB02000008.1, forward strand.
ACCTACACAATATTCTTATTGGAATTTAAGGATCACCCTTAGTTCCTTTAAGACCTCATAACAAATTGTGCCACTATTAAACCAAAAGGGGTTCCATACCGAAAGGTGCATGGTTCATGCAAGCCAATCTCTACACAAAATCCCTTTCAGTTTTCATCATGAAAATAATAGGAAAAATAAAACCACCATATAATAAAGTTTTAGGACTCAATTAAAATAGACACATAAATTCAATTTTCACAGTGGGAAAACCAAGCGAACAAAAAACATATGGTCTGTAAAAATTATCGCTTATATAATTAGAACTAAATATTTGTACACAATAAACACCCAATTTCAGTTTTCATTCTAAAAAAACTAGCCAAAGTAAGACCATAGACTACATAGAAATAAAAGGCACCCATATAATTAAAACTACACACCTCAATCCCATATATAATCAAATTTAGTTTCCCAATATAAAAAAAGTAACCAAAGTAAAACAACTGATACAGAGACATAAACCCACTATATAATGAACAAACCACAAACTTGAAGCCAATGAGCACTATTCCCACCATAAACAAACCAACCAACACAAAATCATCAACATAGAAACAAAAACCATCAATATAATTAGACTCGAAGAGAACAAACCAATAATATCTCAATTTCAAAGTTTTATTTTAATTTTATAAGGTGTTTTAACTCCCCCTAGCCTTAGTAAGTTTAAACCACCTAGACAAGGACAATTGGGCCCAATTTCAATTTTTCATTAAAGATGAGCTACCTAGAGAATAGCTTTCTCTTCTGATTTAGCACCAAAGATAGGCATGCTATATCCCTTTGAATCAAACCCTAAACCCTGAAAAAAACCCTTCCAAAATCAAACCCTTAAAAATAGAGGGATACCACAAATTAATGTGCCCATGAACCAATATTAAGCATCTGAAAACATTGAAGTTTTAAGGTTACTTGATTCTTAATTCAAGACAAGATTATTACAGTATTTTGAAGGAAAATATTGGTTGTGAGTTAAAATTGTTTTCATGCACCTACTTGTGTAGTAAACTAGCTACTCATTTGCCTTCCTTTGCCTCGCTTTCACCTGCTTTGACCTTGGTTGTTGTTGATGACAATGAATTTCAACTCTACTCTTACAATCACCTCACATGACTGTTTGTGAAAATATCTTCAGCCAACCTCTTCACTAACTTTGGAGGAGGGAAAAAACTAGTGTTTTGATCGAAAGTATGCTTCGAACGAAGCACATTGAGAAATCCTTTTCAAAAGTCATGAATTTGAGGGATGTTCATTTGAAAACCCCCTTTGACTGAAGGGGGTTGTGTTCAATTGAACCCCCTTCATTAGAACCCCCCCTTCAAATGAAGGGTATTCCTAAATTTTTTACCCCATAAAAATGATTTTGTTCATTCAAATAATTGTAACCCACTATTGTGGGATCACCCAGTACAAGTTAGGACTTGAAAAACATGTAGTAGCCTAGACCCTAGGTGTTATATATTGTAACAAGGGATTTCATGTCCAAGATATTTAACTAAACCAAACATAATAACAACCTTAGTGAATAAACACATATGAATGTGAATCTATTGAAAGATTGAACCAAACTATATGTGCTTAACTAGAGAAAGACTAAAAATTTGCTAATCTGAAGAGATTTTTTATGTAATATTAATGCTATATTATGACTAGCAAGGTCAAGAATTCATTTTTATCTTACTAAGTTTGCTTAAGTTTTAATCTTGAGAGTACTTTCTCCCAATGGTTATGTTTAAAGATTCAAACAAGTGGTTGTAATAAAGACTTGGGTAGTTACATAAACATAAATTGAGTGTTTGAGTCAGAAATAACTAACAACCTAGATGAGTTGTTGACTTAATGAATCTTCAAATTTTGAGAAAGGATTATGTAATTAATCCAAACATTGGACATCTAAAACTATACTACAAAGAAGGTAACTTCACTTTAATATTTTTTTATGATGACCATTTTGTCGGCTCTTTTAGTTGTGAGCGAGTCTAGTCAAAGTCAGTGGGTAATCAATAACAACTATTTGTGCACCTAATGGGAGAGAAGATACTCTCATGGTTGATACAAAGGACTTGAATAAGTGTTTACAACCAAGTTCCAAGACATTATGAGAACATAACTTGGGTATTCAAGGTCTATAGTAGTCAAATCATTTGTTGAATTAGCAAGTAAGGACTTGAACAAGTGGTAGTTTCCAAGACCTAAGTTCTTACGTGAACATAACATGGGTGTTCAAAGTCAGGAGACTTTCGCCAATCTAGATGAATTATGACTTTATCACTTTTTAAATGAAAAATTGTATGATAAATTAACCATTGATCAAACAATAGGTTTGAGATGATTCAAGGTCGGATAAGGTTCTCCAAGTTGAGTAGAGTTGGTGAAAAAATGATTCTGCTTATAAGTAGTGGTTGAATGTATTTCAAATACTTTAGCCAAAGTGAGTGTAATGGTCTCTGCTTGCACTTTTTGGTTCACTGTGTTCCCAATACTTAATTAATTAGAGTTATCATTCATAGTTGGAAGGTATCCATAATTATTTGATAGTATTGGTTAATTAGGGAACAACACTACACTAGAGCTCATATGGAAAAACTAGAGGGTTCTTAACTATACTCTTCATTGAAGGGTAGGGCCACTTCTAGTTAGGAAGGTGTGTGTGGGACTAACTGTCTATGGTTGTAGGTAAATCACTTGGGTGATGCTCTCCTTCTTTCAGATAGCATGTCAAGTCTTGAAAGACAAAAAGTATCTAGACATGGGATCTTTGACCTTGTTCCTTAAAAGTTAATGTTATATCCTAATTATATGCAATCTTTCATGTTGAAAAGTAAAAGAAAAAATTTGATTACTCTTTTTAATTCAAAAAGGAAAGTAAGTTTTTATGAAATATTTATATATATTCAGTTATGCAGTTGCAATTTCAGTTATTGAAAGAATTTTTTTTATATCCTCTATTTATGGAGTGGTTTAATTTAATTCATGGTTAAAATGCCTAGTAGTTTCCTTGTTAAAAAGATGGGGTTGTTACAAACATTTTTTCTATTTAAAATAATGGAAATTATAGTCCATATCTTTCACAACAATTATATTAGAGATAAATTTCATTGTAGTGTGGCAATCAACACATATCAAAGGTTCTTACTTTTGTAATAGATGTTCTATGGTTGCTTCTAACAAACAAAACAAAAATTCATTATGGTGGCAAAGAAATAATTATTTTCCACATCACTAAGAAAATGATTGGAATATGGGGAATACTCTACTACCTTCATCTCCCAAGCCAATCTCTCCAACTTTGTATAGATCTCCTATGCTTATGGATGTGACCTATCCTCTACACATAACTTGCACACATCATTTCATGGTTTTCAATTCAACTTCATCTAAGGATCCTTTTAATTCCATTACCATTTATCAATTTGCTTACTATTAGAACCTCACATCACTAACCCATATTTGCATAAATGTTTGAGAGAAAAACATATAAGTCACAACATTTTCAGGATCCAAATAAAAGACAATGTCACTATAAATACTCCTAAACATGTATTTGTATGTGATATGTGGGCACCAAGTAAACACATCCACACAACTATGACAAGTTTAATTGGCATCTTAATAATACAAGTTATGGTATCCTCAAGAGTATGAGCATAGAAAGGAAGCTCAACCATGCACACAATGATCAATTGCAGGTGTAATGCAATAAGAATTACTTGTATGATTGAAATATGTATAACCCTCATCCACTAAAGCTGAATATTTGCATGCATGTAAAACACAAAAAAACCATATAATGTTAGGATATGTTCCCAAATGCTTCACAAATTCAAATATTTTGAGGCCATCTTCACAAAATCCATTTTGTGCATATCTTGCAAACATCTCATTCCATGAAACCGCATTCTTTGAAGCATTTCACTAAATAATTCATGTGCCTTGTCAATGCTTTCATTTTTAACCAATTTCATTTTCTTAAAGTTTCTAAATCTTTATCAAGAAATCCATTTTGTTCATATACTACAACCATGGCATTCCATGAGACCAAATTTCTTTGAGGCACATTATTAAACAGTTCACCTACCTTGTGTATGCTTCCACACTTTGCATACATGTCTATCAGAGCGGTTGTAACTACTACATCTGACCTCTGTCCTTTATGCTTTGATGGATGTCCATACCTTGTTCCAAAGCTCCCATTTGGCACAGGCTGCGAGAAACACTGGCAAAGGTTGTCGAATTTGGCATTACACCTGCTAATTGTATTTTCTTGAAAGTTTCTAAAGCCTTCCTAACAAATCCACTTTGTGAATATTCTACAATCAAGGCATTCCATAAGAAAAAAATTATTTAAAGATATAATGTCAAACAATTCAAGTGCCTTGTCTATGCTTCCACATTTTGCATACATGTCTACCAGGGTAGTTGTAGCTACAACCTCTGACAATATTCCCCTTTCCTTTATCTTGCAATGGATGCCCATACCCCATTCCAAAGCTCCCATTTTGGCACGAGAAGGGAGGATGCTAGAAAAGATTGTGGAGTCGAGCTTTACGCCTATGAGTTAAATTTCGTCTATACTTACGTCAATGTCGTGACGTGCATTTAATTAACTTGGTCTTCCACTCTATTCGGCGCGAATAACCAAGCGCTATCGCTGGTCTATCGCGCCACAGAAAGTTGTGGAAAACGGATATCTCACTTTCCTAATAATGAGGGAGGAGTATCTTCGTGGAATAATTGTGGAAAATGGATAATCTCACTTCCCTAATAATTCGGCGCTTGTGTATTGTTACCGTCGCTGGTCAATCCTGCGAAAGAAAACTGATCGTTATCTCCGCTCAATCACGTCAATCAAAAATGAGTCTTGTCGCTGGTTAATCACGTCAAAGAAAATTAAGTATTCCCGCTTGTCGATCTCACGAAAGAAAACTGAGTGTTTGGACTCATTCATAATCAAAAGTTGCGTAATGACTAATTGTTCAAATTTGAGTTGTGGAAAATCGGAAGAAAGTTGTGGAAAATGGAATAACTGTGTTATCTCTGGTCAATCACGCGGAAGAAAACTGAGACAGTGTTTTCGCATTTCACTCATTCATATTTAAAAATTGTAGAAAATCGGTCTGAGGAAGAACTGGGCATTCGGGGAAAGTGGGAAGTGTTTGCCGTGCATTTTTCATCTAAGAAAGATACTCTTTTACTTTATATCTTTATTAACAAGCAATCGCACCTTGGTGTGCAATGGGTACGTCGAAGAGTTGTGGAAAGTCAATTAGGAAAATTTATGGTCTATTTTTTGTATACATTTGTGCAATACATGAGGTTATTTGGTAGGTCATTTAGAAAATGACTTTGTGTAACAAAGGCAGTGATAGCTTCAAATCAACTATGCATCCACTTATAAGGTTCCAAACATGATTGAAACAAAACCTTTGAATCAAAAGATAATTAGGTTCCATTACGAACATGCTCATGTTATTTTTGCAATAGGGAGAAATAGGGAGAGGGAGAGATAGGGGGAGATAGGGATAGAAAGAGGAAGAGATAGAGAGAGGGGGGCAAGAAGATAGGGATAGAGAGGAAGATGGATATGAAGAAGATAGAGAGAGATAGGTAGAGGAGGGGGAGAGAGGGAGACATAAGGAAATATGGTGACTAAGACAAGCATTAGAGAGAGAGGTATAGAGAGAAAGATAGAGAGGGGGGAAGATAAAGATAAAGATAGGGAGTGTGTGTGTGTGTGTGTGTAGGGGGAGTGTTATCTCTCTCCCTTTATTTTCTCATATATATATATATATCTCTATCTTAACCATTTTCCTAATTAACCTTCCACAAACATTTCACCTAAATTAATTATATTTTAATAATTAAATTTAATCAATTATAATTATATAAATTGAAAGTACAATTAAATAATCCATAGACACATTGTTTCAGGTTAGTATGCTTACATGAACCAAATCATGATAATTTGTAAGGAACAACTTATTAATTACTCATACAAAGAGTTTAGGTCTCAAATATACCATGCAAAAGATGCTCTTGTTCATGCAAATCCAATTCTTTGAATGAGAAAGCCTACTAAATATGCATCCAAATCAATGTCAAATAACCTAAAACAACTTCCATACAAACCAAAAAGTTCAATCCTGCCACCAACCAAATCCACATACTATTTGAACACACCATAAAGTTTCCATTGTTATGGTGATAAGCCTTGCACATTGTTTCTCACTACCCTATACTATGAAAGGAGATAATGAGTATTATAAACACACCACAAAACAAACCCAAAATTACTAATACATAACTTCACTAATTAAATAAATTAATAAATTCTAATAATAGAAAATAACACTTGTTAAGTCTAATTAAAAAAAATCCAAAGTCCATTGTAATTGTTAAGTTGATCTAATATTTAAAAACCAAAAATTCAAGCGAACATACATTTTTGTCCCACATCAATAATTTTTTGACGTCGTAACAATGACACTCATTTTCTCTCTTCATTTGTGACCTTGCCACTAATAGTTTGGTGAGTATAAAATGACAGTATAACTTTTCTACGAAGCAAATTTATTCAGGTTAACCTTTTCTATAAAAAAAATATTAGATTAATAATACTTATTATAATTAATATTATAAAAAATCTATATTTCAATTAAAATTTAATATATATTAACTATTTAAAATATAATATTAAAATTAAAACAAAATAAAAAGAAAAAAACATTTAAATAAATAGAATTTGATATTCAAGAATAAATAAAATGAAATAATTATTTAGAAAAAAAATGTAAATATTATAGAAATATATATAGATTGGTGAGACTATATAATTATCCTCGAGTAGAAAGAAGAAAATTATATTTGAATTAATACTTAATCATTACCTACCACTAGTTGGGCCAAATCTAAAACTAGATTTCACTTCCTATGTGAAAGGAGATTCACTTGCATTCATGAGGCAAGTGTGTTAGTATGCATATCTTAAATTTTAAAAGCTTGAGGTTGAATTTCCTACAGACGTTATTGCATTTGTATATTCTGTCTAGATAGCCTGGCTCTAATGTTGACTATGTTTTATGCTTTTCCAATAGATTAGATACTTGGATTTGTACGAGTCTTTATTATGTGATTTTGAAATCTCAATAAGGATAACCAACATAACCAAATGTTGTGAACATCTGAAGTGAGTGAAATACATAAAAGCTAACTTCATAGAAAGGTGAGATACACAAACTTTAAAATAATCCTCTCCTATTGGAAATCACACAATAAAAACTTTGGAAGATTGCATCCCATAGACTACATCATTTAGACCTACTCGATGGCAAATAAAATCATAAAAAATATTTTCTACAACACTCATTCAATTGATAGGCAAAGATATGCATTGATTCACATTACATTATCGAAAGATAGCACAAAATCAACAAATCTTTAAAATATTGTAAACCTCCAAATCCTTATTTATTGGTTTACTATCTTATGTGTTATAGGGCAAGGGAAGATTGACTCACAAACACAAGGGCCTTTACAACAATATTCACGAAATTAAGTGGAACAATAGAAAGGGCTATGATTTCGTAAATGATACTTTGAACCTTAGATGGATTGGTTGTAGTAGGATTTAGGACAGGTGTGAGCTTTGTGAGTAATTGAAATGTGTTCATTGCAAGAAACTTAAGCCCATCATTCATTCCAAAGGGTACAAGCTTGAACCAAGAGGGTGTCATGATAATCCTACAATATTGCCACCCAAAATCCTATGTTTTCAGGTATTTTCCATCACATTCAAAACAAAATAGAAGAAAAGTGTCACATAAGAAAATATTAAAAAATTTAAACCCCAATCAAAAAAATTCAAATCATAGAATTTCAAACTATATGATTTCAAATCCTATAATTTTAAACCCTAACAAAATAAAACCATAAGAAACAAAGGGATACTACATGTCGATGCACCCAAGTTATGTACGCATACTTAATTAAGCATCTAAAACTGTCATGGTTTTGGGGCTACTCGATTCTTGAGCTTGAAACAAGATTGTTGCAACCTTTTAAGAAGAAATTATCAATTGTGAGTTAAAGTTTATTTTCAAGTGTGGGGTGAGGAACATTTCAACTACCTAAAATTAATTTTTCCTAGTGTGAGAAACTTTCCATTCATTTAAAAAATAACAAAAAATTGTTTTAGAGTCACGTACAAATTCCAAAAAAGGAAAATTCAATAAAACTATGCAAGTGACTTACCTCAAGACCATGCACAAATTGTGGCATGCTCTTAACAATGCCAATGAGAAAAAATAGGCAAAGTTTGCAGGAAAAATTTATGAAAACCTACATGAAAAAATATTTTTAAAATAAGACGAACTGGAACCTATCTCCCTTTAGTTGTTGCTTTAATCTATTCACAATAAATGTAAGTAGATCTGAAAATATCAAGGTTTTAGGGATACTCAAGTTTGATTTGTTTTGGAGATCAATGAGATTTTTTCATCCTTTTAAAAAAAATATTAAATGAGTCAATTTTTGTTTTCAAGCATGAGGCAAGGAATATTTCAACTACACGGGAATTTTTTCCATGTGTGAGATATACTAGAATTTGCAAGTTGTGATGTGACAAAGCAAAATGTACATAGACATTAAACTGGAGCTGAAATTTTAAAAGCGGTGAATCAAATAGTCAAAATGAGTTCAACTATCATGAATGCCTTCTTTAGCATTGTAGGTCATTGATGGCGAAATGAAGATCAATTTATGTCAAATAGGGATATGCCCTTGGCATAATTAAATATTTTTTTTTAGATATTGTTTAGGGGGAAATAGGGTTTACCAAAATCAAAATGATAGAACACTAATTCTCTCCCTAAAACATATGATTTTGTGTGTGATATGATGGAAATAATAATAAAAAACTAACCCTAACTATTATAGCAACTATGAGGGGATTTTTTAGAGCTTAAAACGATGTGTACCTTTCTACAAGAAGGGCATTTTTAGGGCACAAACAACTCATTGCCTTTACTAGAAAATATGTCCCTATTAGGGTTTTTGAAACTGAGATTTGGGTCATGTTCCTTGACACACACTCTTAGATCCTTGGTGATTAGATCTCGAAAACCTAAAATAAATTTTGTCTGGCCTTGTTTTTGTATTCTTGCAATGTAGGTGGCAACCTTGTAACTTGACAACTTTGAAAAAATTTCTTCAAACTTGTTCTCCACTTGATCTCCAAACTATAAATCCACAATACACATTCAAGAGGAGGAAAAATTGTTGATTGTTAGTGAATAGGGGTTTTCCTAAGTCAAACCCCTTTTAGGTAATTAAACCAAATGATGAAATAATGAAATTGAAGCATGAACATTAAACAATGAAATGTTGATAACTTGGAAGTTGTCTTGGAGTATAAATCTGCAAACTAACATGAAGTGGCCATGAAGAGTGTAGATTTTAATCTTAAATTAGATGTGTAACAATGCTTTCAAGTAGATCTCCAATGCTACAACCACAATCTTAGCTCAACAACATGCTTGAATACACTATGTCTTTGACATGATGAAATGATCTTGAATTGTTGCAATAAGCTCTTAATAATCTACCTTTGAATTCCTTTGAAAATGCTCTTGAAGTGATCTATAATGCTCATGTTAAGTATTAGGATGCTCCCTCAAAGTTGCTAGGATGCTTGTAAACTTGTTTAGTGTAACTATGTGAATTAACCTCATATTTATACTATATCTAGAGATTAACCCTGAAATTAAAATAATTCAAGCTGACACTAGATCTAGGATTAAAAATAATTAGAATCCTGCCACAATTAAATTAAAAAATAGGTGTCCTATGTGCGGAGGACCCATTCACCACTAAAGGTGAATGGTTCCTAGGACAAGTTTCTAGGACCTTGCTTTGGGGGGTTGGAAGAACATCAAAAACCCATTTCAAAAATGCAAAGAAAGGGGTGTCCTATGTGGAGAAGACCCATTTTCCACTAAAGGAGAGTGGGTCCTAGCACCAATTTCTAGGAACTTGATTTTTCCAAGTTAAATGTTATGCCATATCATTATTGGGTATCGGGATAGATCCTTCAAAAGGTCTCATTAATAAGGCTTAAATTTGAATTAAAGGGGATAATTAAACTTAATTAACCATAATTAATTAATGAAGCCCTAGATAGGTGTGAAAGTGTACTACAACACTTTACAACACCATAAATAAGGTATAATTTAAGTCTATTTTATTAAAAACACTATTGAGTTTGACTCCATTTTTTGAAAAACGTTTGTCGGTTGTTCGTCAAACATTTGTTAGACAATTGACAAATTGACAAAAAAAAATTCATCGCCATTTTTTCGTCAAAATTTTGATGACGAATTAAACGTCGAAATAACGGCGCAGATTCGTCAGTCGTCAGCATCATAAAATAACTCAGATGTTTGTCAGAATATCGACGAATACTTCATGTATCCACTGACGAATTACAACCAAAATGTAATTGCAATGGATCTTTCAAAGTGTCAAAACAACATCAGAAGTTAATCGCCATTTCAACGAAATGGAAAAGGAGTTACGACAAAGCCTTCATAGCAGCTATAGCAACTTCGTCGGACCTTTTTGGTGATTCGTCGGTCACCTTCATCGAAACTGCAACGAAACAATCCATTTTTTTTTTAAATATTCACTGAAATGTACCATTCGCGGAGACTCTTGGTGATGATCACTGAATCCAACCCATCAATGAGAGATCAATCATTAGCAAAGGATAGAAAACTCACTTTGATAGTCCATGTCTTGTCGATGACTTCCATCGGCAAGACAGATCCAATGTCACACCGATCTGACCTCTTCAGGAGTTTTAAATAGACCTACACCATGTCATCGCAGAGACTCTTAGCGATGACCACCAAAGCCAACCCATCAGTGAGAGATCAATCATTGGCACATGATAAAAAACTTACTCTGATAGTCCATGTCTTGTCGATGACTTCTGTCGACAAGAAAGATCCAATGTCAAATTGATCTGACCTCTTCAAGATTTTTAAATAGACCTACACCATGTCATTGCGAAGACTCTTGGCGATGACCATTGAAGCCAACCCATCAATGAGAAATCAATCATCGGCACAGGATAGAAAACTCACTCTAATAGTCCATGTGTTGCCGATGACTTCTGTCAACAAGACAAATCCAATATCACACCGATCTAACCTCTTCAGGAGTTTTAAATAGACCTACACCATGTCATTGTGGAGACTCTTGGCAATGACCACTGAAGCCAACCCATCGATGAGAGATCAATCATCGACACATGATAGAAAACTCACTTTGATAGTCCATGTCTTTCTGATGACTTCCATCGGCAAGACAGATCCAATGTCACACTGATCTGAACTCCTCAAGAGTTTTGAACATTGCGGGTTATTAGCAAGACATTTTGAGGGTCTCGTCAATTAAACAAGTGTCTAAGAGTAAGTAAACAGATGGAACGTATTAATTTTCTTATTTTGGGGTTCTTTAAATCATAGAATAGATACCATCTTCTTATGTATAATGTACTTATATTCATATTTAAATTCGAGACCAATTGAAATTGCACATTCCATTTTACTTGCACAGAGTATTCTATAAGAAATATATTGATAATGCCAAATGATTTATGGTGTTGTAAAACTCTACCTATCATCACAATTCTGTTGTCCCCCCCTAGAGAATCCTACAAAGAAAAGTTTACAATACCAAGTCTTGAATAACATGAAAAAGACTTACTTCCATACAAATTAAATGATTATTCTCACAATGGAAATTGTCTAATCACAACAACAATTCCATGAAAGGTTATCCATGCTTCACAAGAGATCACTGATCATACATACAAACTACAAGATGCATAGAAAAAGAATTACACTTGAGAACAACCAAGGGCTAACAAGGGAAAGAGTTAA
>VDFB02000008.1:145800903-145820401 GCA_007258455.2 Sequoia sempervirens
GGCAAGGCTAATCTTTGATCGCGCCCCGACCCCCTAGGTCTTTAGGGTGTGTCAGTCTCGTGTCTTGTCTTCTTTATGTCATGTGGTCAAGCCATGCCCTTATCTAGCTGGTTCTTAAGAAACAAGACCCACTTATATCAGGAGATCCAATCGATTTTGCTGATCCCGCATCATATCAATCTTTTAATTTAGTATCCATCATCGATCTCAATAGGATGCATCCTTCCTAACAGACCTCATCAATCCCATCCATCCCCCTGATTGATCCTATGGAAAATGACGTTTGAAATTGATTGTGATATTTTGATACTTTTGGATTTTGTTTATCATTTGAGCTCCCTATCATCACTTGTCAAGGCCGCCATGATCCATCATATTATGGTGTGTTTTGATTGGTCAACATAGGGGCATATCTTGATCTTTTTATGTCTATTTTTGTCTTCTTGGTTGTCCCACGTAGTACCCACCAAAATCCTTGAGGTCTTGTGTTACGCTGGGGTATCCTTTTGTGCTTGGGGTTATCTCAATACCCGACCCGACCAAGGTCTTCGTGAATTTGGGGTGTTGGGATAGCCTTCTTGTCTATTGTGTTTATTTCATACATTAGACACTCTTACACCTTGGTTCCACATACCCTGGCACTTGGTGTCTTATGCTATAGCAAAAATCAGTGCTCCGAAGATGGCAACTTGCATTAGTATTGCATTTCATTTTCCATTCTATCGTCTTGCATGTATCCCCCCATCCATTTATCCTTCATCCTTATCTCACATCTCTATCCAATCCCCATCCATTCCATTTAGCCTGAATCATCTAATCATATACTTGGTCTTGTCCCTAGTCTCGTTACCAGCCTTGATCTATCATCATCATCATCCATTAGTATCCTTCCCTATCCCTTTGGTGTTGTTTTAGGATGTATCCTTCCCTCATCAACAACACTTTCATCATCATCATCGAGAGGTATTCTTCCCTATCCTTTAGTGGTGTTTTGGGATGTATCATTCCCTCATCAATACCACTTAGTGGGTTGTATCCTTCCCTATCCTTGTGTTGTTTCAGGATCCTTCATTCCCTCATTGACAACACTCCATCCATCATCAACCCATTTTGTCTTGTACCTTGACTGGGGCAACATCACCTTTTGAAATCCATTTGTGCTTCATCTATCTCCATATCACTTACTCTCTTACCCATCACCTTGCATCATCTTCCTCATCTCCCCTTGCATCACATCATCTATTTCGAGAGCACACATGTGTTCTCTTCAACCCGCATGTCCTCTCGAGGGGGCATCCTCAATCCCTACTCTTCATCTTCACCCCCATTGTCTTCCTTCCTAGTCATCCCTTTGATGACTGGGGCATCTTTTCCAATCTAACCATCTCCTTTCGGGTTCTATATTTTAATATTCTTTGAAATGATGCTACTTCGTAACACCATCTCAAAGAGGGGCAAAATGTAGACATCTAAATTTGGACACTTAATTTATCCAAATTTATCACTTTTCATCTAAACATCCTCCTATCTGAGTTAATTAAGTAATATTACTATTATTTAATTAATAACTTTAATTCTGCCAAATCCCTAAGGTATTTAATTAATAATTAAATACCTTACCCTCCTTAATCCTATTTTTATCAAATAAATTAAATAAATATTACATTTATTTAATTCCTCACATGTAATTTTCATCTAATCCTAATCCATCTCCTAATTTCTTCATTAGGGATGTGCACATGCCTAATCCTTGATTAGGATGTGTCACATCGTCCAACTTTTGGAAGTTGGCTTCTAATCCTCATTTATCTTCTAATTACTGATTAATTAATCTTAATTAGTACCTTGGTCAACTCTCCCCATCCCCCAAGAATTTTTAATTCCTTTTTATTCCTCCAAGAATCCCCTTTTCCCATGCATCTTCTAGAATCTTTGACTTGTCACATCAAGTCACATGTGACAAACTCCCACCTTTTGGGAACATTGTCTTATCCACTAGATTCTTCCAATCATTGTGAATTTTTAATTCACTTTTATTCATCCAAGATTCTTCCCATCTCCCAATGTACTTGCAAGGTACTTGTCCTTCTTCCACCTCATGTACCTTTTGGACACCTCACTCACATCCTCATATCCCCTTGTCCACTTCACCATCCACATGTCAAGATGTGAGGGCTTGTGAATTCTCAACTCACCATAGCCCTTCATCTTGACTTTGTTGGATGAATCTTGACCATTGAATTTTCTAGAGAATTCAAAATCTCCTATAAATATCCCCTCCTCAAGGGCATTTTCAACACTTTTCATTTGAGCAACCTTATGCTGCCAATTTTTATTTTCAGCACTTGGTATTTTCATAACTACATGCTGCCAATTTACATCCTCAAATCCTTTGCCATCATTTAGCCATCTCTTTTAATCATCTTGCGCATTGAATCTTGCATTTAGTCATTCAAGCAATCATCTAAGGAGCACACAAATCATTCCAAGCAAGGGGCCAATCAAAGAGATATCAACAACAAGGAAGGTGAAACTGTTTGTATTTCATTTTCCTTTTCGTTATCACTCTTTTGGCTAATCTTGAGGTGTCCTTGGTCTTTTACCATTCACATTTTTAAGTTGTTTTGCACATTTAGAGCAGGATAAATTCCAAGGTATACAGATACTTTCATATTGTCTTTGGGATTTGTGAGATCAAATTCTTATCACTATGTCTATTATAAAGCTGAAAGTGATCGAGTGCTTATTATTGCTCTCTATGTTGATGATATGTTGTTCATAGGCAATAGTAAGCTAATGATTTATGATCTTAAGTCTCAGTTGTTTGCTAAGTTCGAAATGAATGATCTTGGTGCAACAAGGTATATTCTGGGGATGGAGATAACCAGGGATGGGAAGAATAGAAAACTATGGCTCAGTCAGAGTTAGTATATCAGGATTGTTCTTGAGAGATTATGTATGAATGATTGTAAATAGCTAGTTGTTCCAGTCTTGCAGGGAACGAAGCTATGTGTTGAAGATTTTCCAAAATCTCCTACTGAGATGGAGGACATGACCAGTGTACCCTATGCTAGTGTGGTTGGCAGTCTCATGTATGCAATGGTCTGTACAAGGCCAGACATTTTCCAAGTAGTGAGAGTTCTTAGTTGGTTTATGGCTAATCCTGAAAGGACACATTGGGATGTTGTAAAGAGAGTTTTCAAATATTTGAAGGGCACTTCAGATTTTGCTTTGTGTTACCATGGGAACTTGGTTGAATCACATAGGACTCTCAATATTCAAGGCTATGTGGATTCTGATTGGGCAGGGGACATTGACAGTAGGAGGTCCACCAGTGGATACATTTTCACGATTAATGGTGGTGCAATAAGCTGGATGAGCAAGCAGTAGGTTGTAGTCGCTTTGGCCACTATGGAGGCTGAATATATGGAAGCTACTCGTGCTTGTAAAGAAGTAGTTTGGTTGAAACATTTGTGTTCTAACATTGGTTTTGATGCAGGGGAGATAACTATTTTCTATGATAGTTAGAGTGCAATTTTTCTGGCAAAGAACCCTACTTTCCATGCTAGGACAAAACATATTGATGTGTAGTATCACTTTGTACTAGATATGGTTGAGGATGGAAAGGTCAGTTTGGAAAAGGTGGATACCCTAGAGAATGTTGCAGATGCATTGATGAATCCAGTGAGCACAAACAAGTTCAAGCGGTGTGCCAGTTCAATGGGCTTTAGTGCCCATGATTTTCAGTAAGTTTTAATTGTGCTCTAGAGGTGCCTATATGATCTTCGTCAAGTGGGAGATTGTTGGAAATGTATGCCTCAATCAATATAGGCTGAAACCTCTTTAGAATCCAAGTCAGTGTGATATTCTAAATGTCTGGCCGACTAGTAGTTTGGAACATTATGTTTTGTACAGGTCGTTGTGACCTAGCTTTTTTCTCACCGAACGATTACAGTCTGGAGTCTTATCGTGTGGAAATATTTGGCCGATAGGCCATTCATATCGGGCGTTGGGGAGACTCATGGCAACCACGGTCTTCAAGATAACCTATAGTGGCTTGGTGAGAAGTCCCAGTGAATAGCTAATGTCTCACCGACAGTGTAACACTTGGGTTCATCGGAGTAACAATGTCTATTTTGCTATGAGCTCTCAGTGATGTGTTAAAGTCTCGCCCACATTGTTTAGTTTGGAGTCATCAGGGAAACTCTAGCCGAAAGGAATACTATCGGTAAGAAGTCTTATCGATGAGGGAATGTTACACCGACAGTATTCCTTTGGGATAACTCAAAAGGTCCCGAGAAGTCGTCTCAGTAAACGTTGAAGGTCTCACCAATAGAAACACTTTTAAGTCTTCAGTGTAGCTCTTAGTGAATAGTGCTCTCGTTGTAACCTTGAGATCTCGAAGTGAAGTCTTAATGAAAGACATATGTCTTGGCGACAATTGATGGTTTCAGAGTAACATTTGTGATCTTGGAGAAACCTCTTAGCGATAGACAAAATTCTTGTAGACTATTATTTGGAGCTCGATATGACTTGTGATCTCATTGGTATAATCTTTAATGACTCGACATGAGGTCCTGGCGAGAATGATATGTCCTGCCGACAAAATGTTTCTTTGGTGTGACTTGTGACATCAATATGAAGTCTCACCAAAGCACGATACTCTTTCTAAATGGTAAACTCATATCTATGAGACTTTTGGACCTCGCTATGAACTCCTGGCGAAAGTGATAGGTATCGCCGACTGTTTGGTGCCTTGGTGTAACATATGAAAACTCATTGAAACATCTTGGCGATAAGAATATCTCTTGGTGACATCGATATGAAGTCTATGTGGTATCGACAATATACTGTTAGTGTCTCACTGAGATGCCAACAAAGCTTGAATCTCTTTGACCTAGTGATGACCGTCCTATGTGGAGACTCATGGACCAATAGCAGAAGTTGAATCTGAACGGTTGGAAGTTTGTTTGTTGTGATAGTTTTGTGAGGAAGCTCGATAGACATGGAACAACATGGATATACTCTGTGATTACAGATTGTGATCGGTTGGTTGGTTGGATCGACACCAGAAAGATTTTAATGACTGTAATTTTGAAGGTTCATGTACAAGATTGTTCATGGTGAATGCTACTATAAACAAACACCAGAAAGATAAGTCTAACATTTGTATGTAATCTCCATTACTGTAATACAAAGTGATTTCTCTTGGTGTGGTGGGTTTTTCTCTCGTAAGGGTTTTCCCACGTATATCTGGTGTTCATGTGTGATTGTCAAATTCTCTATTTCAGTTCTCTGTTTCAAAGTGCATCTTAATTGGACTATAATTGAAAAATTAAAAGTGTCTCTGTGTTTCTTCCCTATGGTTTTGGCATTAGGAGAGTTGTTTCCACACCTTGACTTTCCTTACATCAGTGAGAGAGAGAGGGAGGGAGTGGGAGAGAGATAGAGAGTAGAGGGTTAAGGATAGATGGGAGGGAGATAAGAGTAAGTGAATTCAAATTTTGGGGAAATTTGATGTGTGCTTGTCATAGGACTTATTGATAATTGTTTTAGGGCTATAGGTTAACTAAATTGTGGGAAAATTGCAAAGTTTTGTTCTGTAATTTCATATTTTGTTTAGCCCTAGTCTATCTAAGGTTTGAGATAGCAAGGAAGACCTAGTTTACTCAAGATGGAACTGACAAAGTAGCACTCTAGCCAGATTGATTATTTAAGTAGAAACCTATATAATGACTTCTTGGATCAATTTCCCTTATCAAAAAATGATAGGAAGAATGGATTGGTTTTGATGTGAGGAAAAACCCTAGGGGAGGGATTAGTGTATAATTTTTCCAACATAGCCTAATGGAGCTTCAATTTTTTCTCTTTGTGTTCCTTTCCTATCCTGTCGTATGTTATTGGTCTTTTATGGTGTTGGGAAAATCCTAAGGTTGGGGTTTTGTCTTTGTCTTCCTGTTAAACCCTATTGTTTATCTTACACCTTGGGTGGGATCTATTTTGTTGTTACTTTTGGAGGGATTTTTAAAACAACTTATGCCCCATCATTTCATCTAGGCTAGGTCCTCTTGGTCTTATTGTTGTAATTCCTTCGCGTGATTTTATTTTTCCCTAAGTCTTGGTTGGCCCCATGCTTCATCGTTTTAAAAAAGCTTATGTCCTTGTTTATCATCTACCTAGTGATGTCCCCTCGTTCTTTTAATAAATGTTTTATTTTGTAGGGGGGAAAAATTTGTGTGACTGTTGATCAATTATCGTTTGATCTCAGCTGCTCCCCACCATCCTGCAATAACCCCACCACACTACTTTGGTTGATTGTGATATCGTGGGCAAGTGCCACGTGTCTCATTTGGTGAAGCTGAAGGAACAATGAAATACTTTGGTAAATTAATTTGGCTTTAATACATTATGTAGTAGGTTACTAAAGCGTTTGTGAGATGCAAGTGTTTCAAATTAGTGGATATGTTATTATCTTGGTGGGGAAGATGCTCGATGTTTAATGGAAAAGTTGGAAACTATATTGAAAGAACAAGATTACCGATGATCAAGATCTACGGTTGCCTACTATCGTGTGATAAGAAGTTGCAAGGTCTTTACTGATTGTGATATCGCAGGAAAACACCATGTGGATTTCCTTGGCAGTGTATGGTATGGTGGGCCCTTATGGACATGTGGACAATTGTGTCAGTTGTTCGATGATCTGATCAAAATGAAGGATCGATGGCTAATATTTAAATCTACATCAAATACAATTGGAGTCATTCATGCAACACACGAGCAAGCTTTAATGGTGGATCAGACACTTGCTAGCATGATTTGATCGAAATAAAACAATTCTCCTAATTTTATTGTATCATAAAGCATTCAAGTATCTTTGTGAAGCAGTCTGCAAGCCGAAGATGAAGTTAAGAATTGCTACAGCAAGAAGTTGGAGTTTCTGCAAACACAAAGTCGTGAGTTAATTTCTATGTCTCTTGGTTATTTTGAACCTGAATTTGAGAAAATCTGTTGTGTTCTTGTCGTAGGGCTTGTTGCTAAATGTTTTTAGGGCTATAGGTTAACTAAATTGTGAGAATTTGCAGTATTTTATTCTGTAATTTCATATTTCTGGTTAGTCCTAGTTGTTTAAAGTTTGAAATTGTAAAGAGTCCCTAGTTTATCTAAGATGGCACCGCCAAAGCAACATTCTGGCCAAATTGATTATTTAAATAGGAACCTATATGATGACTTCTTGGATCAATTGCCCTTGTCAACAAATGATAGGAAGAAGGGATTGGTTTTGATGTGAGGAAAAATCCTAGGGGAAGGGTTAGTATATAATTGTTCCAATATAGCCAATGCTAGGGTTCCTCTCACAGGTTTGGAGATGTTTAGATTGTGGTATGGATAGAGAAATTTTCCTCACCCCTTTTTGACCAGCTAGATGTATGATTTGAGGAAGCTAGTGGTGCCAAATGTGTTCCCTGATGAAGACTTGCTTAGGGTAGTTGTTGCACGATATGACCCTGTCACATGGGTAATCAGAGATAATGATGGAAGAGTTATGTTATGCATTAATAGAGAAGAATTCCAATAGTTTTTTGATTTGAGTGAGCCTAGTGTGTACTTGGTTCCGATCAAACTTGAGGAGATGAAGCAAGAATATGGGAAGTTGAAGTCACTTTTCAAAGCCAAGTTGCTCCCACCTCATTTGACTAGGGTAGGAGGTTCAAGATTTCATAGTAGCCCTAGTGACCAAGAACCTTTCAGATTAAACTATTTTGCAAATCATTTCTTGGCCACTTTTTATTCATTATGCCAGATTATAGGTTCCAATCCTAGTACTATGATTCCCATTACTTAAATGTTCATAGGGGTGCAAATACAACACCCTAACTTCTCTGTAACTTATGATTTTTCTTCTTTCTTGGATGAAAGGATACATGAAGGGTTGTCGAAGTTGCAGAAAAATGATACATGCACTCAATTCTTTTGGTATTCGTTGTTAATGTATATGTTCTTGTTCAAGAACGCTAACTTTTTCTCTGAGAAGACGAAATTAAGGCAATTAGTTGATGGAGAAAGATTGACAGTACAAATATGGGCTGCAAATTTATCTTGTAATAAGGAAAGCACCAATTATGTGCAATTTGATAATTGTTTTGTTTCTAGATTGAGGGCTAGACTAGTGGTGAATGTACCTAGGATTCCTGAGGAATTGCATGATTTCCTCATACCAAAGGGGAGGAGGCCAGAATTGAAAGTCTACCATAACTGGGGTGACATTATTCCATACTCAGTCAACATTGTTTTGAGGGTGTATAGTTTTCAAGGTACCCCTCATATGTTGCCATAAAATGTGCCACCAAGAGTGAGGTTTGTAGAGGTTGTGTGGCAGATTGGTCGTATCCATGAGGACAACCTTACTAGGAAGGGTAAAGGAACTTTTTTCCCAGATTATACAGTGGTATCATATTTTGTATTTTCAAAAGGAGGTTGGGTGAATTTTGGAAAATTATTTGAAGATTACCATTTGAATTGTGTTCCAAAGTAGTAGCATGATCCTGAGGGTTTCTCTGCCCTTTTTAGGCAAAGAATAAAAGTTGGTAAGTTTGTGCATGAGTTCAACTTTCCTGAGGATTTGACTAGAAATGAATTTGACCTAAATAGGCAAGAGTTGAACAAGGAGAAATGGATAACTTATGATAAGATATTGGATATTGTGCACAAAATGGATCCAAAGTATGATCCATTGTTGGAGTTCATTCCACACCATAAGAAAATTGACTCTCTGATGGAGAACTTCAAAGAAATTATGGGCACCTTGAGGACCAAGAAGATAAACTTAGAATTGAGTCTAGGTGTACTGGAACAATGTGTCAGGCCAATTGAGACAAGGCCAACATACCAGCCTACAGAAAGGCGGCCCATTTACAGGAGGAAAAAGGATGACGATAGTGATGAGGAGGAAGTGGATAGAAAAGGAAAACAAATAATGAAATTGCCTACACAACCAAGTCCAAAATTCAAAATTCCTGGGGCAATTAAAATTATTGATTTGGAATCATCACCTGAGGATAGTCCCTCATCACCACCATCCGATCCAAGCCCTAAGAGGCAAATAACTGTTCAACCACAAGAGGATTTGATGGATGAAATTATTTTTACTGATCAGGATATGCAGATTGGTATGCCTTCCCCTCCTACGCCAGCTAAGTTAGTTTTATCTGAATTAGATATGAAAGGTAAATATGTGCAAGATGAAAGGATGGAAGCATGTAAGGAGTTTCTAGATGATGATGCATTTGTAAAAACTCATGTCTTCTTGCAATTAGTATGGAGGATGAAATTTGAAGAATACTAGGATAAGTGTAAGAAGAGAAGAGAATTGAGGCCTGATAGGTCAAACCAGGAGAATGATGATGAAGTGAAAGCTGAATTAATGGATGAATTCAAGAATATCACTCTTGAGGAAGGAAGAAAACTAGTAAGTCAGGCTGGTGTCTTGATTTTACCTAAATGGGACATTGCAGATGCTTTAGCTTTTAAATCTATTCTAAATTCCAAGCATCCCTTGCAAGACTCTAAAGAAGAGGTCAAGGCAGCATTGCAAGATTCTGCCTTCAGTGAAGAGTATGAGACCTTGGAAATTTGGGCATTGGCCCCTAAAGGGAAAAAGCCAAATGTTACTGATATTAACCCAAATTTTAGAGAAGGGTTAATAATAAAGAGGGCTTTAGAGACCTCAACCACTAAGGCTACTAATTTAACTGTAAATGTGGCCAAATTGGCCCAAAAGACTATTGAAAGAGAGGAGGCTAAAAAGAAAATCCTAATGGAGAAATATAATCTTTTAATTAAGGAGTATAGTAAGATACAACAAAGGAATATTGAACTGCAAACTGAGGTGGATAGGTTAAGGTACAAGTAGATTGGGGAGACATCAAGTGCTCCAAGGATCAGTACATTGCCTTCTACATCAGGGTCAGTGCCTCCTGCTTCTCCTATTGTTTCCACACCAGGGTCTCCTAGTCAAAATCCTTCCCTCACCCCTTCTTTATAAAAAAATGATGAAGAGGTAGAATGCTCTGTTGATCCTACGAAGAAACAAATAATGCACAAAATTGAAGAATTATAGGCATCATTGAAGGCAAGTGAGGAGGGATCCCTTTTAAAGAAAAAGGAGATTGTTACTATTTTCTTAAGGAATTTGAGTGAGAAAGTTGATAATAGATTATCATCTATATATTCTTTATATTCTTTATTAGTAGATGCAATAAAGAATAATGATAGGGATCAGGAGGTAGTTATACCATTAATTGAAAATTGGATCCCTAGGGCCAATGATTTAGATATAATGTATAAGGAATCAAGGTTTGATATAAATAATAGGCCCCAATCATTAAGGCCTACTCAAGTGTTAGTTAAATCATTGCAAGGTTTTCAGACCTTACCAAATGACTTGAGTAGGAAGATCAAAGAGTTGGGATTGGGGTAACACATTGTTATCTAACATAATTGATGAGCAGGGGAATATCAGGTCACTCCAACAGTGACAGGATTAGGAAAATGAGGTCATCAATGATCAAATTAAATTAATTTGTGATGACTTAGATTATTTTTTTTGGTGAGTTGTATAGAAAAAATCTTTGGCACTAGGTCATTTTTGGAATCTTTTGAAAGAGAGGAAAATAAAGTAGCAGTTAAATACACACCTTATAATGTCAAGGTGAATGTGGTAATTAATTTTGACTGTCCCACTAATGAGGAATATAAGAAATGGGTAAATAAGTATTTAACTAAGGAGGAGTAAAAGAGTGGGCTGCTAACAGTTGGCAAATCAGCTATTGCAGTTACAACAGATTCCAATTTTGTTTTTGGTGGCAGTCTGGGCATGCGATTCTTGAGGTTTTTTGCTGCTGCATCAAGCATTCTCAGTGGGCACTATGAACAAGAAGATTCTTCAGGGTGATTGATGTTGTAACGATTTTTGGAATATCACCAGGTGTTTTAATTTTCTGGTAACACGTGCACTTTCTAGCTCGATGCTTGTTTTCTCCTTCATTTTCTATGAGAAGGATTTCAAGGCCAGAAGTATGGGTTGACAAGTTAGATATTTTTTGGTCGAGTCTAGGTAGAGTTGTAGAGAAAATTGTAAAGTTCAATGGTTTTAAGGAAAATTCAATTTAGGTTTTGAGTCATTCTGTAGTAGGTTTTGAATTCATGGGGATTTGATGTTTTATGATAGGATTGGTATTTGAATTGATATGATTAATTCAAACTCATTTCTCTTCATTGTACATGCATATCTGAATTTTGAATAAGATAATCAAGGGTTGTCTCGTTCATCTCACTGTTGTGGTGTATATGATTTATGTTTTGGCTTTAATTCAAGGAATTAGTTAAAATTCTTGAATGGGATTGTAGGTGGATATGTTATGTATAAGTATTTGATAACTAGTATTGGGTTAGAATACATGTTGATGAAATTGTAAAGAAATGTTCTCAAGGATCTTATATGTTATGTGTTAAACCTGTCATAAACCCTTAGATTTTTATGAATTTGACTCCCTCAATGGATATATGGCACTGATCTAAGTTGTACTAATTTCTATGGTTCAGTATTTTGTTTGCCTTTACCTAGCACTTGCTACAAATTGCAAATCAATGACTATTTTACACTGTGGAATGTGTTGTAGTTATCTTATGCTCCAAATAGTTGATATTACTGATGAATAGCCAATTCTATTAAGTATTATCCTATTATGTTGAGCTATTAAATGAGATTATCTGTTGTTGTTAATGTTGTTTACACTAATGGTGCATAGGTTGTAAACGCATTAAGGGATCACCCTCCCGGGTCTTGCAAATCCCAAAGTGTAGGAGGTCTTTAAAATCCCCATTAGTTGGTCCAGGTCCTTTGAGCTACCCTTGATTGGAATTGGAAATTCCATAGGTAGATTAGAAGATCAACTTGGTTACAGTAAAAACAACCAACACTACCCTTAACCCTTAACTCTCTATCTCTCTCCCACTCCCTCCCTCTCTCACTGAATCCCTCTATCTCTCTCCCCTCTACCCATAACCCTAAACCATAAACTCTTAACCCTTAAACCCCAAACCCTTAAACCCTCTACCCTCTACCCTCTCTCTCTCTCAAGACTCTCCCTCCTACCCCCTCTCCCTCTCTTAGGTCTCTCTCTCTCTCACTCACTCTCTCTATCTCTCTCTCGTCTACCCTTAACCCTTAACCCTTGAACTCTAAACCCTTAAACCCTCTACCCTCTATCTCTCTCCCACTCCCTCCCTCCATCCCTCTCTATCAAGTCTCACCCTCCTACTGCCTCTCCTTCTCTCGGGTCTCTCTCTCTCTCTCACTCCTATCTTTTTCCCCTCTACCCTTAACCATCTACCTTCTACCTACTACATGGGTACCTAACATGACCCAGTAGCCAAGACACATTTCTATCTATTTTCACTTTTGTGATTTCCCTAAGTATCACTTAAGGGGGGGTGTTAGAATTAATAATATATATATTAACTATAATTAAGGTTACTTAGGTTGATGAGTTTAGACAACATCTTGTCTAATTGAATGTGCACTCTTTAGGCCTCTAGAGTTTACTAAGTTATTTGTTGAACCTCATGTGCTAACTTTTTGAGGTTGGAATTCCTAAACAATTTCGTAACAACAAAAACCTTATGCTTCCACAAAAATAACACTTGCATAAAATGATGAGCCTAATTCAACATTATCAAAGAGATTGATAAGAGTTAATTGAAATGTATATTACAAGCTTGCTTAAATAAGAAAGGAAGAGGAAATCCTCCTATCATGTGGGTTAAGAAGTGTCCCATCATGTGGCACAAATAAGTAGACAAGTGTCCTATTGGTGTCAAATTTAGGATCACTTGGAATGTGCAAAGCAACAACCCATTTGACCAATTCATCAACCTTGATGCCAAATGATGAGTGACCTTTGAGATGAGATGGAAATTCTTTCAACCCCAAGGTATGAACATGAGGTTTACCAAACAACTTGGTAACCTATTGAGGACTAAGGTTGCACTTTTAGTTACACAATATTTTTTCTAACCTTAGCAACATAAGTACACTTAAGTATCGTGAATAGATAAATTATTCACTCTAACATTTCATATGTGAAAGAATTCAGGTTCGGGAGAAATTCATAAACCAATATCTTATTAAATTCAAAGGTTAATTATTTGAATAGATTTATGTTGGGTCTTAAGGTAAATTAGATGGCAAAGAGTTATAGGTCAAATATTTAGATATAAGATAACCTTATAATGTAAACCAAGAATCATATATAATTAATATGAGCCTTGTCTCTTCTAGGTGCATAATATTGTATGGGTAACTTAATTTATGGGTACTATAACCACACTTTATTAAAAATATGTTTAATTTTGAAAATTAGTTCTTTTGATTATTTATCGATACCATGGTAAATTATTCATATGACCAAAACATTTTAAATACAAGAACCTTGATATTAGAATTATTATATTAGTGAAGGAACGATGTTATAGCTATGGTGAACTGCAATATGATTGCATACTAAATAGAAGGAAAATTCCATTTAATTTTACAATATTCTTGAGACCAGTTTAAGAGATAAACCTGATGTAACCATGCTATGTAACATCTCATGATACCTTACTATTGACCATCTTTGTCATCTTTAGTATCAATAAATTACCCAATCTATGAGCTAGACTATTATTAGATATGGGATTGCACAATGGGGTAAAGGAAATTAGAATATCAAGAATATTATAGATAATATTATTAATGGGTTATGTTTTTATATATTGGTCTAATGTATATGGTGTTTCAAACTTTCTTACTCAATTTTCGAGCATTGATTATCCTTAAAACCAGCTTATAAATACTATTGGATGTCCTTCAAATATATCAATTGACCCGTTGAGTATAAGAACCTCAAGATTGAATGTATTGTGTAAATTTAAAATGGAAGTACTTTCCTATTGGTTTGTGTGAACCAAGGTAATTTTTCATTGAAAGCCTAGCCCCTATTTTGATAAGAAAAACCAAATTATGTTCAAATTGACTTATGAATAATAATCCAGGTAGGCTTTAATTAAAGACCTTGATATCCTTAAAGGGAAGTGTTATTGGATGTGTTGTTAAATTATATTCTTATTTAGGATTTCCCTAACTACCACTAAGATTTTTTATTTGATAGAAATATTTTTAAAAATTGGGTTATGGGAACCTATGCATAGGTACTTTGAAGAACCTTGTAAGTAGAACTACATGTGACTTTGATATGTTTGGAATTGGGTACGTAGACGGTCCTTGGGAGAAGAATGTCTTTCTAACCTCAAACCATTAGGGAGAGGTTTCAATGGGATAACTCCAAGGGTTAGGGTGTTTCCTAATTGGCTTGAACTTCTCTCTTTAGAAGGATTTATTTTGAGGCTGAAATGGATACCAAATAGGTGTGGTTAATTTAAGGAAAACTGATAACTTATAATTATTACATAATATGCTTTTGAATAGTAATTTTAATAAGTAATAGATTTGACTACTTTCTAGTCGATATTTGAATATATGTTTGTGTTGGATGAAGTTCACCTTGTGTTGGTTCCATGTAACTTTTATGTGTTGTGAAAACTCACTCCATATCTAGAGGTGTCTATGTATAAGAATGTGTATCTATTGATTGTTATTTTGATTCATGTTATGTATGACCCATGCAAGTGTGAACCTCCAAGATATTTGAGCAATGATAGGTAGTCATTAGACTGTGCTAATGATTGATATTTGGGCTACTACTAGTGACTAGCAAGCATTCATCTAGTTCAAAAAGGTGAAGGTTGCTATGGGTTACGTTGGTTATGATGTGGTAATGGTTGCATAGGTAGAGACCCACCCTTGTGGATTACATAAATCTAGGGCTAATTATTATATAAAGGGAGTTCACTATTAGTCATTAATAATTATAGAAGTGACCAACACCGAGTTCTACCCAGGATTGTGAAGAATATAGTTAAAACTATTAGTACCATCACTAGGTGGTATTTGTCAGAAGCTACTTCTTCTAGGGTGGATAGACATGTTTCTAGTGGCCTATAGGAGATTGAAGTTAGAATCCAATGGCTATGGTAAGGTTACTACTTTTGGAATGCCTTGGGATGGAGGTCAGATCTAGGGCGTAGTATGGGATGCATTGAGTCACCTTCCTAGTTTTCAGATTGTATACTTGGCCTTGTTGGATTGAGGACATACCTGTGGTGTAGTATGGAAAGCATCAAATCCTCTTACTAGTTGTCTAGTGGTACAAAAGAACAAAGGAAACAATTGGACCCATGGTGTAGTGTATAATACATAAAAATTATTTTCTACCTGGGATGCATTATGGGCATGTTTTATTCAACAATTGTGATGTGTCAGCTATTCATTGTTTATGTGTGATGTGCTAGAGCTGGTCACTATGTATTTGTGATGTATGTTAGAGCTAGTCAATAATGTAATTATGATGTGTATGAGCCATTCACTATTGTAATTGTGATGCATAAATGAGATATTCATAGTTGTACTTGTGATGTGTAAATGAGATAGTCACTATTGTGCTTGTAATGTACATATGAGCTAATCACCATTGTACTCATGATTTGTGTATGACCCAATGATTTTTGTACTTGTGATGTGTATGAGCTAGTCAAGTGGTGTATATAGAGGTTTGCTCATGATAGTCAATGTGTATGATATTTTATATTATGGTAAAATATGCCCCTGGTGAATATTGTGAATGTTTGTTATGGACCCAAGACTTGATGGAAATGTTATCTTATCATTATATTACAATTGACTAGGTGATAGCTTATGCTTAACAAATAGTCATGGTTTAAGTATGAGATTGGAGATTTCATACAAGAGGAGAGAGTGACATCCCTATAACATAAGTAGGAGAACTACAAAGCCTCTAATTCCCATAATGGGATATGTAGGCAGGGTCACCCTGAACCCTCAAGGTTTAGGTTTCGGTCTAGAAATGATCGTGTCCTTAGGAGCTTGGTAATTTTTAATGTAAGCATAGAATAATTCATGACATTGATTTCTTATCATCATGTTTAATGAATGAATTTTATAAAATAAGTAATGACCCTCTATCTCTCTCCCACTCCCTCCCTCTCTCTCTCAATGAATCCTCTATCTCTCTCCCCTCTACCCATAATCCTAAACCCTTAACCCTTAACCCTTAAACTGACCCTTAAAGCCTCCTACCCCTCTCTCTCTCTCTCAAGTCTCTCCCTCCCCCTCTCCCTCTCTTATATGCTCTCTATCTCTCACTCCTCCCTTTGTCTCCCTCTACCCTTAAACCCTAAACCTAAATCCTAAACCCATAACCCTTAAACCATAAACACCCGACCCTCTACCCTTTACCCTTCTTTTCTCCATCTATCTCCACTCTACCCTTCAACCCCTTAAATCATAAATCCTCTACCTCACACTTAACCCTTTCTCCATCTATCTATCTCCCAATCCATCCCTCCTCCTCTCTGAAGTCTCTCATTTTCTTTCCTCCTCTCCCCTTCCTCCTCTTCCTCTCCCTTCCTCCTAATTCTCTCTCTCTCTCTCACTCTACATAGCATAAATACTTAAATCCTCTACCCTCTCTCTCTCTCTCAAGAGACTCTCCCTCCTACCCCCTCTCTCCCTCTCTAAGGTCTCTCTCTCCTCACTCCCCTCCTATCTCTCTCCCCTATACCTTTAACCCTAAACCCCTAAACCCTTAACCTTAAACCTCTACTCTCTACATAACCCTCTACCCCTATATCTCTCTCCCTCCTCCCTCTCTCTCTCAAGACTCTCCCTCCTACCCCTCTCCTCTCGGGTCTCTCTCTCTCACTCCTCTATCTCGCTCCCTCCACTTTCAACCCTGAGCCTAAACCATTAACACTTAAACTTTAAACCCTTAAACCCTATACCCTCTATCTCTCTCCCACTCCCTCCCTTCCTTCATCTCTCTCTCAAGTCACACCCTCCTACCCCCTCTCCCTCTCTCAAGTCTCTCTCTCTCACTCACTCTTGTCTCCTCCTACCTAACCCTCTACCCTCTATATCTCTCCCCACTCCCTCCTCTCTCTCTCCCCTCCACCTATTAGTTTGTTTTATTTTAAGCGGATAAGTTTTAGTCTTCTAATTTACCTATGATTTCCAATTCCAATCGAGGCATCTTGAAGGACTTGACCAACTAACTGATTTTTAAAGACCTCCTCGCTTTAGACTCTGCCAAGACCCGGAAAGTGATCCTTAATGTAACCCTGCCATTATCATAAACAACATTAACAACGAAAGATAATATCATTTAAATAGCTCAACATAATAGGATAATACCGAATAGAATTGGTTGTTCATCAATAATATCAACTATTTAGAGCATGAGATAACTAGAACACATTTTCACAGTATAAGATAGTCATTGATTTGCAATTTGTAGCAAGCTCTAGGTAAAGACAAACAAATACTGAACCATAAGAATTAGTACAACTCAAATCAGTGTCATATATCTAATGGGGGAATCAAATTCATAAGCTTTTAAGGGTTTATGACAAATTTAACACATAACATATAAGATCCTTGAGAACATTACTTTACAATCTCCTCAACATGTATCCTAACCCAATACTACTTATCAAATCCTCATATAGAACATATCGACCTACAATCCCAATGTAAGATGTTTTGAATGCTTTGTGATACCAAAAGCATAAGAATAGTTGCTTTATTTCAATCAAACTATGGCAGTAGATGTCATGTCCATTATTAAAGCTTACTTGCGCACTACACGAATGACTCTGTCGATCCTTCACCTTGGTCAAATCATCAGACAACTGCCTTCAAAGCAAACTAACATAGTCTCCATTGTGGCAATAAGGGGCCCACCATACTACTCATTTCCAATGAGATACACGTGGTGCCCGCCCATGATATTGCAATCAATGAAGACCTCGCAACTTTTGATCATGCGATAGCGGGAAACCGTGGATCTCAACCATCAGCAATCCTGTTCATTCAACATAGTCGACAGCCTTGTTATTAACCATTAAGCACCTTTCTACCAAGATTGTAACATCTATGTTGATTTAAAAAACGTGCATCTTATAACTGCTTTAGTAACCTGCAGAATAATGTATTAAAGACACATCAAAGTATTTATCATTCCTTTGGCTTCACCGGATGAGACAGGTGATGCTTGCTCGTGATATCATGATCAACAAAGACAGTGTGGTGGGGTCATCGTAGGAAGGCAAGGAACGGTTGAGATCACACGACGATTGATCTATGGCCATGCAAATTTGTCCCTCTGCAAAATAAAAAAATTATTAGGGGAGAGGGCCCAGTAGTCGTGCGGGGTCCAATAGTTGTGCACTCAATTGTGATGATAATACCTATTCTTACCACATATTTATACTATATATTGTAAATAAATAGTCCAAATGTAAATAAAGAAAAAACCAAATGTTGATAAAAAATGGACCCATACTTGAACACATGAGAACCTCTAAATATTATATGAAAAAAACATAAATACATTCATGAAGAAGTGAAATAAGTATTTTTTATTTTTCAAATAAAATATCAAAACTCTCCACTATAAATATATCATTTAAAAAATGAAATGCTCATTTAATAAAATAAGACATTCATTTAAACAAGTATTGTTATCATAGTGAAAAAATATTGTTCTTATGTGTACAACAATTGGGGTAGCAATGTACAAGCATTGGATAATTTTATATAAATAGTTTGTCCTATCACAAATATAAAAGGCGAGCACAATAAATAACATGCATTTTCCCATTAAATGTGAAGGATTTTCAAAAAGTTTTATTGTTCAACTATTGGTCCATTTTTGTTCAATATAAATTGTATTTTAAATAATTGTGTTGTTTTCATAACAACAAATAGATTTTTTCTGTTCAACTATTAGTCCATGTGTCTTGAATATAAAAGGTAGAGATATCAAAGATTTATGGTTATCAATAAGTATTTGGTCCACTTAGGTTGTATAATAATTTTAATTTAAATAAGAATATGATATTCTACAAGCAACAAATGATATTTTTTTGTTCAACTATTGGGGGTTCCATGATTAAGTTTTGGTCAAACCTTTAAAAATTCAAATTTTAGACACTTCTCGAACAATCTACTAATGTGGTGAGTTGGATGATTATTCTAGTCTCCAAACCTTAGTTATAGATAAATAAAAGACCAGTCTACATTTCAAAAAAAAAATGAAGGTTCTACGATATTCCAGTCAATTGCTACATGTTGAGAAAGTTAGCCTACATGATGATATTCCCATCCAAGGTTTACGATGAACACTAGGGTTTTACATGAAGACGAAGGTAAAACCCCAACCTTAGGCTTTTCCCAAACACCATAGATGACCAAAGACACAACGTATGATAAAATAGAACACAAAGAACAAAACTTTGAAGTTCCATCACTACCCATAACCCT